>UFQX01000227.1:82584-121434 GCA_900497675.1 Arapaima gigas
TTTTTTTTTTCCCCCCCCCCCCCCCCCCCAATGCATATATCTTTGGTTGGTGCGTTTAGTCTGTTGCTGCTCACCATGATGCTTTTCCTTTTATATATCCAAATGCCGTATGAAGTCCTGACGTTTGAGCAGATCTTTGCCTTTGCAAAACAACACGGATACCGATGAGAATTGGTAACTTTCTAATGCTGTGGACGGGCAAAAAGTGTCGTCAGATAATTTGTTGTTCTGTGCATAGATTATAGATCAAAGAACCCGGTATTAGTATTGTAGGAAGTGATCTGTATGAATCGCGCACCTTCGCACACAGGAAAAACAAGTATTTAATATTTACTTATTGTTGTTGGTGGCTTCGTTTTGTGTTGTTCAGCATTGTGGTAGACTGGTGTCCTGTTGTTGTGGATGTACCCTGCCTAGCCTATCGCCCCATACTGCTAGGGAAGGGTGCGGAGCAGTATGACTGTGCCTTTGGGTAAGCGGTTATTGATAATTAGAAAGCCAGTGTTTTTATCAATATTTCTGCTTTTACAGTTCCTCGTACCCAACATATGGTACCCCTTATGCAGTTATATTAAGCACTCGCTGTCAAGCTCTGGAAGTAGAGCACTTCAGGCCTTGGCCGGCATGAGATATTTCTCTTTGACTTGTTCCATGCTCCAGACGAAGGAGGAAGTGGCCGCCACGCTGGAAGCAGTACAAAACATCCAGAGCATATCTCAGGCCCTGCAGAAGTCCAAGGAGAACTACAATGCCAAGACTGTGGAGCAGGAGCGTCTGCGGAAGGAGGGGGCCGCTCAGAAGGATGTGGATAAGGCCAGCTGACTTCTACCTCCAGGCCCATTAATCTCATAACTGCAGCTTGCCGAAATGCAATGTTTTCTCCTTATCAATGCAGTGTTTTAAAATCAACGCAGGTGCAGCAGGTAACATACGGAACAGAGCAGCCGCTAGCATAGTGGTTAGAGCTGTTACCTTGAAATCCCGGCTGCCTGCTGTAGTGCCCTTGAGCAAGGTACTTGCCTGAATTGCTCCAGTAAAAATTACCCAGCTCTATTAAACGGGTAAATCGTTGTAAATGACTCTGTATACAAGCTTAACGTGGACGCCGCTTTGCAGAAAAGCATCGGCTATATGACCAGATAATAATGTGACTTAACATGATGCTCACCGAGTTGCCCCAAGTGAGACTCTGCTGTAGATTCTTAGATTCTTACTTGATCTTACTTCCTCCTGTACTACTGTATATTCAGCTGCAAAAATGGATACAGTTGGAATTTATTTTGGTTTAAAATATTGAATAAGTAATAAAAAAATCTTAAGGCCTCACAACAATATTTAAAAATTTTCTTTTGTATTAGTTTCTAGCTTGGTTTCTTAAAGAGTTTATTCCCCCCCACAGGCTGGAGTGAAGGCCAAGAAGGCCACAGAGGTGTACAAGTCCTACGTGGAGAAGTATGCCACAGCGAAGGCCGAGTTTGAGCAGAAGATGGCTGAGACAGCGCAGGTAGCCAAGGCTGTGAAGGAGTGGCATTAATTCGATTCGTATGCAACATGTGACGCTGCCTAACGGGTTAATTTCCCAACACGGCGATAAAACGTTCCAGTTATTTAGTGTTCCCATAATTCTCAGTTAGGAGTCTGACGGATGGCGTGCCAAACCATTTGCCTGTCTACACTGCGTTCTGAGAGCAGCTATGACAGCAGAAGCTAAATCATTATTTCAGCAACGGTGGTTGCTGCATTTAAAAAAATCATAAACACGCAGTGCTTAAATGCCTTGCTACAACATGCTGGGCAGTCCATTTACAGTAGGGCCTGAAAGCAGTTTGAGCTTCTCAGATTTATGGTGCTGTACGGTCGCACAGCAGTGTCCAAGTAAACAACATGGTCACGTAACTGCACGTGAGCAAAATGTTTGGCGTTTGACTCATCGAAACCCATCCGCAATGAAAGTGAAAGAAGATGAGTTTTCCCGACTTGAATTATTCGAATGCCGAACCCACATGAATGTTGCACGTGTGTTGCCGTGTGTAGGAAGAGTAAGTACGCTCGGTTATTTTAGCGATGCGCATTCATAAAAGCTGAGGCTGCATAACACAGAAATAAACTTTTGCCTCCTTTAAAACGTGTGCCTCGCGACACTGCGGGTGGCATGGTTAAAATCATATTAAACTAAGAAGTTGCAGCAACGCAGGGAAAATTTTGTTTTTTTTTGTTTTTTTTTGAAAAATTGCTCACACATGCATATTGAGACTTGGGTTTTTGCTCAACTGTAAAGCGCTTTTTTTAGTTTTTCGTCTTTTAGCATAAAATTTATTTGTAATCGTTGACCAATAAACAAACAAACAAACAGCTGGTCACGGTAAAGTGGAAAAATTAGAACATTTTAGCCACTAGCTTAGTTATTTCTTGTTTAACAGTACTTTGTTTTGCAACAGTTTGTTCTCAGAAACAGATTGTACCCTTGGTATAAGTTAATTGTAGTTGTTATTAATCGGTTTATTTTTTTTGACACTGTCACCTTTACGTCCGAGATGTTTAAAGCCTCATTTCCAGAAATGGCTTTGAGTCCCGCCCCGCGGAGCGCCGAGATCAGCGCCATGTCTCACGATGGCAAATGCTGTCCGTCCGACGCCGCGTTCAGTGGTGAAGCGTAATGACCTAAAATCTCAGTCCCCGTACGTTTCGCAGCCACGGCTCTGCGTGGGATATACCGTGGTGTGCGCTGTGCTATCGACGTGCGAGTTTGAAACCCCCAATGCAGTCGTTCTGTGAATACTTGATGAGAAACATCTGAGAGAATGATTGGATAAACCATGAATTAAAATCAGATCAACAAGAACTGGGCTCCATATCCTCGTCTACCACAGGAAAACCAAACATATAAAATGTTTTAGGTTATGTAAGCGCTGTCCCCAAGAGAATACAAAATTGCAAGTATGTTTCCAGTAATGAAAATCAACAGATCATCACATTATGAACATTATGTGTACATCTGCTTCAGCATGTACCTTACTATGTGTTTGTGTGTGTTTATGTGAAAACGATCATTTTTCAGTCTGCGTACACGCAGTGATTTTCAAGTTTATGCTTATTTATAGCTATTTCCTCGGTTTACCGAAGACTTGGTTTGAAGAAAGGGAAAAAAGAGTTAGAGTAACAGCTGGAAGTAAACACTGCCATTAAAGTTGTTTTTCTCAGCAACCCCAGTTTTCTAAACCGGAGATAATGCTACCTCCAAGTATCTCATGTATGGGCCACCCCAAATAATTGACATCTTGTGTTGGAATGTGTGCTGGTGGCATCCGCGTCCAGACCACCCAGGGAGAAGAGAGAGCGATGCGCGCAGAGCAGCCCCATCGTGCCGGTCACCAAGCACAGACCGTGCACATTGTAGTGATCAAATGGAGGGTCGTCTCATTTCGGGTTTTGAATACAGCTCATGAATGTTTCAGTGTTGCAAAAACCAAAACAAAGTAATGCGTGGACATGAGCTTGGCACTGATTTAATATGCTTTATCTGAATTACAGCGTGGCACAATAAAATGTTGTTGTCACTTCAATTGTTGTTTACTTTTTACCCCCGCTTACAGAAATTTCAGGACATTGAAGAAAGCCACATTCTGCACATGAAGCAGATCATCCAATCGTACTCCGAGTACATAGAGGAAACGCACACACAGATCGGGGAGGTGAGTTCAGAGGGTGCACCACCCACCCCCCTTTCCTTACGGCATCCATTCATCCAGTCCAAGTAACGGATCAAAGCAAAATAGCTCAACGAAATTTACCAGAAAATTATTACTTAAGAAACCATGCCATAAGTTTGTTCATATTTAATTAGTAAGTTAGTTTGCCACACAAAACACACAATTCCATATTTATCTGTGAGGATGAGCTTATAGTTGGGGGGGGTGAACTTAGCCTTGTAGAACTGTGTGCACAGTTTATGTGACTGAGGCCTTAAAATGGTTTCTTTCTGTGGTTAGCAGGCAGTACGTCAGATGGTTAGTGCAGGTTTTTAATATGAAATTGACATAATTGATAATTGAAAGCTGATTAACATGTACATATGGGGCTACAAGTATGTGTGTTAGTAGCTGGCAGATGAACATGAACAGAGGCTTGTCCCGAACCCCCCTTTCTCCCTCCCCAATATAAAATCCATGAACTGTGAGCTGATGGGTCCACTGCAGAATCGTAACAGCTCTGGCACCGAGTAAACTAGTATTAGCAGCGGTCATGTGGGGGCGCCACATCTTTGCAAACGCAGGAGACGACACATGCGACTGCGTCCAATTAAATAGCAGCCCGAAGGCGAGAGAAGGTTTTAAACAGCTGGAAAATGAGATGCAGTGAAGTGATTGTGTTTGTGTGATGAATGCCCTTCAGAGCCATCCCTGCAAATCAGCCCCGTGGCAGGCTTTCCCCCGAGGGCCACCGGCTGCCCTCTGGCCGCCTCCGAACGATTGGCACCCTTCCGCACGACACGGGCTGAACCCAGCAGCTCTGTCCATTATTCAACATGTGTTTTCTTAGCATTCATCTTCATTATTACTAGTGCCTTATCATGGTGTGTGTTCTAGAGTTTTCCTTCTCCTTTCACAGTAAATTAGAGAAGAACGTGTCCACAGCTGTCACACTCGGGTTTTCCCCAAACATTTACCCCTCGAAATGGCTTGTATGATGAAGAATTCATTGCTGTTAATTCACTGGTTTTATACTGGCATCCTTGCACAGGATACATTACAGGGTATATTATTAAATATATGTTGCTAGCAGGTGGTGGAGTGGTTAAAGGTGCCACCTTCCACTCTCAGTCTTGGGTGCTGTGGTACCTTTGAAAAAGGTAGCCTGAATTCATACAGTAAAAATTGCTCAGGGGGTATATATTGGTAAATCTTTGGAAGTAGGTTAACATTACAAGCTTTGGAGAAGTGTCAGCTAAATTGATAAATAGAATGATAATAAATAATTAAGGGAAAAGAAGAATTGAACACTTTCCATAAATGTATTTCCAGTGCCATTTATCACATGAACAAGTATCATATGAACATGTAGCCTAAAGCAGTTAATGTAATTGTTTTTTAAATCTTTTAAATGATCAATATACTCTTATTCGTATGATCCTTTGTTACTGAGTAATGTATTTATGAGTGTTTTTTTCTAGAATCACATTGAATATACATCTTATTTAGTTAAATATACAAAGTATAATACAGAATCATTTATTACAATATGCACCGAAATAAAAATTGAAGTCAAGTGGGTATTTTAGTACATGTGAAATGTTACTACAGGATGGTTGTGTTCTAGATTGGAGGGGCTTAGTGCCGCTGTACTGTGCCTATACAGAGCAGTCACACGCACGCGATGACATCAGTGCCTCAGCACCTGACAGGTTGCGTGTGCAGAAGTGAGCATTTGCTTCCCCACATCTCGGTGAGCCTTTTCGAAGGCACAGTGGGTTAATGCGCTCCGCTGTGCCGTGGGGCAGCCGTGGGGGTTGGGAAGGGCAGCAGCGCATGTGTCAGCAGAGACTCGCTAGGTGGGATGGTGCTGCGTGTCCTCATGTCCTCCTCTTTCTGCATTGGTTCTTCCTAAATGCTCACCTGCCTCGAAGACCATTCTCTGGCCCTTACAATAAGTAATGAAATAAATCAGCTGAGCAAAAAAAGAAATGAAATATTTTTCCTTCTCCTAGAACATTCTTCCTGACAGCCGTGACAAACATATGTTCTTTGTCCCTGAATTGGGTTTTTTTTTTTTTTTTTTTTTTTTTTTTTGAGGAGAATATTGATATGGAGTGCAGCTGCTGGGGACACACAAGCTGTCATCGGTCCTGTCCCTTCTTTGACTGCAGGCTTCACGTTACATCTCCGCCACGTCTCCCGTGCATCTCCGACGGGTCTCTGACGCTCTCCTCGTCGTCCAAGAGAAGGAGAGATGCCCCGTGTATTATTTGCCGTCATTTTTAAATGTCTTTTTTAACCTTTGTTTCAGGTTCACCAAGAGTTTGTCAACAACATGGAGAATACAACAGTGGAGAGCTTAATACTAAAGTTAGCTGAGAGCAAAGGGACGGGTAAAGAAAGACCAGGTAAGACGCACCTTCTGCTTTTATTTACCTGTGCTCTGTTGTGAAAATGTAATGGTAAAACTTCTGAACGTGCGTCTGTTGGGGACTGTTTTCATACCCCCCCCTTTGGCGGTACTCTCAAAGTGAAGCTTCCAACAACACCACGTTTTGAGATGTCTGTGAGTTGACCGCTAGGCTTCAGAATATGTTATAAAGTTAAACACTGAGGCCTCGAGTTTCCTTGATTACTGTAGCATAGCACAGTTTACACAAGAGTAATTGTCGAGCCATGACCCCGTAAAGGCCAGTTTCGACTGCTTAGTCTGGAAGTTAAGCAAAGCCGCAGTACTTGTCACATGCTAACTGGAATGTCAAGGCTTCCTACCTTTTCAGGAGATTAAATCTATTGACTCTGATAGGTTCTTCGGCCCCTAATTACCTCTCTCTTCTTTTCTCTCGCTGCCGCCCTCTGTCCTGCTCCGGCTCCCAGCCTGTACTTCAGCGCTGTGTCACAGCAGTTCTCTTCCTTTTGTCTGGCCCGTCGGAATCTGTGTGCACACGTGACAAAATTCATAAAATGCTGTGGGTTGTCTAATGATTTTACGAAATAAATGTTTATGGCATTTATTTCAAATATTTTGTACTTTTTTTTTTTTTTTTTTAAATAAAAGCCATGTTAACGTGTGAGGAATGTAAAGAAGCAATGTTTTTGTCAAGCGCAGTGATCTTTTAACATGGGTCATGTTGTGAGCAGAAACAGTGACAAGAAATCATCTCTCAAATTGATGCAATTCTGGTAGTCCAGATGCTGCGGAGGCTCTGTTTTGTTCCACAGTCTCCCGTCGGCTTTGTGTCACCGCATTTTACTGCCACATTTATGCAGTGGCCATTGAAAACGTTCATGCATTTGGTACCGTTAAACGCCCATCCATGTGTTTCTGCTGTGCGCGAGTGTAAACAGCATGTGGGTAACAAGAGGGGGGAGAGTGGTGGTTGAGACCACAGTAGTTAGCCTCAAACGTTTTTCCCAGCCTTAGGTTTTTGTTACTTCAGGTACGGAGAAGAAAGGGATTTCTCAAGTGTGTTTGGCCGTACACAAAAGTTGACCTTTGTGTTCGGCCCGCATACAAGCATCAGGAGAGATCATTTGTTTTGACAGCAGAATTAATTGAGGCTAAAACAGTCGAAATTCCACTTGTATCAAGCTGTTCATTAGAAATTGCAATCGGGCCTCTGCACTGTCAGAAAAATAACCCGTCCCTCCGTGATGAAATGGCCAAATGATGGCCAGTCCAGTGCTTTCGAGAGAGCGGGGTTGAGTAAACTTTCTGCGGCGGAAACGATTGCGAAGTGACACGCTGCCAGGGGGGGGTCAGCGTGTGCATTGATATCCAGCTGAGCTGTCAACTGGCTTCGGTCCAGGCACGCAAGGCCTCCGCCCGCCTCCAAGCGCCATGTGAAGCATATGCAATTTAAAAAAACCATCCCCCTTTCATGCGAGAGTTCATGCCCCCCCCCCCCCCCCCCCCCCCCCCCCCCCCCCCCCCCCCCCCNAAAAAAACCACCCCCCTTTTCGGGGAGAGGTCTTCCCCCCCCCCCCCCCCACTGCCCTCCAACCAAAAAAGAAACATCTTCCATTGTATAAACCAAGTCGTCCGCCCATTCGCAAAATGTTTAAACAATGCCTAATGTGTCCCTCATTTAGGTAGGTCTGCCCTATTTGTTTGTATATCTTTTTCGTGTTTAAAAATCCTGTGATTCGGTAGAATGATGGTTCCATCCTTTCTAAAATTTGGTTCGACATATGCGTTTAATGAACTAAGTGCATAGTATGAAGTTACAGTTTGGGGTTTTTTTTTTTTTTAAACAAGCAATTGTCATGTTCATACAAAAGGAAACATTGTCCTAGTTGACAATAGATTTATCTTGTTGTGATTAATTGTATCGCTTTCTGTTTTTCAAGTAAAAAGTACACAATAGCCTCTTGAAAGATGTCAACAAAATATTTGTTTCTGTGGTCGATCATCACATGGCCTCATTAATATAGATTAGGAATCCACCTGCTGTGATGTCGGGCAGGAGCTGCCCGTGAACTGGCTTTGGGCGAGCGCAACGCTTTGTTTTGATTGGAACGAAGCGCCCCCAGTAGTCACGTCAGTGCACCGGCGGGGGCAGGGCGAGGGAGGGAGCTTCGCACAGATATTGCACAGTAGAGTAGATCAGTTATCGGTGTGTTTTATTCACTTCACTTGGCAATGCGTGCTTCTCTCGTGACTCCCGTGTCCCAGCACAGCACGCTGAACAATGCATCAATTCTGCATCGGACCGCGGTTCTCAAGGGAAACTATATTGAACCACTACCATATTTATTTGCCTTAAATATCATTAGGTTTGTTTTTTCAGGTCAAGGCATTCTGTGTTCTAAAACGCTGCCCCCGGGCTGCAGCAGGACCTGGTAGTAGACTCTCTTTTTCCATTTATTTCATGTGCATTAGCTTTTTCACAGATAAATGCAAGGAAAAGATTAAAAGGATCCTTATAACAGAGGTGTACTTTCAGGATTTTGTTTTCATCTCAAGTGGGGGAGGGGGGATCGAAAGTAGGAAACCAATTATATAATGTAGGTCTTACAGGATATTAATAATGTATACCGTGCGACAGGATAGAATTATTAATGTATGATGCTTTTTACGTTTATATGGCGCTTTGTCCACTCGTTTGACCAGTGCACAGTGTTCGTATTTTTAGAAAATGGAATAATGGCTTAATTCTGCACTGGGTGGTCTTGTGTCAGCCTTGCTTTCAGTGTTTTTCTTCCAAAATGCCGGGGCATTCAGCGTTGGAAGTTTTGCACGTGTAGAAGATGGCAGCCTTCAGACCACTTCTGTTCTTCTTGAAGGCTACATAATTCATGGCTTCTGTAGCATTTGTTGGATATAGGATGCATTAGCGGCCAACCTAAATGAATATTCATTAATGTAGACATTGGAATCCCAGTGTTCATTTTAAATATTTCATCTTCCCTGGGCAGCTCTCATTATTTGTGTTTCTTTTTTTAATGTCGAGTGTTTCAGTGGTTTAAATTTTCAGGAGTAAAGCTTGAAGGTATGCATGTAAAATTTATGAACGTTAAATGAAATGTGACTCCATTTATTTTTCTATGTTGTTCTTACTCTTCGCTATATGAATGGATTTATTTTTCCCCAGGGAGGCAGCTGTTGTTCGGTACAGTGTTGATCCACGAGGTTCGTGCAGTTCACCGACAGACAGACCGACACCGTGGCTCTAGTACAGTACATTGAGCTCTGGAGAGCTCTCGAGTTCTCAAGCTTGTTTTGTGCCCCATGCTTTTGGTTATTTACGCGTCAGTTTGGTCAAGTGGTGTTCTGCATGTGGGTATGAGAGCCAGTGGTTGTTTCCGTGCATTTTTTTCCCTTTGATTTGGCCAGAGCAGCAATGATGGTCACCAGACACGGTTCCATCTGTACTATTATACCTGCCCTTTGGGTCTTCCTGCCTCGCCTTCTTTGATGTACCCTGACTTTGCTCACTCTCTCTCTCTGTGTGTGTGTGTGTGTGTGTGTGTGTGTGTGTGTGTGTGTGTGTGCGTGCGCGTGTGTGCACTTTTGTTTGTGTCTCTGAAAAACTGTAAAGCTTTAAGCAGCTTAGTGTGTAAAATAACCCCCCTACCCTTTGTTTCTTCTTCCCAATCATATTAGGACCTATTGAGTTTGAAGAGTGCAACATTGCCATTGCCACAGAAGGTTGGTAGCATCACACTCATGTTTTTAAACTTTACATTTCATTTGCAACATTAAAATGTGTCAAATTTAAATTGATGTAAATGTCTGGTTAATGGGTAGTTTATTTGTAATTACGATATTTTTAAATGCTTCTCCAGTTTATAAACAAACTTTTATATAATCCAGATTTTGTAGTTAATGCTTTATGTTTGTCATCTGTATTTGTTGCCCTAAATCAATTGCGTGGTGTTAATAATAAGAATGACACATTCACTTTAAAACATTGCAAAGCAAATGAAAATGAACGTTACTGTGCACATGAATACTTTGGTATGTTCTGGGTGGTTTATGCTTCAATTTGGAAATAGAATAAAATATAACTATTTGCTTTATTGGGCAATACACATACATTCTGAACATATTAGAATTTAAACATTTTTTCCATCTTAGCTGTGCAAAGTTGTTACATGTATGTGTTCACTGTACCTTGGCAGGAGCTAAACCAAGGAAGAGAAAAGGTTTTGCAATCCCAGGACGCAGGAGAGACAAAGATACTGATTCAATGTGGGTGCAAATACTTTTTCAGCAACATTGTTTGACATGATGCTTAATTTATTTCTTCAGACCATTTCCCAGCTCAGCATTCTTTTAAATTCTGAAATCTGCTGCCGGTTGATAGTAGACTAATCAAAAACTAACTTCTTAATTATTGGATAATAAATAGCCGTAACGTGACTCCCGAAACTGTATAATAGACAGTGGCTTACAAATTAAAGCTTATTTTTTTCTGTCACAGGGAATCTGCAGAAACGGAGTCTGCTGTGAGTAGTTGTCACGTCTAAGATGTACTTAATTTTCTGATAATTGTGTTAAACTATTGAAAGCTTCAAACAAATAAAAAAAAAAAAACTTCAACAAAAAAAGAAAAATGTGGAAAAAAGTGTTTTTTTTTTTTTTTTTTTTTTTTTAAAATACAATTCCTTCTTGCAAGTATAAAACTATAGTATTCTTGTTTATTAGCTCAGGAACTGTCAAAATGTTTGACAAAATTATTTTCATATTTATATTTCACAATAAACATGTTCATTCTGTCCGTCCTTTGTTTGTGGTTCCTGTCCTGTGTTTGTATTATCAAAGAAAACCACCAACGGGGCACCGCTAGGCTACTACGGGACAATAGACTTGCAGAACGCAGTAAGTAACCTGTCCGTTTTAGCACTCGGGTACCACTATCACTGCCGTTCTCTTATAGTGGGATTTTTGCTTGGCAATGGTGCACAAATATCTGTTTAAACACAGTATACAGATTCTGATCCTCATTACTTCTCACCTGCAAAACTGAGAATTTTTACATTTTGTAATTCAAAATAATTTTCCTTTCATCTAGAAGACCTTTTCTTTTTGTCTTGTTGTTGTTGTTGTTGTTTTTGCCAAAAGTAGAGTGTTTTTCATTTTGTGTTTTCAGATTAGTCTGATGTTTTTCATTTTTTTTTTTTCTTCCCACAGAATGTCCCTGAGGTAGATGAAGAAGGATTCCGCATTCGCCCCGAAATGAATGAGAACGATATCCTAACGCATGCAGTAAACACACGTTGCGTAAACTGGTTGTTTTGATAAATCACAGGCATGCTAGCATTTCCATTATTTTAAATTCTTGCCGTGGTTCTTATCGTTTTTTTTGCCTACTGCGTTTAACCTCTACTTAATGTGTAGATGTAATAATTTGATTTTGAGTTAGATACCTCTGTGTTGAAACCTGGTTCCTTAATTCATTGAAAACATGCCAAAGACAACTCTTTCTACTCATCGAGTGACTCTGATGATGACGACGAACCCAGGAAGTTTCACGTCGAGATTAAACCCGTACAGCCAAACAACGGAAACCACCAGACACGTTCGTCCATAGACGAGCTGAAGGCATCCATTGGGAACATCACGTTGTCACCCTCTGCGCTGGTACGTACTGTCAAAATTCATATGGAAATCATATCATTTTCCACAAGTAGGTTTGGCCGACGTTTGTTTTCAGCATTGCGTTTGCCATGTCAAAAATTGATGAGAAGGCAGTACGAAGAATTTATAGCATTTCATTCATAAATGTGCATTCCGGTAAAGACGCTTGTAATGTGTGCTTTCCATCGCTATGAATAAATGGAGCAGCCGTGCCCACCAGTTGGTAGCTCTTCATTGCTCATTTAGGCGACCAGGCCTTCTGGAGGGTTCTGCCAGCGATCTTCTAACATGTAAATAGTTATTTGGTTGACACGTTTGTTTCCACAGCAGCCATTCTCCCCAGGCAACTTCCATGCCGTCCGTGGCATGCTGTCCATACTGCGTGTCTTGCACTCATCAATAATGCACAGTTGCTTGTCTAGGCCACATGCCTGCAGATTCTAAATCAACCTCCATTATAAATAGCACCCTCATCCCCCAGACTGGGCGTTGCTGCATGGTGGGGGTCTGCTTTCCAATGTCTGTTGGCTCCCATTGGCTCTTAGTCTGGACCAGTACAGTGAAGGAACGCTAGATGGCAACAGTAGCTGAAAGATGGAACTGTTCTGCAGCCTCACGCTGCGACTCCCACGAAGCCCGGAGTCTCGACTGTTGCCTATTTGTTCCCTGGTATTAGCGTGACTAAAGCTTTTTGCCTCCATTCTTTCCGCGGGTGACCTTTGGCCAAGTGCGATTATGGCGAAATGTCTGGGGTGCCATGTTAAACACGCACAAGTAACTTCCTCATCTCTGTGATCTGGATGTTTGAATTAGTGCCAGTTAAGCCGCCTTAGGTGCTTTACATGATTTTTACTGCATCAGTAAGTAGATTTTGTTGTTACCAGGTAGAATGTACATACTTTAAATTCTGTAACAAATATGTTAAAAAAATGTGATATCAGTGAACCTTTGCTGCTTCTAACATCATAAGGTTATTCAAGCCTGTGTTAAAGCAAGAAATTTTTTTTTTTTTGTAAATTGTGTAAATATGCATTACATGCAGTAGATGTTTTTGAAGTATGTTACTATAGTAACTTGCTGCCTAGATTATTTGCACCAATATGACTATTCCTCAGTGTCAACCCGACTGTTTTTTGCACGGGCAGACGGTGCAGCTGTTTGAGATGTAAGGTTTATATGTGAAATTATTTGGGATTCTTTTCTTGGGAGGTGAAGAGGAGAACATCACCGGCAAAGGGGTGTGTGTGTGTGTGTGTGTGTGCGCGCGCGCGTGCAGTTTGTTTCGGTGTGTGGAAGTCGTGAAGTTTCTCAGGGATAGTGATCAGAGTTCAGCACGTAAGTGGATCAAATCCCACTGTTTAGTAAAAGCAGAGTAAAAGATGAACTGCCGGCTGTGTTGTATCATGTTATGCCATGCTGCTTTGTAGTACACAGGAGGTGGTGGCTGCTTTATATATATTGAACCAGAAACATTGACTACGACAGGCTTTGCTGTTAAACATATTTAATGAAGCTAAACCGGCTTCCTCAGGTTACCGCGTCTACATTTCTTTGCAAAATGTCAGGTGTATTTAGAATACAGGTATTGTGAGGAAGTACATTTTTATTATATAAAACAAAGAGACTGTGTTGTACAACGATTATGAATCTTAAAGTATTTACATTATCAAAATTATAATATTGCTGTTGGAGGCTTATTTTACTTACTTGCAATAAATTATAGGGTCATATGATAAAGCAGCGTGTTCAGACAAAGTTTTTACATGAAGTTATAATCTGCTCTCTCTTAGACAGATTTAATGTGGTTTTTCCATTAAGAGATGAACAACTTTTTTACTTGCTGCTGTTATAATTTGTGATATACTTGTTTTCATTTTTACTTCTATTCATTAAAAAAAAAAACATTAAGTTTTTATACTGATAGATGTTGTGTTAAATGTTCCCAAGTTAGAAAGGTAGATGATGAAATGCTTCTATCACTTGGTATAAATTTATTACCTCTTTTTTTTTAAATTCACTCTCTAGCCCCAATATGCACAATTATTTATTAAAGCAAGAGTGAAATGTAGTGTGTAGCCAGAAAATGGTAACTGAACCCATTTGCTTGTCTATGGCTATGGGATCAACTGTAGCTTTATAGGTCTCCAGTGGCTTAATAATTTAGCTATATTTCCTGTAACTTGTTCAAAATTTCTTTATTAAAACTGATGCACACAGTTTCCACCCGACTCCACAATAGTGATGCGCTTTATCTGTCATGATTTAGAGGTCCATCACTTTGAAACCAGGAGTTTGATAGTTCCACAAGGTTAGACATTGTCTCCAGTCCTAGTGCATTTTCCCCCTAATGTCTGTTATGTGTTTCAGTTTTGTGTTAAATTATTGCCTTTCTAGCACCAAAAAGGAAGCTGGCTCGGTACAGGGGATAGTTATTAATATAGGGTCAAAGGGCCCAACAGTATATTACCCACGCGAATACAAACAGAATAGATAGCTTGTTGCATAAGCATATAAACTGTTTATCCAGTGCAGAGCAGCGATAAGATGTATCCCAAAAGGGGGGGGCAAAACTGCCAACCTGTTTCTTGTTGATATTCACTGAACTGATTATACTTTACTCGGAATACAAGTCCACACAAGACTGGCACCTCGTGACATTGTTTACGTGAAACCTCCTGCAGCAGCTACCCTCTGAAGCAGTTTGTCTTCTCCATTCACGTCGGCTGCTGAATGCCAAGCAGCTGACCGTGTTTCTCACTCCACCACATACACCGCCGTTGCTGTTATCGTGTGTTTTGCGTTTCTTTAAGCGAGTCCCCTCGAAAGAGGAACGTTTGCACTCTGCTTTCATTCACATATTTATTTCACAAAGTCTGTCTGTTTGTTTGTGTTCAGGAAAGAGGAAAAACAGTGTATGGCAAATTTCGAGTTTATGACATTAAAATAATTTAGAAATATTTTGTGATATGTTAAACTGACAGCAAAATAATATATAGTTTTTGTTTTTTATTTTCATTTATTTTTCAGGGCCCGATGAGGAAGAACACACCCAGTAAGTATTTATTTAATTTTTTTTTATTTTTTTTTTGTAAAGTTAACATGAGCTTGAATACTGGGAAAAATTCATTTACACATTTATTCTTCTTGAGAAATCTCTGATCCATACAAGGACCAATATTATCTATTTTCAAGAGCAGTAACACATTTGTATAAAATAATTGTGTAATGATATTTGTGTGCTGTAGGATTGTCTCAGCGGTTAGGGTAAGAAAAGTTTCAGTCGCAATTTTTTTTTTTGTTTTGTTTTTTTTGGAGACCATTATATAATTGCATGCGTTTTAGGGTATGTGTTACAACGGCCAAGGAAATATTGCAGTTATACTTGGTTGCTATCCTTTTGCTTATTAAACACGGTTTTCCTTGGAATGAGGTAATATTTTTATGACCTTAACACAGTGTTGTATTGTATTTAACTGATGGTCTCTTGCAAAAATTATCATGAGTTGTATGGCTTCAGAACATTTTTTAAGCTGTTTTTGTTTTTAAAAAATGGATGTTTGCATCATAATGTGGTATAACTTTACACAATGAGGAAATTGCGTTTTGCATGACCTAGGGTTATCAGGACTGTATTCTCAAACTTCATTAGACAGTCAGTCGCAGGGTTCAGGTGAGTACCGACACTTCAGGGGGTCCATGGCCGCGCTGCTGGGGTCTTGGTTGCGCACCATGTTACTCTGGGTTCATGTAACACGAACAGCTGGGTGGCCTTACAATAACCATGTAATGTTTATAGCTCGCTTCCTTCTGCACACTAGACAGGTTTCGCCATCTAACATTGTTGCACTTGGACTTTCTTTTGGTTCGGGGCTTTGTCCAGCGCTGTGTCTTTTTCTCCAATTTTTAATTAATAAATTTTTTTTTAAAACAGATTTCTCTATTAGGCTTATGGCAGAAAATCTATGTTATAATTCTTATATAGTACATATAAAAATTTCATTGTACAAACATTTTCAAGTTTTATATTTGTATGCTGACTGGCTTTAGAATGATCTTTGGTAAGTGTATGAAAAGTTTGAAAAAGTTTCATTAGAGTAGTTTGTTCCACAGAGTGTGAAAGTTTTATCAGTTCATCACATTATTCTTACTGCTTGTAAATATTATATGAAGCTGTGGATAATATGCTCAAGTCAGAGCAGACAAGTGAGTTCACATTAGAAGGAAGTGAATCATCTTACTTCTGTAAGGACTCCTGGCTCCGAAACATGTTACTTCCAGAAGTAGGAAATGCTCAGAATAAACTGGAGACAGAAACCAGCGATTTGTGTGACAGTTGATATTCACCTTAAAAATAGGACAGCAGTGATGCTATAAATTTAAAAAAAAAAAAAAAAAAAAAAAACTCAAGATAATAGGAAACGTGCAAGTTGTCTAGGTTTGTTGTTAATGTTGAACCAATATCTAACTACACACAGAGGCTAGTTTCTCATTTATTACTCATTTTCTAATGTTCCATGACATAACACTGTAGTGTCTTTTTAAACCAGTTGTGTATGTGACCTTACCTCAACAGAAGAACTGAACACACAGCTTCTTGCCTGAAATCATTTGCTTTGTAAGGGAAAAAGCATAATATTAGACATGTATATGGTAACAGTAGCTGAAAGATGAAACTGAAATGGACTCGTGTATATAAACACATGGAAAAAGTCTTTGTTTCATTAGTAATACAGTTGCTTAATACTGCTGTTACTAAATGGACACAGATGTTTCTTTTAATTGAAAATGAAGTTGCTGCTAGAAGCGGATTATCGTGAAATACACCTGTGCTCCATAACCTAAGAAAATTTACCACGTTGTTATTGTAAATGAAGTGAGAACAAATGTAGATAAGATATTAAATTGGATGAGTAAATGAAGACACACAAATTAATTTTCATTAATCTTTTCTCAAATTATATGCTAATTTATGGTTTATTCTCAGGAATTTTAAAAGGAAACATTGTCCTTGGTGTATAATTTATTTTTAAATACATTCCTTAAAAAGGAGTTCATAATTATGAGTTTGAATGTTAAATTGATTTAACCCCTAAATGTAATGGACTTTATGGATTTATTATGGATTATTGATGTTGTATGGTAAAGTAATAGTTCACCTACAGTTTATTTTAAAAAGAACCTTTTTTTGTATAGTTTTGACTTTAAGGTTTCAAATTTTAAGGCACCTTTTCTCTGCTCTGCACTGTAGGCTGTATAAGGTATTCCTCTCTTTGCATTCTACACTTTCTTCACCTTTCATTGGAGTGCTTGAGTGTAGATAAGGTCACATACAGAAACAAACCAATTAACTACTCTAATCCATATTTTGATTTATATAAAAAAAAATACAGCTTCAATTTTCCATTATTTCTGCAAAGCTGAAACAGTTTCCAAAAGTAGACAGTGGCAAAAAAACATACAGCACTTGATTTTCCCATTTCTTTGAGGTGAAGCCAGGTCTCAGTCACCAGCTGTTTGTATCACTGCCAGCCATTTCTAAATCCCAAACCATCTGACATCTTGAATCTTTTACCAAAGAATCGACACATACGCTAATGGGTTTTTATATTATTTGTGAAAACCCTCAAATCTGATCGGGTTATAGCAGATGGTAGCATGCTGTTTATTGCCTTTGTAGCCTCACTTAAGGAGGGAGGAGCATCTTGCCAATGGCAACTTTTGGAAACATTTTTCTTTTCAGTTGTCAAGCACACTACAACTTGGCCCTGGGATTAGTACAATAAAACTGGCATGTTGCAGATACTGCTATTTTTTTTATTGACTAAATCGGGGGGTTTCTCTTTGACGCCTTGTGATCCTGTGTGTGCGGGTTTTGTTCCAGCTGAACTGTTAATCGGGAATTTTTGACTGAACCATTTAATACTTCAGGCAACTCAGATGATCTTGAACCAAAGCCATTAGCTGACAAATCATTATCTTTTTAACAGTGGAAAAAATTGTTCTCCCCCTCCCCACCCCTTTAAGCCTTCAAAGGCTTTCTAAAACAAGACTTGTTTGACAGTATCTGGTGATTGAACAACACATTGAGCTAAACTGTTGGTTCGACGCTGAATCAGAAAGGCTTGAAAGGCTTAGAAGTTGAAATAAGAGCTCAGCTGCAACAAAAACTAGTGTACACAGGGGGTTGGTAGAACTTGAACTGAAAATCGCCGTGTTAAATAAATAAACGTGTTTGCCTGTTTTGTTACCTGAAAACAGTAGCGGCGGGGCTGTTTTTTGAAGGTGAGCAGGACAGTGTCGTGCATCAAATCTAAATCTGCCGAATGCTGAAGTCCAGCTGGCCCCGTCTGGCTGGTGGATGAGTGGTGGTTCCGGTGAAAAACAAAATTTTTTTTTTTTTTTTCCTTTCCCAAAACTTCTTTTTATTTTCCTGCCTAAGCTATTTCTTACAGAATTAAAAATTTTTTAAAAAATTGGATTTGGGTTGTGCTAATCGAACATTTTCGTTTACTTTTTTGCCCTGTTTGAAATAGGCGAGGAGTTGGTGAGATCCCGGATGCCAGCGTCTCACATCGAGTAAGTATCTGTGAAGATGTGTTTAAGCTGTAACTCCATATCGCTATTTTAGTTTTGAGTGGATTGTGATTATATTGCCACACAAGGATTTTTCCATTTTCATTGTACAGTCATCCCTCAATTTACGCCATCTTGATTTATGCCTTTTTGCTACAATGCACTTCATTTTATTACCGTTACTCGATTTACACGTCGATCTGCTTGCAAAAAAAAAAACAGTCCGGCCAAAAAAAAAATCGGTCAAAAACACTAAAAATTCCAACATCACAATTTCATCCAAGCATGTTTTTTTTTTTTTTTTTTTTTTTTTTTTTTTTTTTTTTTTTTTTTTTTTTTTTTTTTTTNTTTTTTTTTTTTTTTTTTTTTTTTTTTTTTTTTTTTTTTTTTTTTAAAGGATCCAGCCTTTCTGTAAATATTCAAAATAATAATGTTACATTGTGTGTGTGTGTTAGCCTTTTAAGGACAATGTTGCCTTTTAAAAATTTCTAAAAATAAAACCATAAAGGAAAAAAAAAGAGGTTATGTTTTCCTGAAACCTTTTCAATGAAGGATCAGAATTCTCTTTTGAGTGAACACATTGTCAACTGTTTTGTGCTTCCAAATGATAAAATATTCTTTTGGCTGCCTCGATGTGTCATCTTTAGCTTGTCTCATTTATGTTCAAATCTAAGTATTACATCAACTTTGACTCTTTTAACGTGTCTTATTTAGAAAATGAAGTGTATTGTAATATAGAATTAAAACACTTTGTTTAGTTCAGATGTTGTAGATCTAAGTTTGAGCAGAACTGAAATGTGCGTCCTTTGGTGGTTATGTCTGAGGCGATGGAAGCTGTGGTGTTTTTCCCTTTATTTTTAATGATTAAAGCATTTGATGACGGTGCCAAAAATAGCGATGGGCCCAGCTGTATTTGCTCAGAAATCCTCACTTGCTTCCATACACAGTGCAGTCAACTGAAGTGCAGCATCATCGCAAGCATCCCTCACCAGATAACTTGAAAATCTGTCACACACCTAATTTACTGTATATTCACATCTTTATAAGATCTTTAAATGACTGTTCCATTAATATGAAACACTTTAAAAAGTTCATAGTATTGCAGCTGAACTGATATATATTAGTTCATTTAGTAAAGTTCACTACCATCTTGAGAACGAGAAGCCTTAATCGTTTCTTTTGCTGTTATTCACAATATTTACAGAAAGGCTGAATACCTTTTTTTGCATTTAGTTCTGTTGTTGAGCATTTTTTTTCCCTTAACTCAGGAATTGCTTGTGTTTTAAATACAGATGCATTCTGCCGGATTCATGGTGTTTGCTGTGGTTAAAGTTTGGTTTTTTTTGTGTGTCGTTCACACGGTCTGACATACTTACTCTCCTGTCTTACTGCAGCAGCAGGCTGACCAGTAATGACCTCCTGTCCCTGGATCCCTTCGGTCCCTCGATAGCCGTCACCTCCACGTCCTCATCCACAGGTAACTGTGACGCTGCTGCCCACAGCCAAACTTGCTAAAGTCCTTTCTTTGTGGCAGATGTCAGTATGGATCCCCACTTTCTATCACACCAACAGCTTCTTCTTTTTTTTTTTTTTTAAGACTAACTATGCAGATTTTTATCCCTATCCCTAAGTAGAAAAAATTCAATTGTACTAATTTTCTTAACATCAATTCAATGATAAGTTGATTTTGGTTTTTTATTTAATTTATTTTAATAAGTTACTTAGCCCATTCATTTACTTTAGTATTTGGTTAAGTTTTTTTTTTTGTATTTTTAATTTTTTTTGTTTTATTATTGGTATTATTTAGGTCATTTTTTTTGTTCAACTTTACATTTTCTTTAGCATGCTCTGTGTATTGTTTTTTCGTGCAATTTGTACGTGTAAATTAACAGTTAATGCAAATTGTTGGAATCTTGAACAATTTTACCTGAATTGGAGTTGCCCTCTGAGAACTGAATAATAACGTAAGGCTAACTCCAGCCATGCTTTCTGCTTTGTTAAACTAAAAAAAAAAAAAGTGTACTTTTGGTTTTGGGGGAAAAAGCCCTTTTAGTGTGTTTTCTTAACTGTTATACTCACCGTGTGATGAGCGTATCCCCTTGCAGTTTTGTTCAGTATGCACTTGGCTGTCTACAGCTGTGAGTACAACCACGTGTGGCTCTACCTGTTTGCTTCCCTTCAGTTTCCACTGAAAATGTTCAGCACTAGTTTCACCAGACTGGAATCTCACGAATTGCTGTGACACTGCTGGTTAAGGAGAATCTTGTTGGCAGTGACCCTTACTAGGCCTAGTCTTAATCCATAGTTAATTGGCACCTCAAGCAGTCAGAAGGGCTACATATAACAGCACTGCCATGTATTTGTCAAACTGGAATCATGTTGACATGAGTGAAGTCATTTTGTGATAAACGATGAGAACTACTACAAAACCTGGTGTGCTCCCTGAGAGGTAAAAATTTAGTACGGTAATTCTGCTCAACTGAGCATTTTAGTTCTCCTTTAACTGGCCTGTCCTTTTGAAAAGTGGGTGTGACGTATTTGCTGTTAAACTTTGTTTTTTGCTGTATGTGAAATATCTTTTGACCGCCTCCCTCCATACTTTCCTTTGATCAGACTCCACAGAATTGGTTTGCCTTTTGCAAGCAAATTTTGTTTCCCCTCTTCAAACTAAAGAATGTGAAGTTTCCCCCTCTAGCGACACAGGTAAAACAATGAGATTATGTGCTTCCAGAAACAAATAACTCCATAAATAATCTTTTTTTTTTTTTTTTTTTTACTGAATGTAGCATCTTACTAATGCAATATCTGACTAACCTTTTTGTCAAACGAGCTTTTACGTCTCATGTTCAAGATCCTTAATGCAGGAAAAAAGTTATCATTCAGGTATTTGTCTTCACTTCATTTAAAAAAAAAAAAAAAAAAGTAGTAGATGATGATGCTCAAACAAAATGGTCTCTGTGCTTTTCCTAGTACAGGATAATAGTTGATCTTCCAGCATACATTTTTGATACTGTAAAATAAATGTGTCAGATTTAACATGTTTGTCACCTTAAGCTTCAAAGGATCTTTTTAAGGTTGTTTGTTCAAATATTTAAAATTTTTATTCTAAAGTAATTATTCTCACATTACCTTTTTTATTGTTGAAATTAAATATCCACTGGTAAATTGGAAAAATTGGGCAATGGTGACTTTTTTTAATATTTGCTTGCATATTTATATTTATATATTTTCAATATCATTTAAATTATGTAATATTTCTCTGGAATGGCAAAAATGTTATTGCTTTATAATGCAAGGCTGCTTCTAATGTCTTTTCAAGAGCTTTTTCTGTTGCGTATATATTTATCCACGAATAATTGTCAGTTGTATTTTTTTCCTCGCTTAGTGCCTGTTATTAACTTTTAACTGAGCGCAGTGTTTCTGCAGATGCTTAAGTGCTGAAATGCAGTGCGAGTCCCTCTTTTTCTGGGCATTTTCTGCTCTCTGCTCTTTTCTGCTGGCTTTTCACACTGTGCCGCTCTGGACTGTCATCCTCCTCTTCAGCCAAGATGGTGGTGTGTAAAGACGGGCCCCCTTTCAGTGCCTCTTCCACTCCGTCGCCTTGGGATTTGGTAGACAAGCCTCTGATGGGACTAAATCCACTAGGAGACCCTAAAAGCACATCGCCTGTGCAGCCAGTGATGGTAGACGCTGGCATGGCTACAGCTGCCAAGCTCGCCGACGATACCGTGGACGCCTTCTCCTCCATCTCCTGGTCCCAGAGCCAGTGGATAGCCTTTGACGACGAGTTTGCCGCATGCAGGAGGCTCAGTTCTAGCGCGAGGGATCCCTCGAGGCCACCGTTGAGGCCACCGGCAAAATCCATCAAGTTCTTCTCCGATGACCCGAACGACCCATACAACAGCATCGTACGCAGTGCTGGCCTGCTTTCTGGAGAGTGCCCAAGCCCCCCAAAGCTCTCTCCTAACTCGGGGGACGAGAGCTTGACACCCCCAGCTGAGCAGAAGCACCATGGTAACGAGAAGCATGCTGTGTGTGGCCTGAATGGGTTGCTTTTGTTTTGACCGTCTCATATTTGCTTCTTATTTTTATGCAAGTATTTCTGCATCTTGATATGATTGTATGACATATGATTTCAGTATGTCAACATGTTAATTTTATTTACAGTGTGTAAAATTTGTATGAAATGTTATATTTTTTGGTTGTTGTAAATGGATAAATGTTTTTGTTTTTGGGTGTTGTGGAATGTGTAGTTTTTTTTTCTGAATTAATCACGTTTGACATACATTTCTGTGAAGTTTTTGGTGTGGATTTCTGCAAGTTTGAATCATGAAGGATTTAGAGAGTGTTTTCCTCAATGTCAGGATCTTGTGTGTAAACGACTTTTCTTTGACTGGTTTTCTGTTGCACTAGTTTCATTGAAATTGCATCAGCAATGGATGCTGGCAGGTGCATATTTTTTTTTCCTCCCCTCCTAAATTTTTATATTTGAATAACATGTTCAACCTTCCATACAGGTCTGCCTGTTCCGGCAAGACCTTCCACCCCATTGACTGCTGGGACCATAGTTCCTCCGCCACGGCCATCCTCCAGACCAAAGCTTCCCACGGGCAAGCTTGCAGGCATCAATGAAATTGTGAGTGTTGGCTTTTAGACGAAGAGACAGAATTTGGTTCTTTGGGAAATTCATTATCTCCCCCACAACACCAGGTCAGACCATTCAGCCCTCCAAAGACCTCCAATGCAAGCCCACCCCCAGCTGCTCCCCTGGCCCGTGCAGAAAGCTCCTCCTCCTTGTCCTCCAATGCCTCCCTGAGCGCTGGAAACACCCCAACAGTGGGTGAGTGCTCTACCTACAGACTCACAGCTTTGCAGCCACTGTTGTATATTACAAGGGTGCAAAAAAAGTATTTTAGCGTGTCTTTCTCTTTCAGCTGAAGGTTGTTGACATTGCATATCTTTTGATCACGTCTTCAAAAATGAAAGCTCTAACACTACATGAAACAACCATTCATCATTACTTATTCATGCATTGGGGGGGGGTGTTGACAAACTTATCTGAGATCTATAAATTTTTGGAACATAATCTGAGATGGGTAAGCAGTACAAGTTTTATTGGAAGCTGTCCTATAACAGTTGCAACTGCTAATGGCAAGACAGACAATTAAGCTTCCATCCATAGAAGACACTCGCGATCACGGTTCAAGATGCCCCGCGTTTCCGTTTAGTTAGATTATTTTAAATACAGTTGAAACAAGACACTTAAGGATGAAGCCAGTCCTTCAGGCAGGTGGAGGTTGTCTGATTTCTTTGCACAATGGCTGCTGTTGAGCAACTTTCATAAAAAATATCGAGCCTTTATAATTTTTTTTTCTTTTTTTGGCACTTTGCTACACTTAAATGAATAATTTTATAGAATAAAAAAATGCTTATTTGTAGTCTAGTTTCTGCCTCAGGAAACCAGATGTGAAGCGCATCAATTTAACCTGCAGATTTGCAAGGCTGAGTTCCTTAACTTACAAGTTTGCAGGAATTGAGTAACTTTTTAATTCTTCTAAGCTAAAAAGTAAACTTTTTCATTGTGATTAAGTGTGTATAAAAACAATTTTAATAACTTGTTAGGGCATTACCAGTTTATTGGTGACTTAACTGTACGTTTTATATACTTCATAGTTGTCTGTTGTTTCAGGTTATCTAGCATTTAATTTAAAAAGGTTAATATGATCATTTCTGTATAGAAACATGATCGGTCTACAGAAGCAGAGTAAAGCTTATAGTGACAGAATGTAACAGTGTTTGTAGGTTCAAACTCAAACCTCTACTGCTACTAGTAGTACTCAGCAGTATCCAATACCCAACTGTGTAAGTACTGTAGGTTACTCTGTGTAAAGGTGCTGAAAAGCTACAAGCAACCACAGAACACGGAAGGTTATGTGCACCTGACGTGAGGTCCGGCTTGAGCGCCACCAACATGAGCACCTTGCTTGATGATGTCTGGTTTAATTTTTTCTGTTGTGAATTTTGCTTTGGTTTTCTTTGGCCTCTGTTTCAATGTCAAAGATGAGGATGTGTTCATTGGGAAACTGCCCACCTTTGAAAGGCGCTCTGAGACCCCAGCAGGTAGAGTAACAGCGGTTTGGCCTCTTGCTCTCTACCTAGTACTAACACGTGTGGCCATGCCTGCTTTTCCAGCCCCTTCTTGTGAGGAAGCATTTCGTTGTGACATTTTTGTGTACATCGTTGTGGTTTCGATGGGGAAATCGCTTTTTCCTACTCAGTATTTCACTAGATCTATGATTTTTCTAACAGTGAAGAAGCTTCTTGTTAACAACTACGATTCAACGGAGAATGTGGAGCCTTCTGAATATTCTCAGTATTATAACAAAGATTGCCTTTTCCATCCAGCACCCTCAACTGTTATAACTGGGAATACCTTTCCAACTTACCCATCCCAAGTATTAAGTAAAGTCTCGCTGTGTTGAATGAAACGGCAACGCATGAAGTACTGATGGAAAAATTGATTCCGTAGTCAGAACCACAAGGCCTAGCACAAGGCTTAACATTTTAAATGCTTCCTTCTAAAACAGGGTTGGCCTTTCAATGCTTCAATGTTGCGTACTGTGCATGTCTTAGCTGGAGAGACGTTTATTTGTCTTTATTTTAATACTATAACAGATATTGTTTCATTTCTGGTTCTGTTACATGCGTGCCACTTCTGGCAGATTGTTGCTCTTTATATTGAAAGGACACTTCATGTGTGTTAACAGTGAAAAGAGCATTTTGGAGCAGGTTTTGTATCCAGTGAATGTGTTTCATATTTGATTTGCATTAATCTGAATGTTGTCTGGAAAATGAGTAGTTTCTTTATTAATTCAGCATGAAGTTGGGAGTTTGAACACTTTTACAAGTGTAATATTGTTCTTTTTTTCCCCCCTATTGATGTAGTTAATGAATACCTGCTTTTTTTCTAGTATTATAGTAGGGTTATTGCATGGAATCACTTCCTGGAGACATCTTGACTTTTGTGCTGTGTCTTAACATCATGGGATTGTCTGATTCTGTAACTTGTTTGTTTTGTGTGTAACTGTGACACGGTTACTTCCACTACCTTAGATAATGTGTTGCCAGACATTTCGAAACTAAACACAATAGTCCAATTGGAATCAATGAATTTGGTTGTTCAATAGGTGTGAAATACTATGTTTGTATATTTTTGTATCAATCTCTCTTGTTTTGTTTTTCCCTCCTGCAGGGACTTCACGAGGTCCCAGTCCAGTTACTCTGGGATCCCAGGACTCACTACCCATTGCAGTGGCCTTCACAGAAGCAGTTAATGCTTACTTCAAAGGCGCTGATCCTACAAAGTTAGTTTCACATGACTTCCTCGCTTTTTAGACTAGTCCGTAAAGGAGAAGTCTTTCAACGTGCTCCAACTCAAAAACAGGTGTCAGAGTGCCTATAAGAAGGCCTTGCTGAAATCGTGTTTCCGGTACTGAATCATCAGCGTTAATTCGGCTCATGCGCTCCAGGCATTAAGGCCAAGTCTAGACCACATTTTCTTATTCTGAATTTTTTTATTCTTTTCCTTCTGTACAGCACATGGAAATTTTCATTTCTTTCCTTATTACTAGTAGTAGTAGTAGTAGAACTATTATTATTATTACTGTTTTTCAAAATGCTTAAATTCCCCTTGGGAAATGACAAATATGGACATTAGAAACATCTGCTTTTATTAATTTCTGGTGTGCAAAGTCCAATTAAAGGACATTAAATAATGCAGTCTCCCAATGAAAGATTTTGTAAAACCACAAATTTAATATACAAATACAGTTGTATGCTATTAGTCTTTTTCATGTAAGCTGCAGTATTAGAGTAAACATTTTCACCTGCTTGGCCCACTGCTTTATTGACAATTTGCAGGAAATTATTTAACACGAATATTAATAACCTTTGGCAGTTTTATGACATAAATTTATTTATTTTTCCCCCACCGGTAGAATATATATTGTATACAGTAATCCCTCGGTATCCGAATCTGTTTCATTCCGGAAAATGGGCATCTTAAGCCGCAGTATGGTGATGCTGCACAAACGTGTTCACACAAAGTGAGCAGAAGATTTGGGAAGAAACAGTCAGAAACGGCTAAGACACCAGCACGGATATGTTTCGCTGTTAAACTGTATTACGTACCATTAAAAATTATTACAATATGTACATTTTGATTTTTGTTTGCCTTTGTTTTTTTTTAATTTTGCATAAGCTATGGATAACAATTTATTAAAGCAAAGTGTCCATTCAGTTACTGATACTTAGATATCAATTTTCAAGAACCATTATGGTGAAAATTCGGATATAGAGTTTGGGTACCGAGGGATTGCTGTATAATAGCATTTTCCCCAACAATATCTGTCAATTTATCCTGTATAAGCAATTCCCCAACAATGGGGAAAATTTTTCCATTGCAGTTTCTTGATACAACTGTTTCTCCATATTGAAACAATGAAATTCAATATTTGGTTTGTGCTTAAATACATTTTTGATGGTTCACAGGATCTTTACAGCGATTGTCCAGTAAGTTTTAACTTTATTCTTGGCAGGTGCATTGTTAAAATCACAGGTGATATGACACTATCCTTCCCGAGTGGCATCATTAAAGTCTTCACCAGCAACCCTTCTCCTGCTGTCTTGAGCTTCAAGCTGAAAAACACTAACAAGTTAGAGCAGATCTTGCCCAACCAGCAAATCCTCCACAGGTCTGAAACTGTGTGTTTACAAACTTACTATATCGTCCATAACACTTTGTGTAATCTCATAAACTGACCAGAGAGACACAAGTTAATCAGTTGAACATCTGTTTGAACTGCGTAGTAACTTATTTTTTGTGCTTTTAAAATTTTTATTTATTTATTTATTTGAAACCAGTGATCCCTCCTCACAAAGTGACTCAAGCACAAAGGACTTCTGGCTGAACATGCAAAACCTCACTGCCTACCTCAGGAAAGCATCTGAGCAAAATCCTGCTGCTTCCTATTACAACGTGGATATCTTAAAGTACCAGGTGAGGCCCTGCAGCCTCATGTATGATTTGTTCTTTCTGCTCTGTTCAGGCTGTACTCTACACAAGAAGGGTTCCAGCTACTCCACGTTTTCATTATGTAGAAAGATAGATTTTGATTCAAGTAAATAAATAGCACGGTGGCACACCAGGTAAAGCTGGTACTGCACAGCATCTAAGCTGATGGTACAAGCATACATAGATTCAAGTCCAGCTCAGTGATGGTGCCCTCCGTTACCAGGAAAACCACGTGAGTGTTTGCTGTGAGTTTTCTGCGTTTGCCCTGCCTAAAACTGTACAATGAATCATGCGAGGCAACATGGTACGCAATTTTAACCGTTCTTCACTGTGCAGGTTGCCTCCAACGGGATCCAGTCGACTCCGCTGAACCTGGCTGTGTACTGGAAGTGCAGTCCCATCACTACAGACCTGCGCGTTGACTACAGATACAACCCAGAGTCCATGCTAAACCCAAGCCCCCTGTGTAACGTCCAAGTGCTGGTACCTGTGGACGGGGGGGTAACAAACATGCAGTCTCTGCCTCCTGCCATTTGGTATGTTAACGTGACTAGAATTGAAAAAACATTTCTACCTTTGTGGATTTTTGTTTTGTTGTTTGTAACAACAAATCACAACCAGAGCTACCCATATACAAATATTAATCACTAAAGATGAGACTGGAATATTATCGACCTACTATAGACATGAGGAAATTCAACATTTTCATATTATATATTTAATATGTTTTGTTTTTTTACAACAGGAATGCAGACCAGAACAAATCTTTATGGAAGTTGAATGACATTTCAGAGAAGTCTGAGAATGAAGGTTTGTATTAAAACGTTTAAATGAAAATAAAATAATGTTGTTTTTTTTTTTTTGTTTTTTTTTTTGGTCACTTGACTGAAAGATGCTAAAAGGTACATTATATTGGGAATCACTTCAAATATTGTTTAAAATCTTTATTGCTGGAATCGAGGTTGATGATAGAGAAAGCAATAAAACCAGCTTTATTAATACTCATTTAAAAGCATGTTGATTTGCTCCTGCGCTCAGTTTAGGAAGCATTGGCATGTTAAACTAGAGGAACAGAAAATTAATGTTGACAAGTTTGATTTGTGCTCAGGTTCAGGATCCCTCAGGGCCAAGTTTGATCTCTCAGAAGGACCATCGAACCCTGCCACCCTTGCCGTGCAATTTCTTAGCGAAGGTAGTACTCTCTCCGGAGTTGATCTGGAGCTTGTTGGATCCGGCTACAGACTCTCCTTGGTTAAAAAGAGATTTGCTACAGGTAAGATCTCAGTGTATTTGGTTTATTCAGGTTGTCTTAGCCTCATATGAAGCAGAAATGCCCTTTCTGAACACACCACATCTACAGCCAGAATTTTATAACAGTATTGTCTGCATAATTTTTGTTTGCATTTAACATGATTTCGCTCTTTCTTAAATTATTCTTCTGAGACGGTGATATTTTTAAACATTTTTCTTCCATTTTCACGTAGGACGGTATATGGCGGACTGCTGATGTTGAGGACCCTCCTGTCCGAAGAAGCACAAATATGATTAATGGAAAATCTCTTTTTTGGCATTTTATTAACTGTTTGTTCTTTGTGTCCTATTTATGGAGGGTATAGGCAAATCTTAGGGTTTTTGCAATACCTTTTTTTTTTTCTTTTTTTTTTTTTTTTTTNTGTTCTTTGTGTCCTATTTATGGAGGGTATAGGCAAATCTTAGGGTTTTTGCAATACCTTTTTTTTTTTTTTTTTTTTTTTTTTTTTTCCTTCACATTTTTGAAACATCTTAGCATAAATTGAAATGCACCTTTTTGGAAAAAAATATTTTTACTACATGAAATCAGCACTGAATTTTCAACACTGTTCAAAGAAAACAAGGAAAAAAAAACTATGCTGTCAGGAAATTTATAAAACAGATTCTTTGTAACACTTTGATTTATTCAGACTTTTATAAAGTCAAAACTGTAGTGTTTGATATACATAACTAACAGTATGTGTAATATGGATACAGTATATCAGACGGCTAAATCTGCACTAACAATCTTTCTTGCATTTTAGATTTTTTTTTCTCCCCCTCATTCCTTCAACTGCAACTCTGGTAGTAATAATGAATTGAGCTGAAATTCTACATGAGACATGTGAAATGAAGAGAACACATTGATATTTCCTATATGTCCCTGTTGGGTTACAGTAGCATTATAGCATTGGATTAGGGAGGCTGAATGTTTGTATAGCAGCCAAGGGTTGATCACAACATGTTTATTGTTGCAATGATGTGCAATGATTCAAATAAGCTGTCAAATTAAAAAATATTTACATGTGTGGCACAAGTACATTCATGGCACTTAAAAGTGACTGACTGTTTAAAACCTACCATCAGTTGTTTCTGCAACTTGATATCAGTGCCTCTTTTTACTATAAATACATATGTAAGCAAAATATTTTTCTCTTTTTCATATATTTTATACTTTGTAGCACAGTACGAGAACACTCTTGTGCCTACCGTTATGAATGCTATGCTGATTGGATGTTTAAGGGAAACAGAGCAGACCTATAGTTTGAATATAACAACATCTTCCAAAGTTTTTTGACCTTCAGCATTTGTCTTCCAAAGTTATCAAAGGAATGGGCAAAAATACTCTGCGTTTTGTTTTACCTACTGTTTTTGTACGCTGTGAATAGATCGTTTCTTGTCTCTTCTTGATTTCTTCTGACTGTTTTCAGTGAAAGTCCCATTTTCCACGTGGAGTTTTCATCTGTACAGTTTCTCCCTGTCAAAATGTTCTCATCCATGTAATATAGGAATTAAGAATATCGTGCGTCTGTTTGCCAAGGTGATGAATTGTGAAGACACACTGAAGGCATCTACTGTTGTCTGTAATGTAAATTTGTATGTACTGTTCTAAAAATCTTAGCAGAAGACCCCTTCGATTTACCAGTATAGTGATACAGATCATTGGGGAGCACCACAATAAATAAATTCAGTTTAAAGCATTAGAAAAACTTAATTTTATAGCAATGTTATATAGGGGTTTTATTCAGCAGTGATATGTGTCCGTTAAATTATAAAAAGTTAATACCGTACCTGCTGTGATTGTGCTGATTTAAAAATATCTGTAATCTGAGTAATGACTCAAACTTATCTAGGAACATAAAGTATTGCTCGGAATAAAAGCGGCAACAAAACATTAAATCAAAATGAACATAAACTGTAACACTTGACGAAAAAGTACTGTATTTCAAGGCAGTAAAGAGACAGTGTACAGGCATAAATTACTACCGACAGGTCTTAATGATCACGTGTATTTGTGAATTATTTGCTTTAATAAAACAGTGAACCATCGCAGCCTCCTAGCACTGCCAGATGGAGTCAGATAACACCGTGCCGAATGTATGTAACTGCACAAACGTTATTTGCTCCTCGGCTCGTAGCTTCCGTTAAATTCCGTGGTGTTTCTGACTGGGGGTTACGTCACAGATCACCAACTAAACAGTCTTTTTAAAGCCACTATAAAAGTCTTTTTTTTTTTTTTAATTTAAACCAGAAATTACCTTTTTTATTCCCATTTGAGCTGTACTTAATGTTATATCTTTAAAAAATGCTTTTGACAAATACCAGTTGGGTGAGTGTAACTCCAGTTTCTAATCTCAACATTTGAATTTGAATTTTTTTTTTTTTTTAAACCTAGTACTGAGGAAACTTTCACTGCCTTATCAAAACAAATACTGCCTTTGGAAGGGATTCGTTGTCAATCCGTTATTAATATCAAATAGCATGTTTTCTACAGATTTGTATGTAAATTTTTCTAATTTACTCGATGCTCTGAAGAAAATATTATGACCACGTATAACCTGTTATTTAGCAGTTCTGTGTGTTTAAATGAGGATACACTGTGGTTCTGATGGCCACAAAGACATTACCTCTTATTGTACAGTGCTGAAATATCCCCAGCTGTTACTTGCATTTACACTTTTTACTCTGCTTTGCTCAGTCCACCATGCAACTTGCCTAAGATTTTTGGTCAAGTTTGTGAAGTCAGTCTGAAGGGTCCTTAAGTTAGAAATGAAGAAGCTTTTCTATTTAGGCTTGACACAAATAAAATGGTAGTGTGTACATCAGTAACACAAGTGTGTCGCATTTCTACAAAAAACGATTCTGTGGGTTTAGAGGGGATAAATGCAATCGGCATGTTGCTGTGCCCCCCGTGAGAGGTTGCTGTTTTACTTTTACTCCTGTTTTTCAGGCTAAGTACAGCATTGACGTTTAGGTCTGCAGAAACAAAATCTATATTATGTATATGTAGCGAGCTGGTTCTTGCTTCTTGACAGAAATCTCTCTACATGCTGCCTCGCCGACATTTGTAAAATTCCAGTGCATTTGGAGCTCGTATCTCCTGTTGGTTGTATGTTAACATGTCAGAGTGAAAAGTAAACAATCTGTGTACATAAATGATTTCTCAATGTAAATTTTACATTATCTCTGCTACTTCTGTCTTCACTTTATAATTCATTGTGCCTGTAATAAATGTTATATATAAATATATATAAAATACCAATATAAAATGAGAACCAAATGTGATGTCTTGGTTTGTGGATTCTTGGGGTGTATGGAGATTGCAGTGGCCTGATGGGGGGTGTTGACCTTTATTCCATATTGTTGTGTCAAGTCTAGTTTTGAATGGTTACAATGCAAATTTAAACACCTGGTGACCAGTATATAACAATAAATGTTAGAAATCACCGGTTGGGCTTTGAGAACTTCCATATAACTTTTTCAACCAGACCCAATTAAGCACATAACCGAATTAGCAGCAGGTGGGGAATGCAGCCCTCAGTCCTGTACCCTCGATCAAGGTACTTTAACCTGAACAGGCAAAGTACGGAAGACAGGTTTCAGCAGGTGAAGTTGCCCCTCTAAGTTTGTCACCTTGGAGTTCGTGGACGTTCCGTCAGGAGCGCGCTGATTGGCGGAGATTCCGCTTGAAATGATTGGACGGCGCGGGAACGAGGGCGGTATAAAAACTAGGGAGCGCGCGCTCTCTCTCTCTCTCTCTCTCTCTCTCTCTCTCTCACTCACTCACTCACTCAACATTAACAAATATTTCTTGCGGGTATTAAATGCACGCGCACGTACGCTGCGGACGCGGGCGTTTCACGTGNCGCTCTCGCTCTCTCTCTCTCTCTCTCTCTCTCTCTCTCTCTCTCTCTCTCAACATTAACAAATATTTCTTGCGGGTATTAAATGCACGCGCACGTACGCTGCGGACGCGGGCGTTTCACGTGGAACGCTGCCCCCCCCCCCAACAAAATGAAGACGTAAAGCAGCGCTTGTCAGTTTTGCGGTGTTTCGTCCCGTTCCTAGCAGCGTCGGTTCCACCTCGCCAGGTGTGTGCGGGCATTTGACCGAACAGCAGGTCCTCAGTACTGTTTTATTTGGCGTTTCTCTCTTTTTCGTCTGTTTAGTTTTCTAAGGCGAGGGCCGTAGAAACGTACCCAGCAACGCAGCTGCCAGGTACAGCTGACTGTGTGGCGTCACCTGTTTGGAATTTACAACGTAAAAATAAAGCTCATGTTAATGTAATGTATAAAATGTCTAAAAGTACAAACTGTCTCCCACCAGAAAGCGGGATCCTCGTTCGAAAAGTAACGGCGTGACGGACTGTTTGCGTTTCGTCATAAAAAAGGCGGGAAGGGGGCCGCGTTGCTCCGCGTTAGTCGTAACTTTAAATGTCTGTGGATAAACTGTTAATCGACTAGTTAGCGATCTCGAACAACTATTTTAACTAGCTAAATTTAGTAGTATTTACTGTGCACAAGCAGTACCTACAGCATGAATTGTTTTAAATTAAACTCAATATGGTGGCCAAAAAAAAACATAAAAATAGGAACCTTAATGACCTTTCTAATGTTGAACGTTAGTGGGAAACTGGCAGCATCCTAAGGTGAACTCCGTTCAGTTGTCCTTTAAAATGTGCAGTTTTGTCTTGAATCATCCTGAACATATATTCTGCACTGCGTTTAAATATTACTGCCAGCTTCCGAGCCACCTGGGTGCTTTTGGAGTCTTTTTCTATGATGATCCGTAGCAGGTGAAGGACATGAGCCTCAGGTCCACCTGGAAAGACAGGAGAACATGAAAACCAGGTAATAAATGAAAGTGATAATCATATGTTTTGCATTGTTTTGTTTTTTTTCCCCTTCCTTCCTTTAAGGTGGATTTGGACATTTTTAAATGCTGCCACACTACTGGTTCAGACTTGAAATTAGATAAATATTAATTTATTTTTTTATCCATTTGGAATTTATCCAAAGGGTTCCGGATCTAGTTTTTGGAAAACGTATCTTCAATATTTATTAGTTGTTTGGGTGGAACCCCCCCCCCCCCATCCTCATGCACAAAAATATATTTTAGTTTTGATATTGAATTGCCCAAATAACATACTGAAATGACAGATTTAAAAAATAAAAATAAAAAAACCCTTAAAGTTCCAGGTTGCCTGAGTCTGTGGGTCTTGCATGATTCATCTGGCCATTTGCTGGGCTGGAAAAATGAGCTTCACCAGAGTTCAGCTTGATCTCGCTGCCAGGTTCAGGTGGAGTAACTATTAATATATAAATAGCTTGTGAAAGGACATTGCTGTGATTATTTGAATTGAAGATTTTCTGGGCAACATCATGAAATATGAGTCTCTTTTATTAATTCATACAGTTTGCAAGGAAACTTCCTGTATTTGCTATAATGCCTTGCTGTGTGTTGCTGCTTACTCTGGTGTGCAAATGGTGTCTTCACTGTAAGGCAAAGTTGGCAAAAGTAATGGTACTTAAGATGAAGAAATATAAGCTGCCAAGCACATGAGATGATTCTGGAAAATCGTGTGCTGTAGTTATCAGTGATTCTGGTCAGTAAATAGCCTAAAGCAACTGAATAGGCAAACTGCAAGGTCAGTTGAAAGAATTTAATTATTATTATTATTATTATTATTATTTTGTGCCTGGAGTGCAGTTGCACAAAAATACTATTCTGCATTAAAGAACTTAAGCCAGTCTAAACCGTAACACTTGACAAAAACCGACCAGTCTAAATCTTGCTTTATTTTCTCATAGGCAGCAGTATGTTATACTGTTGAATCTCTGTTTTAAAGAGGCTCTCAAAGTGGCATCATCCATTCCAGAGTTCCTTAAATAATCAGAGTGTCACTATTGCTTTTTTCCTGTCTGCTATCATTTATGTGCATGACTGCGATAAAGCGGAGGTGATGGATCTTTCCTGTATTGTACACCAATGGAAAATTGTTATTCTAATGATGGGTATTTCTTTTAAATCAATAAGAAGAACCTTGTGGCTTCTGCTTTTATCTTTGGTGTTGATGACAATGCAAGAAAGGCAGAATATAAAACACATGTTCCGCCAGCAAGTAATTTTAATATCACTTGACAGTTTAAAGGAAAGGGAAAATATCGAGGCTGGAGTCGTCTTCTGTAAGAGGAAATCTGTCTTGATCTGCTGTGTACTTTTGTACAGGGAATGAACTGCTGTAGCTGCATGATGCCAATTATTCTGGGATTTATGCTAGTGGAGCATGGGGCTGGCGTAACACCTTTTTACATTGATGCTTATTTTTGTGAGCCCCCCACCACCACCCCTTTACATGTTTCCTTTGCCTTTTTTTGTGTTAACACATTTCAGGGAGCAGCTGCAGCCAAAAGTCAAAGCCACTAGAGAATTGGGCTCCTGCTTTAGGTATGTTCTGATTTCTCGGCCAAATGCCCAGGCTGAAAATGAGACTGACTTATGACTTAGTTGGCATATATACAAAAGTGATCCCAAACCCCAGGAGAACATTTATAGAGAGGATGGCCAGCTTTGGAGAGTCAGCTGCCAATGACCATTGGACCGTACATTGTCAATAGCTGACATATCTAGTGACAGTTTGTACTGAGGCAAGCTGTGTTATATTTGTTTGACCTGCAGTGGGACTTTAAGCTACATGCTTTCTTGGAGCTACATTGTGTTCTGAAGCTTGCAGGCACTTGTACATGTCTTTAGTGGAGAGCCACTCATTATTTGTGTAGGGAACATTAAGCATTAACTTTTCTTGAAGGTATCATGGGAGACATAGAACTGTGTGCCCATTGGGAATAACTATTTAGGAAAAGGATTTAAATTTTCTAAAAATTTGAAGACCCAACAAATCCACTCCTTGTCAGCAACCACTTGTTCGGGTCTGGTCCCAATCCTGGCAATACGCGGCATGAGATAAGGTACGCTCTTAACTGGATGCAGACCTATTGTGGGGGGAAATCAACACACATTTAGTCATACATATGGATACTTAGGTTAGGTTAATCTGAAACATTTTTTTTTGGCCTATGGGAGGCAACTGGAGCTCCCAGAGGAATCCCATAAGAACCCAAAAAGAAGGCGGAAGTTCTAAATATGATCCTATGCCCAAGAACTCTAGAACCATTCACCTGCAGCTGCTTGGTGGTCCCACTCAGATGGGGTTCAAATTCAAAAGTCTAGGGTCCTCAGTTTTGGCTTCAACGTGGTGGCATTGGTTTCTTCTCTCCATAATAATGGCTGAATCATTCAAGAAGGGTCTCTAAACATCTCACTTTGGACACGTTTCCTTTTTAATTCTCTTAACGGCTCCGTGGATTTTCATAACGGCATCTAATGCCACGATCACCTTTGTATTTGCTGTCAGACTCAATTTTACAGGCGTGTTGTGTAACATGTGCTGATTTAAAAATGGAAGCATTGGACAAACTCCTTCAGCAACCACAATTCTGCATCTAAAGCAGTTTGCCTGTTTTGTTTTGATTTGGATGCCACTTTGGAGAAAAGTGTTTGCTAAGTGAATAAATGTGAATGTAAATAAGTGGAAATGTTGACACACGATGACAGGAAAAAGGGAGCACAGAAATGTTATGTGCAAGTGATTTTGAACATGTGGGTGAGAATATAAACATGTTATGATGTACTTGACATTCTGGGATGGTTTTGAGCTGGGTTTTGTCCATGTTGAAAAGATAAGGCATGAATTTGGCATGTTTGGTAGGGAGGAAAAATACTGAACCATTTAGAAATACGTTTTTCCTTTTTAAGTTGTTTGTTTTGCAAAAATTTGCTTTGCAAGATTTTTATGAACAAATTACCCGTATGCAAGGGAAGTCTTTATATAGCTTTCATAATACATTACAGCAGGTTTATCAAAACTTTAGATACTAACAATAAAATCAGTCATCTTTTAAAAAAAAAAAAAAATTAGAATTTTTTTATCTGTTGCATAAAGTTATGCATTTAGGTGAAGAATGAATCTGTCAAACAGGTCAGTGTATTGAATGAGTATCATAAAGGGACATTATTATTAACTGTGGCCTAATTTCAATTTCTTGTTTCATAAAATGTCATACCTGTTGCAAAACATTTACGTTGGGTCCTTATGTTATGACCATTTGAGTAACAAATTTTCAAAGATGCAGCTATTAAATGGATTTTCCTCATTCTGCTTTAAAAATGTGTTCCACAGTGAATGATGGTAGCATCTCTACAAACCTCTGTTACTTGGCAGCAAAATGCACCCAAAGAAAAGGAGAGAGGGGTTAAATTCAGTTGGTTTTTACTGTGTACCACGACACAGTTTTCAATACAGTGAACAGTTACAGAATGAGAATTGTGCACGTTTATAGGCAACAATCGCAACCGAGTTAGTGCGAGTTGTCTTTTTAGTCATGTTAAGTTTTGATTTTATTGTGGCTTGAAATCTATAAATGTTAAGTCTTGTAGCGTATTTTTAACTATAGTTGTACCCAAGACTTTTCCAGAATTTACCCAGTTGTTAAGTAGGTATTTGTCTATTATTAAGCTTTTGTGATTTCAGAGGTAATAAGGCAAACTGAAGTTGACTAGATTTTGAAAAACTTTAATACAATTAGGTAATGAATTGGTCCCATTCTTTTTGCCAGCTGTGCTTTTGTCCTCAGTCACAAATGATTTATGTAGTTGGTATTTAATACTCCACTTAATGCGTTTTCTGCACATCATCCTCCACTGCATCCCAGTTAACTCTCCTTTCTATATGTAATACGTGGCTGTAGGCCGTGCATAAAGTAGTCTGACTTAATGTTACTTCAGGTTAAAGTAAAAAAAAAAAAAAAATTAAAAATTCCATGACTGGCATCCTGTTCAATGTAGTCTTTCTCAGCAGTTGCAGAGTTGTAATTCTTTAACATTTTTTTTAAGGAAATCTACCATTTGAATAAAGTACTACACTATTTAGCTTTGATAGATTGTGATGTAACTTGTGAACAATTTGAGTTGCAATCTGATTTCAAGGCTCAGTTGATGGTACAGTGTTTACTGTCAGATCTGGTGTCTGTCTGTCGTCTATGTGTGTGTGTGTCTCTCTCTCTCTCTCTCTCTCTCTTTCACAGCTTCATTTTAAAGTTATGAGCAAAGCTTGTTTTTTGCTTTATATGGAATACTACGGTTTGCTACATTCAAACTATAAACCCAGCAGGAACGACGTGGAAAAACGAGACTTGGACGAGACAGATGTAGTGAGATGTGGTTAACTGCGTGACTGGCTGGCAGTCAGCGATGGTCCAAAGGCCACAGTACTGCTGCACCTCGCCTGACCTGTTGCCATCGCTTCTGCAGGGATTTTTTTTTTTTTCCCCCCTCTCTTGAGAGCCTGTATGTGGAGTTTTTCCCATCATGCCAGTTATCTCTGACAGTCATTTCCCTGGCCCTGGGGGTTCAGTTGCACACTGGCCCTGCATTCCCCCTCATGTTTTTAAATAAGGTAAACAGCAGGAGGCCAAGGGGACCGAAGAGGGAAATGTCCCAATTACCAAGACATTTGCAATCCTAAACGTCTGAGGTTCTCGCTCAAATGTCAGCGCACAATAATTTCTCTTTCCTCTTTGCATTCATAACTACTTAAAAACAAAACTCATGAAATTTAATTCGAAGGCCCTGGGTGTTGGGAGTAAATTACAGTTTGTCCCTACTGTTATTTCAGGCACGCGAATGATTTGTTTGCGATGGACTTAAGAGATGTTAATCTGCACAGCAAAGTGGTAAAATGGTTAAAAGCGGCTGTTTTAAAATGCTTTGTCATTTGCTTGTGAAAATACTTCCTGGTTTTATGTCCTACAGAGAGCTGCATAATGTAGTCTGGAAACTGTAGCATCAAAAGCCTGTCCTCTATCTATTGAAAAAACGTTGAATAGGAGGCCGTGGTTTTTGTTGGTGTCCCTCCCTGAAAGGATGTGCCGTGGCAGGCAGGTCATCATTGTTTGTACCCAGGGTTGTGTCATGAATGCAGTGGCCAGCGGCAGCCGTTGGAGCCCCGGGTCTCGTACGAGGGATTGATGCGCAGATGAACACGTGAATCGGCCCGTGTTTTCGGGGGGGGGGGGGGGGGG
>UFQX01000227.1:121466-143202 GCA_900497675.1 Arapaima gigas
TTTTTTTTTTTTTTTTTTTTTTGGGGGGGGGGGGGGGGGGGGATCTGTGCTATGTGATGCTAATGAAAAATAAAAGTGCTGCAGGTCCCAAAACGACTTACAGGGGGGTAATTGTTTTCCCCATTAAAAAATAACGTAAAACATTCTTAATGGGAATTGATGACACAGTCAAATGATGGAAAAAATGCAGACCTTTTCAGACAGTTGCACCAATTTCTGACCTAAACCATAAACAGAGGAAGCTGGTACTCTGGATGTGGACGAGGTATGACGTTAAACATTTTGTCTTGCACTTGTTGAAGCATATTTGTAGCTGTGTTTGGCTGTATATCCTTGGCCGTTGTGCCGATGTAGTGATGAAAGATTACTGTGCTGGAATAGTTTTGTGAGGTGTTTCGGTGGGTAAAGCCAGTGCAGCCACGTGTCGAACCCGGATTTTAATCTGGCTCTGTTCTCTGCAGTGTTTCCAGCTTCTCCCTGCATTTGTGTGGGTTTTCTCCCACAGTCCAAAAACAGAGCAATAGCAAGACAATCATTTGAGTGTTTAGGGTGGAAGCTTTACTTTAAAATGAGGTGTTCTCTGATACTCTAGACACATGATGCTTGTAGAATTAACGTGAGAATGGTGTACTGAGCAACTGTACAGTGGGAATAATCTGTGAGGCGAGACATCGCTACTCGGGTACATCTAATCTCACACGAGTTGTACATTTGGACCAGAGATGAAAGTGATGGTAACATTTTTAATCTGAGCAATTTGGTCATGTAACACAAATATCCAAACTCGGGTGAATTTAAAAATGTTGAAGCTCAATTTAATAAATGGGCACTTGATTCTGTCACACGGACTTGAACTTGATGTATTTTCTTAATGAATAAAGGCAGAATATGTAGAAAATGTGAATCTGTCAAAAAGATTATTATTATTATTATTATTATTTATATTTGTTTGATACATGTTGCCTGGAGCTGGGAGATCTTAATTTTTTTTTCTTACTTTAGCCACCCAACCAGAGTATCTGTTATAAAATATCACAGTGGTACTTCACGAATTAAAAAAAAAAAAAGTCAATTACATCATTAAAGCAGTCGGCCGATAAGGGGTTGTGTTTTTTGAGAATTGAAGGTAACGTTTTTACAGGGCTAGGAAAAAATTTGAGGCAGGATTGAAACGCCCCAAACCGCAGACCGGATTTTACACTTGGTCGGTCGCTGGAGTTTATGAATACCAACTAAACCAGTTATTTAATCAATAACTTTAAACTTCACAACCATTTCATTACATATTATCTTGTGTCCTATGTTAAAAGAACAGCAGAAGTTAAAAACTACCCACAGAAACCCCACCCGCAGGCACCGTTGTCTAAGAATAGATTTGATAGTATAAAAGTTTAGAGCCCCATGGATCCACGGTCTAAAAGCGTTTCGTGGTCCACCAGCAGCTGTGACAAATGCAATGGATTTGTTACACGAGGAATTTTCTCACAGCATTGTTCCCATGACATCTTACCCTTCTGCTCAAACCGAGGTGGAGGTATCTGGCGGACAGAAGGCCAGGGCCACGCTGCTGTGTTCTGGAGTCTTCCTTGGAATGGTGGGCATGACGTTCACGGTGATGGGGTGGCTCAACTACGAAAGAAGCGGGATTTTCGAGTGGACGCAGCTGCTTGGCCCGATCCTCCTCTTCGTCGGTGCGTCCTTTGTAGTGATCGGCTTTTGCAAGGTTAAGAAGCTCAACTGCAAGTTTTGGGAAGTCAACGACGAGCAGCCCACGGAAGGGGAGCAGATGACCCCCCCGCAGCCTTTCGTTTTCACCGGCATCGGTCAGCCATATGCGTTTCGCGGAGCCACAGTGGTCCAGTACGTCCCCCCGCCGTACGCCATCCCGGCCCACAACTGCAGTTCCGCTAACAATATTCCGCCTGGGTCGCTGCCCATAACCACATGTCCACCGCAGTACTACACCATATATCCAGTGGACAACCCAGTCTTCTCCGGAGATGAGTCCACGTCACAGGTCTGGGGGGACAACAGTTTCAGTAGGTACGTAGGAGCAAATGGGTGGGCTGGTCCCGCCTTGAGCCTGGCTCTTAAATAAGATGCATTTCAGCCTTTGGTCTCTAAAAATTATTTTAGTTTGGCTAACTTTTACATTGGGGCACAAATGTTCTGCTCCTGATGGCTTGTTTGTATGGTAATTTACCAAAGCTGTGACATTAAAGGAAAAATGCGCGATAAATAAACGTGTGCCAGGTGTGGAAAGACACTGAATATGTTTCACACCTATAGCTTGTTAATATCAACAGGGTCCGGGGTGTGTGTGTTGGGGTGGGGGGGAGACTGGATAACCTGTGAATTTGTATCCCAAAAACTACTTTTCATGTGGTGTCTGTGGCTGTTCATTACTGGCTGAATGTCTCACTGGGTAAAATTGACAACAGGGAGTGTGACTACGCGGAAAGAGCAGACGGGAAGACAGCTGTCGAAACTCCACCTGCCTACGAAGACATCTTCCCTCAATGCTCGCCGGACAGTGTGACTTCATGAGAGTTTAGAGCCTTCTTAAGGACTTGGATAGTTTGGTATGTTCTAACAGAGTTTCATGTGCAATTAGTTGCTTAACTTACAAAAAGTGGCAATAAGATAAAACAGTTACCTGACGACAGTTATTTTAACATCTGTGGGCACCAATGTTTGAGTGACAGTATCACACCTTGCAAGGCCGTATGGCCTTGAGCCAAGACCCTGTTTCCAAACCTATGCTTATGTAGATATGTTCACTGGCCACTTTATTAGGAACACCACTCTAGTACTGCGTAGGACCACGCCTCCGCGTGCTTTTGCTCCGAGTGTGAATTGTTTGTGACGTGGATTCGACAAGGTGCTGCAAACATTCCTTTGAGCTTCTGTTCCGTGTTGACATGATTGCATCGTGTAATTTCTGCAGATTTGTCAGATTTTGTCAGTCTGCCGTTCTACCACATGCCAAAGGTGCTCTAGTGGATTCAGATCTGGTGACCAAGGAGACCATTATAGTTCACTGAACTCATTGTCATGTTCATGGAGCCAGTTTGAAATGCTTTATGACATTGCTACTTCCAGCATGATAAGGTACCATTAGAATAGGGGTAAATTGTGGCCATAAAAGGTGCACTTGGTTAGCAGTAATACTCAGATGGGCTGTGGCATTCAAACAATTCTCAGTTGGCAGTAAGGGGCCCAGTTTGTGCCAAGAAAACATTCCCCACCAGCCTGAACTGTTGACACAAGGCGGGTTGGGTTCATGGCTTCATGCTGTTTACACCAAATTCTGAGCCTACCGTCTGCATGTTGCAGCAGAAATGGAGGTTCATCAAACTGGGTGATGTTTTTTCCAATCTTCAACTGTTCAGATTTGTTGAGCCACTGCCCACAGTAGCCGCAGCTTCCTGTTCTTTGCTGACAGGAGTGTTTTCTTCCGCTATTGTAGCTCATCTGACTCATGGGTTGATGTGTTGTGCAATCAGACAAGCTTTTCTGCCCACCACTGTTGTAAAGAGTGGTTATTTAAGTTACTGTAGCCTTCCTGTCCTCTCAAACCAGCCCAGCCATTTTCCACTGACCTCTCATCAGCAAGGTTAACCTGTCCACAGAAATGCCACTCACTGGATGTTTTTGTTTTTCGCACCATTCTGTGTCGACTACGGCGACTGTTTTTCTTGAGAATCCCAGGAGAGCAGCAGTTTCTGAAATTCTCTAAGCACCCTGTCTGGCACCGACAACCCCGCCATAGGCAAAGTGACTTAGATCACATTTTCCCCCCATTCTGAAGTTTCATGTGTTCATACAGTGAAGCTCGTGACCTGTGTCTGTGTGACTTTATGCGCTGAACTGCTGCTGCCACGTGATTGGCTGACTAGATAACTGCACGAAGGAGCAGGTGCGAGGTGTTCCTAATAAAGTGGCCGGTGAGTGTAAATGTGCTTTTTAATGGGTGCAAAATTTGGATAAGGTTTTAAATGAGTGGTTTTGGGTAATGTGCCTGGACAAACGTGTGTATACAAGTATATATTTATATATTTATCAACTGTTAGTCCAATATAGCGCTGTCCATGGTGCTGTTGAGGTGTCGTTTCCTTGGTTTTTTTTTTTTTTTTTTTAATAGTTAAATTGCAGCATAACATTTCCGATGTTCAGCGGGAACTTTAACTCTTACTTTATGTACATGTATCTTACATCCATAAGATGCAAAACGTCAAAGGTTCAGCTTTAGAATTTTAATAAAGCGATTGTAACAATTTGGTTTATATTATTCTGATTTCGTGCGCTGAATTAAGCAAGTTTTACATTCAGTTTAACAGATTCGTCATCAGTTTACTAATTCGTTGCATTTAAATGCAAGTAATTAATTTTTAACGTCTGACTTGCGGTGTGTGTGCGTGTGTGTGTGTGTGTGTGTGTGTGTGTGCGTGTGTGTGTGTGTTGTGATCGTGAGGTAGGCGGTGCTGGAGCACGTGGACACTTCCCGCATTGACTTAACCTTTTCTTTCAGTCCAAGTTGACCAAAAATAAAAGCAACAATTCCCGGATAAAATTTCAACCGTGGCCATTATCCTCGTTAATTATAGTCCAGCTTTTGTAACGAAAGCCAAGAGTTTAGTTAAACCCGCAAACGACCACACAGCGTGGCGCGAGGCGACGGTTAGAAAAGCGGGCAGAAATGCCGCCCCGTGACCGCAGAGCCGCGGGTATCAGCAGCTCAGTTCGCCGCCGCTCAAAGGTGACGGTTTATAAACTAAACCGAGTCCATCCGGTAAACCCCGGCTAAACAAACGCCGTGAGACGTGTGAAGTTAAAGCCTGTCTTTAGACTTTTTTTACCCACTTCTTGCTGGGCGGCTGTGAGGAGGACGGAGGAAATGAGAGTAACTCACGTGGGTTGAACAGTTTAAATAGAGAGAATAAAGTTCTGAAAAGGGGGCGACATAATCCCCTTCTTCTCTATCCACCCATCCCTAACAAAGACGGCGGTTTTATTTTTATATCGTTATCGCAGTTATGGGCGGAGGGTCGCCTGGAAACGCGGGTTTTGTGTTTGTCGCTGTACCGCTGAATTCAAACGATAATAACCGGCTCATCGGAATCGCGGCGGTGGAAACGGGGCCGCTGACGGACGGACAGCACGGGGGGGGTCCTCCGCGAGGTGCGACACAGGTGGGCGACTGCCTGGAAGCGCGGTGCGTTTGAGGAGCGTGACTGTGGCGTCACCCATCCGCCACCGAGGTCCTCGGGGTCGGAGGATCGGAGGGCCGCCGCACGGGGGCACAAACAGTGTGGGGAAAAGCGCGAGCCGAGCTCCGGCACGCGCCGCCGAGCGTTAGCGCTGAACTCCTCCCGCGCGTCTCTTCACGCAGCCCCCCCCCGCCCCTCCCGCGCGCAGTTCGCGCGTTTCAAATAACGCATCTGGACACAAAGGCTGGATTATAAAAGTAAACAAACAGTCGCAGAAAGTTCATGTAAAGCGAAATATACAGCAAAAATGTATTCAGTTTAATGAACGTAAATAATAGAATATATACATGTTACAGTATACAGTCATACTGTTCAGTTTTTGGTGTATTTGTATATTCTATACGCGGTTATTTAATATATAAAATATAACGTATACTTAAATATGGAAGAATATGTATATACGTACCTTACTTGAAATATTAATTGCATTTTAACAAAAAGTTTTAAGAGCTTTACGTTTACCATATTCCGCATTTTATGCTCTGTAATGTATTAATCTTGTGGTTTAATTCTGTTTTCTGGGAGACTCGGCACATGACAGCGCAGTTCAAAAGACACGTCGAAGTTGTTCATATTTATGTTTAAAGCGCTTTTTTTAGTTGCTTCAGCCGGGGATTGATGGACAGAAAAGACATCTTATACTATATTAGACTTCGCCTTTTGTGGGCGACTCACCTTGAAAATACCTCTTATATAATCCGTGACGTATTTAATAATAAAAATGTTAGCCTTAAATCTGAATGAAACCGTCAGAATTGGAAATGGAATGAACGAACGATGGAAGCGGTTAAATGCAACAGTAAATAAATACACCTGTACAGCTGACTGGCTCCTCCGCGTTAGACTGTTTTTTACATCTGCCGTTTTTTATTTTTTATTAATTATTTTAGAGTTCTCCTAAACGCTCGGTTTTTTTTCTAAACGCGATTTGAATAAACTTAAACTATACAAACCTGAGACATTGAACCGCCGCCATGGACTCGCGGGCTGTTTTTCTCCGCTGATCCTCTTGTCCGCATTCAGCTTAATCACTTCCACGCAAAACCGTTTTCGGTCATTTTTGACAGTGGAAACAACCGCGACTGAATGGAGCGTTTTGTAGCCGCGGACCCGGCTTTTTAAACACCCAGAATTAAAACAAGGCAGGAGAAAAAGCGGGATGGACAAGTGCGAAAAAGAATTTCAGCAGGGCTCTATATCGGGGCCTTTTGTGTTTAAACCGCAGCACAATGTGATATCCATTAATTTTATGACACAATAAAACGCGGGTGGCCGTGAAAACTCAGGATTTCACCATCTGTAGCCTTTTCGCCGCTTTATGAAAGTGTGACAGGACACGGCTGCTCCAGTCCCACAGGGTGACCTGCAGTTTTCTCAAGAAAACCTTCATCCGCTCGCGGGAGACTCGTAAGGAACCGTCCTATAATAAAGACCATTAATGTTCTGTACATTAAATAATACAGAACCAAACAGGGATACTTTTTTGGGCATCTTTGAAAACCACACACACACACACACATATATAAAAGAGAAGGTCTTGTACATATCTTATATATATGTTACATATATGTCCGCAAAAAGCTATCACACACACACATATTTATAACAAGAACTTTAACAAATGTCTAACATATAATCCAAACTCTAAAATATTTATATGTATATGTGTAAGTATATATAATGTTAGAGTTCTTGTTATATATCTGTAACATGTATATAACATATATATGCTAGAGATCTTGTGCATGTTATATATATGTTACATATATGTCCCCAAAAAGCCATCACACACACGTTTATAACAAGAACTTTAACAAATATAAGTCTAATATATATAATCCAAACTCTCTCTCTCTCTCTATATATATATATATATATACAGAGAGAGTTCTTGTTATATGTCTTTAACATGTATATAACGTGTATATATATATGCTAGAGATCTTGCTTTTTAGGGATATGCTATGTATTATATACATACATAACATGTACAGGTTAGAGGCCTTTTTTGCCTGTCTTGCTTTAATAAATACCGTACTGTTGTTTTTGAGCTTAGCGTTTATTAACTGGAGAAACTAATATGTGTCCCAGCTGTCGTCCGGCGCGTCTGCAGTGTCCTCATGTCACACCGAAAAGAGGCCCAGAAAGGAGGACGAGGACCACGCGCCGCGCGGCGACCTTGACGGCGGGACCCGGCAGCGGGGGAAACTCGCCTCTGTCGAGTCACGTCACGACGGCGCGGACTTTGGGAGGAGCGACATCCACGCGATGGACACGTTTCAAACGAAAAACTGCAGCGCCGGCGCGGCGTAATTACGCAGTGCGCGAGCGAGAGGGGCGGCGTTTGCGTGCACGTGCACTTCCATTAAACTCACATCGCGCGCGGACCAAACTGGCCGAAAAGTACCATTTTCTGTTATTATCTTTGATTTATCCAGAAAGAAAGTGGCCGCGGCAGCTGACGTTTATATTTTTGTCTCTGCATCAGACGTATTTATTTTTAGCCCAGCTGCTGAAAGTTGGTCTTTTCAGATAAGTTCCTGACACGATATCAAAGATTGCCACCACAGAGGCTGGGTTCCGAGCCAAAGCCCCTTTTCACTGTATAATATGGTATGTAACTCAGAATAAATACAGGAGATGGGGGGGGGGTGAAATGGATTCCATGTTTGGAGGAAAACACACTGGAGGCACATGCAAACTTTGTTGTTTATGAATAACATGTGAAAACTATCAAATCTGAATTATCTTTTGGTTGTTCCAGCTTGGTCGTCTGCAGCCCGGCCGTTTGCCAGGAGTAGCGCCACCCAATGAGAGGGTTAGCACCGGTACCGAGATGGTTCCGCTGTCAACTCCCAGACGATCAGATCAATATGGTGTCGGTTCCCCGAACCCTTGGGCAGGAAATGATTCACGGATCTGCTTAACATTAGCGTTCGTTCGCATGCTGCCCTTCAGATGGGAACATAACCGCAAAGGATGCATATCCAGGGTGGGAAGTGGATGAATGCGGCACAATAACTGTTTTCTTTAGACATGGCCGTAGTTTGCGCAACGCGCGTGATCCTCGCAGGCCCCCTCTTTTCACGGCAAGTAAAACTGTACGTGAAAAGGTTTATTCTTCTTCATGCTCCCAGCACCGAATTTGTCAGCATTTACGGCATGACGTCATTTACAGTGTCAAACACCCCCCCTCCATCAGCTACAGTGCACATGCACATTTTCCCCTGAACGCGACTATTTTTGACGGCATTTGTTTGTTGAGCGGATACTTTTGCACAAACTGACTTGCAATATTAAGTTACGTATAATTATTCATTGCCCATTGGTGCAGCTGGGTAATTTGTACCGGAGTAATTCGGGTAAATTCCTTGCTAGGGGGGTATCAAAGCAGGAGGTGGAATTTAAACGTTGACCATTTGGATGGAAAGCGGCGGCTCCGGCCACTAGGCTACCCTGCCGGCCGCAGCGGATGTCGTATTTCTCCCGTCCTCCTCAGCCGCGGATATCGAGACGTAAATAGCAGCCCTTCATTTGCATATCAGAGGAGTGGTCCGCCCAACGGAGGACTGTGACGGTTCACGGCAACATTTCCACGTCTCCTTTGTGGCCGTGGCTTCTTGCCGTGACCTCGTGCTGTAATAAATGCTGGGTTGTGACATCGGCCCTCTTGTCACTTACCTGACCCCCCCCCCCCCCCCCCCCCCCCCCCCCCCCCCCCCCCCCCCCCCCCCCCCCCCCCCCCCNCCCCCCCCCCCCCCCCCCACAGTGCCATCTAGGCTAATTACAACTGAAGTAATAATAATTATTATTATTAGAGGATAAATTGCACGATTAACAAGAAACACAGGGCTGTGGAAAAAGACTGATGTTACATAATTATTAAAATGCACCTAAAAGTATGAAAGAGGAAACTGAAACACGCCGGCCCCTTCAAACCTCGGTCTCTGCGTGTCGGTTTGTTCTTTTTTGTTCCGCAGACCTGACATTTGGCGCAGAGGCGCTTCTCAGCCTAAGTGAGATTTTTGCACAGTCGACGTCATTAAATTGCAAAAAAAAGGCTGTTGAGCATCTTTGATATTTCTACTTGGTATTTGCAGAAAAGGCTCGGAAGTGCACAGGTCACACACGACGCAGTTACATCACGCTGACCAACACACACACACATACACACACACTAGTGACAAATACTTTTTTGTTCTCCCGGGTCAGAATGGACACACCAGTTCTAACTGGATGACATGGACCACCTGTCCATATACAGTTATAATCACTCCATTCATCATCTCTGACTTTATGAAAAGCTACTATTAAAAACACTACAATAAATAATTAAAACCGCCATGCTGTACTAAACCTAATCCATGAAATCAAAGTTAAAATCCACAAACATATACTATGTTTGACGGGTAAAACTAAACCGAATAAAAACATACCTCGAGGAGAGGGGGGGTCCCAGGGCGCCGCTGTACACCTGACCTCCCTTTGTGGGCCTGAAGGCACAGCCTCCCCTGTTAAACTAAACCCATTACAAACAAGACAGTAACCAAACAATAAAACAGGAAATAAATGTAAAGTAGATAATTAAAGCAAACAATTAATACAAATTATATAAACGCCCACACGGCAGAGAAAACCAAACGGGCACGACAATAAAGAACATATTCAAACAATAACCACAACAGGCCTAGTAGCCAGGATATACATGGCTGCGTTACTAAAGGCAGGACACTTACACGATAAATACAAAAGTAAATAAACAGTTGAACATCTAGATGTAGAGAAGTGACTAAATAAAAGCCCCAAACCAAACATATAACGTAAACACACAGAACAAAGCAAACACACACAGGCCAAAAATAGGGGTCGCAGGTCCTTATACACGTAAACAGACGTGTGTGAGTTGCTCAGGATGGAGGAAATGCCACAAACCTCCTGAGGCCACGTGTATTAAGCGCAGAAAGTTTAAAGGTAATAAAGTTGGCGACAGTTTGGTGACGTCGTGTTCGACCGTCTCGGCTCTAAATGCAGCCACTTTCAGCTCCTGCTGCCCAAAATGCCCACGCTGGGCTCCTAAGTGGAAGACAGCTGTTACACGTCAGCGTCCGTGCAGTGAGCACAACGTACACTGGGGTTGCCACTTTATTAGGTACACCTATCCAGCACCATGTTCTGCCTTCTTCGGCCTTCAGAACAACACGAATTCGTCTGGGCCTGGATTATATAAGAGGCTGGATGTGTTGTGCAGGAGTGTTGTACCACGTGGAAACGACTGCACTGTGTAGCTGCCGTAAGTTGGATTGCTGCACAGTCCTCTGTCCACCTCCTCTCAACTGTGCTCGATAGGGTTGCGATCCAGGGAGTGCACAGGCCAAGCGATGAAAACTCACTGTCGTGTTCCTGAAACCCACCGGTGATGATATGCACCTTGAGACATTGTGCATTGGTGTCCGTCTGAGTGTGGATAAACTGTAGCCACAAAAAGATGAAGTAGGTCAGCAATGATGTTCAGATACGCTGTGCCATTCAGATGTTTTTCAATAGGTATCAGGGGCCCTAATGTGGCCCCACACCATCACACTGCCACCACCGGTCTGTACCGCTGACACAAAACAGGACGGCTCCGTGGACTCGTGTTGCCAAATTTTGATCCTTTCATCAACATGATGCAAAAGGAACCTGGTTTCATCCAACCAGGCAATATTTTTCACCATTTAATGGTCCAATTTTGATCCTCCTCTCGCCACTGGAGATACTTTTTTGCTTTTCGGACCCTTCTCGGTAAACCATTGACACGGCTGTAAAGCCCAGGATGATAGCTGTTTGGGAGATGCTAGAACTGGCACGGCTAGCGCTTTTGCAAATGCCAACACTCAGGAGAACACCGATGACAGAAACACTGGTCTGTCTGATTTATACCACACGCCGCCGTCACGTGACACATGTACCTAATAAACTGGCCCCTCAGTGGCCATCAGTCTGTTTTTTTTTTTTTTTTTTTTTGCAAAAAGCAGTGAATAAAATGCACTCTGACTTATATGGCTGAATTAGAACTTGTGCACACATATTTTATCCAGGGCTGCTTTTTGTATATATATATATATATAAAAAGCACACACACACACACACACACACACTCTGGGTAACTCCGATTAATAACTCTGTCACTCTGCAGGTCCTACCATGTGTCCTGAAAGTGCCACCGTCATGGAAAATGTCATTAAATGGATATATTGTGCCACGTTTTAATAAAGTTTGTTCTTCAAAAACAATAATATAGCTTGTTCCTTTATCTAAAAAAATACTAGTTTCAATGCATAGAAATGTAATCATGAAACTTCAAATTTTTTTTGAAAAGCCTGGCGTTCTACATAAATGTGCGCATCCAAATGAATTCTGGGATGTGTAGTTTAACACGTCGAATCAGTCTTCCAGCGACGTCGTGAAATTGACCCTCGAGTGGATTTTTCAATTTCATGGACGAGGCCTGTTATTGTTAATTTATTTTTATTATTTTTTTAGACCTATTTACAAAACGCGTAGTTGTATTGTCAAAATGTGATACAAGGTGGCTCAATGTATTTTGGTTGCCATGCAGCTAAAATAAGGAAATAAGGTTTTTAAAAATCCCCCAATTTATGTCGGTGTTCGTTTCAGACGTGACTGTAAAAGTCTCTCTGGATTTTCTATTTCTTTTGACCTCTTTAAGCGCGAGAACTATATTCTGCCTGATAAAACCATTTGGCCTTGAATTTGATCCTCTGTGTCGGAATCAGAAGCACTGAGTCTTATTATAGTTTCACATTTTACTTTGGAAAGAGGAACAGGTGTTTCTGCCATTCTGAATAAGATCAAAAAATGTTACTGTGGCTTGAACTTAAATGCACTTGGTGATTTTCTTACTACGTGCAACCTTCATATTAAAGTATGACTGAGAAGCAGTTTAAAATGAGCCTTGGCTCATATTCCTGCACGAACGTAATGTTTGGGGAAAGATGCGCTTTGCACATTAGTGCCAAATTCTTGTAGTTTCTCAAACCTTTCGCTTCGCCTGAAAGCTGAGCATTCTGAGCACTTTCCTCCTGGTAAATATGAAGTGTTTTATGTGTGGGGCAAAAGCTTAATATCTTCTCAGGAACTTCACTTCACACTAGATTTTGATTCTTCATAACCCGGAATGAGATGAATACACGTCTAAATTACGGTATGTGTATTATGATGTAAACTTTGCAGTTAAAGAACGTTTTAAAAAATTGTGAAGCGAATGGGACGTAGCAAATGTAATTTGGTTATCTAAAAACTTTTGGATGGTACATTTATTAAGGGTTTCTGGATAACATTTTACTTGCTTTTCAGACTATGTGTAGGCAAAATATTAGTTGAATTAGTTATTAAGATCGACTATTTTATTTCCTAATCCGAAGCTTCTGCCTTTTTTCATTGGTGGTTCCATAGCATGTTTTTAATTCTGTCTCCATTTTTAAAAATTGCTGTTTTATCATGTACATGAACTAAATGTACTACCTGTCAAATATACATATTTAATATGTGACACTATTGAAATGTGACATGTTTAAGTGACTTTAGTACCATACTTATCTGGATCCCAATGTTTCCTAATAGGACATTTTCAGAAAGTAGAATATTTTGGTTCCTATTCTTGTTATTCTTCGGTTACACGTATATAATTATTGGCGTGATGCCGTCATGAATCTGAAGTAAGTCGTGTTATTTTTAATGCTGTTTTTATAAGCTTCTTCATCCAAAAACTCGCGTGCTGGTGAATTATTGTCACGGTCGTATCGATGGCTTTATTGAGTTGGAGTGCCGTGCCTGCGGTGGGTCCGAAGCGGTTGAAAAGTAGAAGATATTTTTGTTTCAAATGTGCATCCTGACATATGGTCCTTGTTTGGCTTAAAACTGAGAATCTTATGCGCGACCTCTGCCCCCTTTTCAGAATAACGTGATTTTAGTTTGCCTCATTCCGAGTTCAGTTTGAACCCCAGACCCCGGGGTGAAAGGTCAGAGCGACGGAGCTGCAAATTAATCCAATGCGTCAAACTTGGCATGGCACCGTGTTCGGTCTCATTCTTTCGTTCAGGTGCTGATCCACCCCCCCGTGGCCCTCGTGTTTTACCCTCGTGAAAAATCCAGTCTAGTTCTGGTCGCGTTTCCTCTGTCCCCCCCGCGAGATCTTCCACCGCGTTTCCGCCGCCACCGCTGTCTCCTTTTCCGGCCCTCTCTCGAACGCTCCCCTCTCTCTCGTCGTTCGTGTTTAAAGACGTTTCAGTTCAGCTGTCACAAATTATGTTCGCCTGCCCAGCTGTCAAAACAGGGGGTGTCTTTTTCATTCCACCTCACATACTACCAAAGGGAAGGGGGCTTTAATGCTTATGTTTGGACACAAGCAATTATCTCTAATTATTGTTTTTCTTTTCAGTTTCCCTGTCCTGATGGAGGTCCAGCAGACGAACATGCAATAATCTGCCCCAGTCGGCTGATCTCAGTAGGTTTCACTGGGGAAGCTTGGCTGGGGACTGCATGGCTTTCATCTCAATGTGAGTTTAGAGTTGATTCAAACTCAGAGCGATGGGTGAATTAACCCCTGAGACCCAGCTTTCAATGGGCTCAGCCAAGAGATTATACGTGTTGATGGCAGGCCTTTATTTGCAAAGTGCTTTCAAAGAAACTTCAGCTGGTAATTCAAGGCACTGTAACCATGAACCCCCTTCAATCTCTCCTTCTCCCTGGTACACAACAATACGGACGACGCCTCTTTAGGCTCCGCGACGTTCCACGGCGACAAATGCACGTCCCGCCGCAGATCTGGCTTTTCATTGCGGGAAGAAAGTCATAACGGGGGTCACTCACCTTCTGTCCCAGTTGGATATTTCCCACCATTCCACTTTCAAAAATCCAGAACGTGGCTAAATCCCAAGCTGCTTTGCAGTGACTTTTACTGAGCTGGTCAAACTAGTATATTTTGACCCTTGTCAAACTAATACAAGTGCGGTGCTGGTGAAAAAAAGGCACTGTCTTTGTCTGCCCCCCCCGGCCGCCTCCTCGCACTATTGGATCATTACTGATCTGAGAACTTTTGGAAGAGTTTGGTGCTCGCAGCACAAAATGTCCCTGAAACCTTGGTATTGTTTTCCACAGACTGTTTCAGGACGTCACGCAGCTGAGGGACGGGACGGATCAGACGTTTCAAGAGCCGAACACCTGACAAAAAATAACAGTCAGATTCTCTAATTGGACCGGAAAAGTGTTGCAGGAACTTCAAGTGTTTCTCCTGCTCCCACATTTTCTTTTCATTTGTACCTTCTTCACTTCTCTGCAACATTGCATGTTAACACAGCTGCTGGTTTGGCTCCAATTATTTATATAAATATGGGGGGAAATCTGTTGTGTGGATGTCCGCATAATAAAAAAACAGCAACTTCATAAAATAAATCTTGCTGTGAAGAATTATTAGTTGCCTAGCAACAACAACAACAACAACAACAATAATAATAATAACAACAGACGACCTGACTATCGCCTGCTGCCAGGGCAACGACTCACAAACCGATTTCAGTAGAATGTGGAATGTGACAACCAGGGTGGCACCAGTGTTACCGGGAGCTTTAGGAACGAGAAGGAGAAGCTCCCAGGCTGACCCAAAGCAACCAAAGTCCTGAAGGCTGGACTAATGGGAACAGACCCTGTGCAAAGTTCTTGGAAAAATTAAATAACAACACTACTACTACCAATTATATAATAATAAAACTAATAATAACAGTAATAATAATAATAGTTGTTGCACCAAATAGGCAGAACATTGTAGGCCATGTCCCTGGCAGGCTGGCGTTACGTTGCTGCCCTCTTTGCCTCGCAGCTCGCATCCTTGCTCCAGTAAAGGTTGGTTACACTGCGTGGCTGTAACTCACAAATAATGAAACAAATGCAAGGAATACACCTACCCCTGTCACTGAGCACGGGCGTCATCGCCACGGACCCCCGAAAGGGAGAGTACGTTGCCGAAGGGCCGGGGTAGTAAGGGGACGGCCTCATTAATGACTGTTCCCCACCGTGAATAGAGGGGGTCCCAATTACTTCTGTCTCCTTCCCGCTACGTATTATGGGCTTTAAAAAAGGGACCTTTTACTCGGGAGATAATAGGCCAGTAGCAGCTCGGAGGCTTTTAAACCTTGTAAAAAAGGGAATGTTTTAGCGAGACAAATAAATCTTTCAAAGTCGGCTGCGTTACTTGTTTATCGCGGCGCTGAATGCGTACGACGGTGCGCTTGTTTTCCCGACCGCCCGCTTTCACGTCAACTTACAGTTCCGTCTGTTTTTCTGCCTTTTTGTCTGGGATCGGTCTCGTGAGCTGAAGGGACTCGTCTTACATGTGAGGATGTGGACTTTTGCCATTGTGCCGCACAATTGCTGAGCTCACGTCGTCACCCTCTTTTGGTGTGGCTGACCTGCGACGTATCTACCCTGACTTGTCCGCACTGGGGCCCTGACCCTTCGGCTGTCGAGCCGCCCGAAAGGTGAGACCTCTTCGTCTGTGGCCCTATCTCCACCGGTCCTTTGCTCCCCATTGTCTGCCTCTGCTGGGGACTCTAGGTTTAGTGTCCCTTTTGTTTGGCACCATTTCTCTGTGTAATCGCTCTGTCACCGGCGAACTGAAGAGATTAGCTCCGAAATGCCGGGACGATCTGTGTGTCCATCCATCCCAGGTCCTGTCTTCTTCTCCTCTGGGGGGGGGGCATGTCAGCAGAACCACCCTCTCCTCTCTCTTCATTACATTTCACCCCAACCCCAGTTCTTCTTCTTGCTCTACGGCTGTGGTCTTCAGGCCAGCCGGACAGACTTGTTCTCCTGTTTGCGCCGCGCCACTTAAACTCTCAGTAGTTCGTGCTCCATCCCTTCTGGCAGATCCCGAAGATGCTCTTTGCAGGGCACCATTTTCTCCGCCAATAACGGCTTTTTGCAAACCCGCGGGCTCCGCGGCGTTTAGAAACAATTCCCTGCCGCGCGGCTCTTCTTTCCAGTCTCGCCGTCTTCTCGCACGTCCGCAGTTCTGCGGAGGTGGAGAACGCGGGTCCCGCGGACGCCTCGCTCGGTACCCGTCGGTTTTGACGCCTTTCGTTTCTCCTTTTCCGGCCTTTGAACACGTGCGCGTGCGAGTCCTCCGCTCGATTTACTGTGCGGCCTGGTCGTCCCTCCTGCTGCGGTCACGGAATCCCGGTCGTTGCGGCTTCGCGTCGTGTAAACGGGCGGAGGGGCTTTAATAATTTACGTGGTCAGTCCAGCAGATGGTGCCAGTTGCTAATTAAAACTGTCAATATTGTCAAACAATAATGAACTCGCACGACGGACCCTCGGACGGCGACGTCATTGTTTCCCGTTAATCGTCAGATTTCGGAATCGGGCCGGCGGGATCGGCCAGCGAAACAGTGGGCTGCCGCTCCGTCTCGAAGGGGTTGTGAGAACAGGGACAGGCCTCGGTAATTTTCTGACATCGAAGACCTTATGTTCTGTTATCACTAGACCACCCATCCAAACTACTGGCTGGACAAACAGAACTTCTTATGCTCATAATATTTTGCAGATGGGAGTCAGGCCGTGGTCCACATCAAATGTGATCCTTTACTGTGGTGGTCAATGGTCATTTATCTGGACCCATTAACCACCTGGCCTTGGTATGTTTTGGCAGCCTCTCTTGAGTCTTAAGTTACATTTACCTTTCTTTGAAACCACACACAAACCTCAATCTGTATCTTCACACTAACGCTGACACACTGGCAAGAACAAGGCAACTGTCAGTGGGGAGGAAGGGAAGAAATAACAAACAAGAGGCGACTGTTATTCCTTCCTTGATTGAAAACGGAGCGCATGTGCTGACGGAGTGTTCCATACACGCTCAGAGCCGTAAGCAAATCCAGACCCGCAAAACGCGACGCGGCGTGGTGAGGAGACCCGACGCTTGCGAGGACGTCGCCCGAACAGGGTCGAAGGAAACGTCCGCCGCGGCAGGTGTTGCGGCTGACGTCGCGGTTTGGGAAGCGGACAGATTTCTGACACGGTCGCACCTTCACATTGTGGGAGACACCGTGGACCACCTTGGTCTTGGATGCTGTGTTTGCCAGCTCCCTGCTGAGGGGGCCACCTAACAAACGGGCGAGGCCTCGGGTGGCCCTTGTCCTTTTTTCGTGCCGTGCCACATCTACTTCAATGTCTGCTGAGAAGTACAGGTAGATTCTTATCGACCATCAGGGAGGTCTCTGGTTGGTCCCAATTTCATTGTGCAGCCTGAGAATGACCTCAAACACCCAATCTCAGTCATACACAACTATCTTCAGCAAGAGACGGTCTGGTCCCCACAGAGCCCTCATCTCAACATGATCCAGTCAGTCTGGGAGGACATGCAGAGACAGTCAAAGTCTGCAGAACAACTGTGGCCAGTTCCTCAAAATGTTTGGAAGAACCTCCCAACCTCTACTTTAAACTGCATGCAAGTTTGCACAAGAGAACTGATGGTGTTTTAAAGGCAAAGGGTGGTCCCACCAAATATTGATCTGATGGAGGTTTTTTTGTCTCCTGCACTTTTTAGAAGGTTTATTGATTTATAAGTATTCATGGCATTATTTCTGGAACCATCCTCGCTTTATAGCGTTTTTCCCACCATTGCCCAAGACTTTTGCACAGGACTGTATCTACGACAGGCACGGATACGTAGGAACGAATATCCGTTCCGTGTTTTTTCCCCCAGCTGTGCAGAACCCGTCATCTGCACTAAAAACGGCCAAACTCGTGTCCAGCTGCCTCTCCCGGTTCCTAAATTAGACTGCAAGTAAACGTTTTACACACACAAAGAGTTTGACACGTGCAGCTTGACCTCCACGCGTCACTTTGCCGCACCAAACCCCGAACGGACGTGTGCCGCACGTTATATAAACTATGCTATAAAGGATCGTTTCTGCGTTGCGCGTTTGGCGGAATCCGCACCGTTTAAAATCCAGCCCCGCGTGAGCCGCGCAGACTGTGTGGCGGGAGAAACTGGAAAAGACCGGGCAAACAAGGCAGAAGTCATGATTATAAATCAGTCCATCATCAGAAAGCTGTCGATGCGAGTCTGACAAACGCACGGGCTCAGGCTCAGCCGTAGCTCCGGCTTTCACCAGCTTCTATGTGGATGTCTCTTTCAGCACGTCCTGTTGTTTATGGCGATGAGTTGAAGACTTTCAACAAGTCCACCCACCAAATGTCCCATATGTTCCCTGTGTGTTTTCACAATCAGCGCTGTCACGTCGGCCCTCCTTCGCCAGCCTCCTCTCCCGCACTGAATCCCGAAGCGGCTCGCGGGGAGCGGCTCAGTCGCCGACATCCACACGTCACCCGGCGAATCCGAGCGGTTCGTTCTTTCGTTCCGCTTCCTCGCGGGGAGGCTGCGCGCAGCTGCAGGTCATACCGAAATCTCAAACGGTCAAACGCACACCAGGCCCTGCGCGTTTTCTTATGGGCCTCGAACCTCATTTCCCTCAGGTTGCTCTGCAGAAACTGTTAGAATCGCTGTAGAAACCAGTAAGTGCTGTGGCAGGAACTTAAACAGCTTCTTGTTCTTCTTTCTTTAAAGCGACAGCCCAGGACAACAAACATTCTATAAACTTTGCCCGAACGTACGTTTACAAAAAAAGCCGCGTGTACTGTTGTAGCGACAACGTGATTTGGACCGAGAAGTATCTGAGGAGCTTTCATTTAGCTCCGCTTGTGAGATGCCGCGTCACGGTCCCGGTGACTTACCGAGTGCAGGTGGCAAACAAATGTTTGAGACTAATAAACAGATCATCGTGACCCCCAAAGGGGTGCTTATTCGCATATGCGGAACTTCGAAATGCTGGGACGTGCTTGTCGCCGGTGGATGTTCTTGACCTTTTGCCACGAATGACCTGTCATCATCTCTACGGCGCAGCGATTTCCAGGCCTTCTATTCCCGCTCAGAAAGGTGTGGGTCTGTTTATAGAAAGTCTCTCTTATGAGTTCTCCAAGGCGAAACAGTGCAGAGAGACCTGCGACCGGCAGCGTGAAGGTACAGAACAAATGTCCCGTTGTTTATTAGTCGACTGCCGTCGGGAGAAGCGGTGTTTTGATTTGCAGTGTAGTTACTTATGGATCCCGTTTGAGCCACTGAGACCACAGACACAGGGGGGCTTTTGTTTTCTTGCTAAACCTTTTGAAAAACTTAAAAAGCAAAACTTCAGAAATGACGTTTCGTCTCAGCTTTAATCCAACGAGCCCCTTGGCGAACGAACACATCTGCGGTAAACATGTATAAAAGTGATTTAAAGGGCTAATTATTATTATTATTTTTTTTGTAAAAATATTTGTTTTGCTGTCATAAAATTCTATTTTAAATTCCATTTTACGATCGCGCCGTTTTTTTTTTCGTGAACATAATGCCCATTTTTCAAAACTCGATTTTATAGACTTGCGGTCCCCGGCCGAGACCCACCTCCTTTAGAAGGACTTCTTTATTTTGTAAATGGTAGAAAATTTGCGCTGACATTAGGACTGACCCCAGCTTTGTACCCCTACCTTGGAGTAAATGGGATAATTGCTCCTCGGTCTTCACTCAAGAGAACTTTTGTTAGGATAAAAGGCGTAAAACCCTTCCTTACAACAGACCACACCCGAAGGCCCACCCTAATTTTAATGTCTAGTCTGCTTTATAGATAATTCCCCCAGTTTTATACGCCACTCCAATTGTATTGCTTTAACAGACGCGGCTTTAGAAGTTGTCAGCGGCGCGGATTGCGGCGTTGGCCTAAATCTCAGTTTCGTTTATGTCCCATCCAAACACGGAACCTTCATTAATAATAATATGTTTTCAATTTGACCTTAACTTTGAATTCCAGATGAAACCTTCAGGAGGGGCTTTCTGTGGTGTTAAACAAGGATCCCAGCCGCAGGACCCCTTAAAACCAGCTGATTTCACCTTCTTGGCTTGAGCTGGTCTCCTAGGTTTTACCACTTTTTTTTTTTCCCGGTTGTTATAAGTCACATCTTTACAATTACACAACGGAGTTGGGGGAGTAAACACAGTTACGGCAGTGGAAGCGATAAGCGTGGTCCTTTGCAATTCCTGGATTATAGCTTATTATAAAAGTGCATAGCTTGGAAACCCTGAGCTACCTTTGTCGGTTAAAAGATGAGACCGGCGTAATTCCAAACAGACAGTTACGGCTAACGGTTAACCCCTGAGCACAAGCTATTATTTGTTATGATGCTAAGTGAAAACCTGTGTAATTCCAGCTGAAAGCCACCAGTCTTGTAGGGCACCGGCCACAAAATCTGAGGCAGGGAGAGACGGACCACCCATGCGCACTTCCGCAGTTCTCTCCCAGCTGCGGCTCAGGGACACGTCGGCAGAGCATGGGAACCCGGGGGGAAGGAACTAACCCCACAGTTCCTTTCTCTATATATATAGAAACAGAGATAGAAGTATGTGGTGTTTGGAATATATCTCTATTTTATTGCTGTCGGATTCGGAAATGAAATGGCTGCTACGACTAACCGTCGCCTTTTGGACAAAATAATCATTTCACACAAAATAACCGTTGAATGTTAAGTTTTGCTTTGCCTCTGTGCTGCGTAAACACGTAAGTGAAGGTACTAATACTTTAGGTGCGAATATCCGTCACAAGCGTGTTCTCTACTGTGAAGTATCTCGTGCAAAGAACGCGTCGCACAAACACAAAACACAAAATATGGGAATTTAAAGAGACGTTTTAGAAATTTATTCCAGACTGTTTAGGAAATCCGCAAAAGCTTAGATCGAGTTTGAGACGGTGAATTTTTTAGGACACGAAATACGACTAAACACTTTTAAAGCTGCCCTGGGATTTTAGCTGAAGACGTCGCCTGTTTCCAGCGGCTGCGAAAAGCGTGTAAAATGACGCTTCGAAACATTCGGCTGTCGTGTCGCTTATTCCATTTATCTCCTATTGACGGTTTGAAAATGTGGTCCGTAAACTCTGACACCCTTCCCCTCGCCGGGTTCAGCTGCATATGAAGAGTTTTGTTCGGAACTCTGAAACCCAAAGCCAAAGTATTCGGCGTGGATGTTTAGTTTAAGTAACCCCGTGGGTTAATAAACTAAACAAAGGTAAACCGTGCAAAACTGCGGCAATGAAAACCAGGCTAAGTAAACGAAGCGAAGTTTACAAGAATCATTTAAGGATGAAAAAAGAAAAGGGGGAAAAATGCGTGAAACTTTAATGTGAAGCAGGTGATGAATCTGCCCCCCCCCGCCCCCCTCCCTTTTTTTAGCGCTCAAAATTAGTTAATAAATTGTGAATAAATGACATTTGATGGTTAAAATGGTCCTCGCAGCTCCCGGGATACAAAATGAGGAGTTTATCATTTGTTTGTAGGCTGGATTGTAAAGAAAATGCCCCCCCCCCCCCCCCCAAAAAAAA
>UFQX01000227.1:143241-192228 GCA_900497675.1 Arapaima gigas
CCCCCCCCCCCCCCCAAAAAAGAGCATTACATCATCAAACACCAGCGTTATTATTTATAAGACCTATGGGTTGGATTCAACTTGGTGGAACATCAGCTGCCGCCACCAACATGGGTCACGCTTTATGTAAGTATAATAATGGCTGAGTAAATATGGGAACTCCATGGAAATTCTTTGTTATGCTTTCGATACATAAAAAAACGGTCTGGAAGAAACGTAAACAGATAAAAGAGTGGCGTTCAAAATGGCCTGTAACCGCGCTGTCTGTGCGCCGCGGTCCCGATATCAGCTGGGACTAAAAGAGCTGCGAGTCTCTTTTCTCAAGTTCCTGGATGTGTTTTCAGTGCCGAGAATGAAATCTGCACGTGGATGAACTCCAGAGAAAACACAAAGCCTAAAAACAACAAAAGGGCTCTTTTTAACTTCTTCAAACCACATCTTCCAATAAAAGCTGAATAAACATACCCTGCCACTTGCGAGCGGCTGCTGTCCAGCAAGCTGCAGAAAAGGCCCTGCTTTCAAAAGGGGGACTTAAAGACCTAATGAAAATTTCACCTAAACTAATATAATAAAAGGACCCAGGTAGAGCAGTTAATGTCCCATAGCCAAGAATTCGCGTTTCTGAAGGGAGCCGTTTCAATTAATTTTTCCAACAAAAAAACCAAAGAGAAAAGAACAGAAAAATTCCCTTCCGAGGGAGCGGGAGAACTTACTGACTCACTTTCGGCGGATGCAAGTTATTGCACACATGGCACATGTCCATTTGGGCAGTTTGGGGAAATAAGTTTGCTACTTGTGTGAATTTAAAGGACGAACAGGCTTTGAAAATTAGCCTGTAAAACACCGAACATCTATCTTTGCCCCCCGCCCCCGACCCAGACAAGACAAAGCAGGCTTAGCGGCAGTATGAAAAGAGTGGCCTGTGAATGGTTACTATTCAATTTGTATTTCATTCCCCGCTGGTCATGGAATTGAGATCAGAAGAAAAAGTGAAAACACATGGCCGGGGTCACCAGGATCAGAGAACCACCACATACAGCAAAGGGAAGGAAAAGGCAATGGGAACTCGTGTGAAGAAATGGATTGTATAAACAGAGCCCACCATCGCCTGCACCCTATTATCCTATAATTTACACTGCATGGGAGCTTGGAAATGTATTAAACTAGTGATATGTTTCATCGCTGCATCACTGCATCAGCTCCACGCCAATCAAAAACCCGTGTGTTCTTTGAGACGAGTTTAGGATTCTTCGGCTAATGTGTTTATTTTAAATATCCCAGGGAAATTATTACATCAGCGGCAAATAATGTTTAAGGAAACGCTGCCTCCTTTGAAGTCCGCGGCGGTGAAACATGATTTTAATTACATAATAACTTTGAAATTGTATTTATACAATAAACGCTCTGGATTAGGCGGCGAGGAAGTATAGGAGTAGGTACCAAAAAAAAAAAAAAAAAAAAAAAAAAACCGGCCGTACCTTGACAAAACAAACGGGGAAGAAGGAGCGCGAATGCCACGCCGTGAAGGATTAGCCGGCGTTGTCGCGCGACCGTCGGCGTCGCCTCGGCCTTCGCCGTGATGAATGGCGGCGGCCCGTGAGTTCCTCCTAGCTTTAATGAAAATTTCGCAGACGTAATCGCGCCCCCCCCACCTCCACCCCCACCCCCAGTGCAAACAAAGGCAGCGAGTTCGACGATAGCAAAAACATTTCTCTTGGTCGGCGCTCGGACATCGCGGAAGATGGGCAGGCGCCGGACTCGGCCGATGATGACACCGCGACGTCCGATGCCAGAGGCTTTTCTCAGCTTAATTTGAACCTTCCGAACTGAAGCCGAAAAGTTCTATAAAAACGTAAACGCGTTACCGTTAACATGTGGAAGCAGGAGACAAAAAGCAGAAAATCAAATTTAGCTTCCAGAGGCTAAAGCTCCACCCTAACTGCTGTTCTTATACTAGTCCTTTTTGCACGGGTCCCTGCCGCCGCTACAAGATGCCCAGGAGGGGTGGGCAACCACTGTCACTTGGACCCCCCAGAGGTTTATTTTTCTCCGTCTCTCTGGAATTGGGAGTTTTTTTTGTTTTCCTCTCCTCGGCCGCCTGCTTGTTTTCTCTGCCGCTGCTATACCTGCTGTCCGCTGTCACTTTAGGACCGATGTGCATCGCTCTCTGTGGCGTCCGCCTGTTCGACAGCAGTAACAATACCTATGTGCTAAATGCAACCACTTTAACGGTAAAACAGTTTGGTGATCATATAGCCTGTTATTACTATTTACCGTCCCACCATTGCACTATTTTGACCCGGCCAGTGCTGGGTAGCTCATAGAATTATAATATAAGATTAGTTAGTCTAAAACTGTTTCCCTTTTACTTAATGCTAGTTTGCGACAGAGGCCTACAAGCAGTTTTTTTTTAGCATTTTGAATTTCGTACGACACTCTCAAATGTTTACAGAAGGAGATGCTGGCATTAATATGCATGCAGCAAGACGAGAGACTTGAAGAAGGCAAAAGTTTTCATGGTTTAAGGGGAGAAAAAAGAAATCGTTGCCAGAACAATAAGGTCCTTGACGTACAGCTTGAATGCGTACTCCTAGAAGGAATTTTGCAGACAACAATAATAGAACAAACTATAATACTGAATGGCCTGCGGTACAGCCAGCCAGACTGATCCTCGTGTGACTTGCATTTACGAGGCCCCCCCCCAGCGTGTGCCGCAATATCTGAAGTTTGTCAAATACTGTGGTAAAAGATCAGCTGCTGAATAAATAGAGCTTAAATATCAACTGCTTGTGTCCATCGAAGCACTGGGTAGACTTATATACTTACATAACGTGAAGGTCTTTCGGAACACGGCCAACGGATTTTAGGGAAGCACTCGGTGACTTTCCTTAACCGCTTGTCATTGTCATGTCCGCAGACCATGCCAGCATCACTGGGCAGTATCCTACGGGCTGGAGGCCGCTCAGGATGCCATCGTAGGGTAGTCACACACACAGGGCAGTTTACAGTGACCAGCTAACCTGAAACACATGTTTTTGGACTGTGGAAGGAAACCAGAGCGCCCGGCACAGCCCACACCGACACGGGGTGAACTGGATTTAAACATACGCCCAAACGGGCGGCATCCGTCCACGCGTCTACTTTCATTACCCGCTTCTCCTGGTCAGGATCGCAGAGTCGACGGAGTTTGAGGGAGCGGTTCGTAGCGACGAAGAACATTCTAAAGGCAAAGGATCCGATGACGCGGCTGGTATCGCCTCTGCTGCCTCGCCGTGAGGCCTCGTATTTATACAAATGTAAATCTCGTGCGACGGTCTGAATTATGTACTTCAGCTGAGCTCTCTGCAGCATACATCTTGCGCAGAGGAAACACCTGAGTCCAGGGTCCTCCTTTTAACCTTTGTACTGCTGCACGGGTCACCGTCAGGCTGCTTTCCCACCTGGCCAGCATTCGAAAGCAAAGCGGTCGCGTGGAGGCCGGCGCGTTAGAAGCCCACCCCCCCCCCCCCCNGGTGTTGTAGCTTCATGCTTCACTTGGTAGCCCAGGAAAAGGCCCTGTGGAGACTTCGGTGGAAGCCGATAAGCCCCCCCCCCCCCCCCCCACCCCCAGGGATGCGCCGCGCCGCGAAGGAGCCGACAGACCCTTGACAGGTAAACGCCACCGGAGAGCCGTGATCCAGGGGAAGCCGCGGCGAAGCGAGGAATGCTCACCTTGCGCTGACCCTTCCCCTTCCATAGCACCTCTACCTCGCTTCTGTTTTATTTTATCTGCGTATTGCAGCCGTTTTGGGAGCCATAAAAACGGAACGGCCTTCGACCGCGTTGTCGTGCCGCCGCGCCAAAGCGGCGCGAGCGCGCGAAGGCCTCGAGCCGCGGCAGCGCTTTCTGGAAGCGCGGGCGAGCCGGGCGAGAGGCGCCGTGCGAAATGTGGACGGAGCGTAACGCGGCCTTCTTATCGGATTCGATCGGCGTGTGTTATTGAGACTTAAGGCGCTTATTTACCAAGCAAGTCGCTATATGTCTTCAGCCTTTTTGTGTTAAGAGATTTAAACATTTATAAATGACTTGATCCTCTGTTTATGCTCCACGCTGTTTGACATCTGCAGTTAATATTTGTCACAGACTTCATGCAGCAAGCGGACTCCTTGTGCGGACCTCCGGTTGTTATGACAAGAGGATATCTTGAACTCCGAGGATTAATGTGTTTTCTCACTCCTGCGCCCCTTTCAAAACAGCCCGAATAAACTGACACAGACGAGTGAATTACAATTTTACGATTCACCTGTCTTTCCCATTACGCGCAGAAAATAAACCCCCCCGCACGATCCTGATACGTTTTCCAGAATATTCTTAGCCGGTCGCGTTGCGCGTTTTTCATACTACGTTTTGAAGGCGGATGCTTGTTTTTGATCTAGTTATAAGTAAAATATCGCGCAAACAAACACGTTGGAGGTCAAGAATTACGATATACTGCTGCGGTAACTCGACGGGGGCTATCGGCGCCGTCCCGCGTTCTTTCGCGGTTATTTAGTGAAGGACGAGGCGGTTTCGTCCCGCACGGCGCGAACAGCTGAAGGGACGTTTCCAGGTTAGGGATCGTTAGACTTGGGTTTAGAACAAACGCCGCCGGTTATTTAAAGGGCGCGTTAATAAAAAAGGCAGTTTTTTCTACAGTAAATGTTTCGGAAACTCCGACAAGCACGGCGGGGTCGGTTTTGGTGGAGGAACTTTTCGAACGAGATGTTGTGCCGCCGCCCATCAAATCTCGGCCTTCGTGAGATTATCTCATATTTTTGTGAGATTTTTTTTTTAAAACCGGGTTTGGGTTTAGGTTTTTCGCGGTATTTCCACGGGTGTCTTTTGCCGGGCAGCACCCACGCACGTGTTTACCACAGTCCGGACACACTTGCCACTCTCAGCAAAGAGTCTTCCTTGTCGGAGGCTTCAAACGTGCCGCTGCAATAAGACGCGTTCGCGCGGAAGCGTCGCTCCCGCTTTAGCGGCTGGAGTGCGACCCCCAGGACCGAAACAAACAAACAACGCGGACACGTTTCGCCCGGTTTCTTCATCGGAAAAAGATCCGACAAACTCCGTCCTGCGGTACCGTTTCTCCTGGCTTCTCACTGACGTTCCCGCGCCGATTTACCCGTCGAGTCGCCGTAGCATCGCGACGTTCGCCGCCGCGTCCAACACGGCATCTGGAGAACTCGAGCCGCAGCCGCGCCAACGGACCCCAAGCGACGCTCGTCCCAAACAAGGGGGGCCGAGAAATTCTACTGGATTTAAGAATTAAGAAGCGGGAGTTCGCGTCGCGCTTCGGCAGAACCGACACGTGCTGCTCGCGTGGAATTTTTACACGCGACGTCTTAGATGTAGGAAGGCACGTTCCTTTTGCGCAGCATCCTTAAGCAATGACACGGGTCAAACGTGTGGTCACATCGTGCACTTAAAAGGCACAGAAGTAGAAAGCTGGTGGGAAAGGGAAAATGAGGGGCATCTACCCACAGGCTTCATATTAGCGCAGAGACTCCCCTTAAAGCTGACGTGAAATGATCCTGCCGCAGTATAAATTATATTGTGTGTAAAGTCAGTTATTTAATGCTTGGGTGTTAATCCCACCATCGCAGGCGGTGTGGTCCTTTGCAGCCGGTCCACGACCGCAGTGAGAAGACCGCGACCGCGGCCGCTTGAATCCCCGCGTTGGGATTCGCACTCGCATTTCCGCGCGGCGTCGAAAATGCCATCGTACGTTTGTTCGCGTTTCACCCCGGGACACCCTGGCTGCGTCTCGCGGGGGCGACCGCAGCGGGGCTTCTCCCGCACGGGCGAGTTCCGGCGAATCCCAGCGCGATGGCGGCCGCCGTGCGGTCGCGGGCGGGTCGCGTCGGACGCCGACGGGCTCCAGGCCTGCGGAAAGCGGCGCGAGTGATTTAAGACGTCACCCCACCCCAGCCCGCCCCGACCCCCACGCTTCCTCCTCATTGACGGAGCAACATGTGGTCCTTATAGACATCACATAGCGCTGCAGAATGGATGTGTTTAAAATAGCTTTGTCACTGGCAACCTTCTCCCTTCTATTATACAGTTTTCCTCGCTGCTGCTCCGTAGCTGTCGGACCACCACGGTCGGGGCTGGAGCGTCCGGGGACACGGCAGCCGGGCGCGTTGCGGGCCCACGTCGTAAATTACGACACCCTCTCCTGTGGCGCAGCGCACCCCCGAGGGGGACGAGGAGCGCGGTCCCCCACATAGAAGCCGTCTCCCTTCTCTCTGGGTGCAATTAGAAGTTCCCACTTCTGCGGGAGGCTGGCCTGCATGAAGAATGGTGAGAAACGGGATGCTGTCGCTGTCAGACCCCCCCGAGCCGGAGTCTCATCGGGGGCAAGAGGGGGAAAATGATGTTGGCGTCCCAAAGTGCTGCTTTTTGATCCCCTCGCTCAGTGGCGCTCGAGTTTGTTGATCTCGATTCGCATCTATAAGCCGAGGGAAACGTGTCTCGGCTAGAGCGGGGCTTTTTCGCTTTGCCCAAACGTACTTCGTGTTGTTGTTCCAACCCTCTAACCCCCCGAAAAAAACTGCGGCGCGTTTCCCCGTTCTACCCGCTTTTTAAACAGCGTGAAAAACACGCGTGTCGCGCAGGAAAGGTCTTACGGCCTAAACGTGGACCCTTATTGTCGGTGTCGCTCTCGCTTCTTTTCCTCCCTCTGGAGTCAGAATGGTCATATTTGTGGGGGCGAAGGTCACCTTAAAGCAAAAACTGGCTGATCTGAAACAGGGGTCGCATTTTCAGGCCGCTTTAATGGAAAAAAGCGTATCCGATGTCGATGCGGAGCGAGCCGGTCAGTGCGATCGGAGACGAACGGCCAACTCGTTCACTATCTGCTGCCAGACCCACATTTGGACGGCAGAAGTGAGGATTTGGCCGTCGCTTCGCTTCCATTACGGTTTGCCCAAATTCGAAACATATTTTGCAAAGCGCGGCTGCTGCGTGTGGGGCTACAGCGACGCGTATTAATAATTCGTAGCATCCAGGCCTTTGTTTCACTGCGACCTCTGGACAGCCAACGCGCCTCAATCCTAAGCGGAGATACCGTCGCCCTCCTGATCTATTTCAGCCACGAGGCAACGTCGGGTTTTTTTACGTCCCATTTCTCTGTTTATTAATACGTCGACGCCTCGATGTTTGACGATCGCGGCGGTTTGTTACGCGCGGCTCGTCTTGTCTTTTTTTTTTTTTAAAATTTGAGTTGAACGCCGCTTCCTCGGCTCCTTCGCCGGGATGCTCAAGTTCGCCGTTCCCTCTTATCGCGAACCCGTGGGCGATGCGGTTGAAATGCGGTCTGGCGACGGCGTTGCGACGGAGGCACCGTCTCAACTTAGAAAAACCCCGACGTTGAATACGGCGTTGAATTGCTGCCGACCACTAAAATGTTTTTTTTTTTTTGCTAAATCGTAAGGTTTCAAAACCAACATCTAGACCCCTCTATGGAGCCCTGTGCTGTTTAGGCGCTTGTGGTCACCAGAAGTCACCATTATAAAGACACTAGAATCTTATCTGCGTGTTTCTGCTGGGCTTTAAGGGGTGGGAGTTACCTGTTTCCAACCTGATGAGATTCCATCGCACAAATCTTATAGCCATTCAGCCCCCCCCCCACCAACCACCACCATCACCATCGACTAAGAAGGAGCACAGACTTTGCTCGGAGGAGGAGTGGCCACGTCCACTTTTCCCACGGGTCTCCTTGTGCTTGCTGGAGGTGTGTGTCGGGGTGTCCAAGCAGAGTGACAGCGAATGAGCCCCTCCCAGCGGAGCTCCATCATCAACTAATGGCGTTTTTCAAAGCGCAGCGCAGGCAGCTGCGTTCCAACGGCACGACGGTTGGTGGTCCTTCGCCGGCTCATCCAACTCGTATTAAGTCACGCGCTGAGCTGATCAATGGAGCACATTGCTCTTATATGTGGCAGCGCCGGAGTGGTGCTCAGGGGGGGGTCACATGAGTCCCATGCTTGTCAGAGTCCACTGGGGGTAAAGCGACGGAATACAGCAAGTCTCCGGCATAAAAACGAGAAGCGCGGCGCGTCGGCAGCCGGGTCCGGGTCAGGGGTTTTATTTGGCTGTTTAAAGCGTTCGCAGGTAGAACCTGGAGGGTCATTAATAAGCGTGATGTCACATATTACATCGCATTGCGAAGCGGGTGAATGCTGCTCTAGTGGTGGGTCGCGGTAAAGGTTACAGGTGGGTTTAGAAGCGCGGGCCGCTCCGGACGTTCTTTCTACACGCGAGAAAAACACGGGCGTGTGCGGCCCCCGTCCCGCAGCACGGCGCACGGGGCCTCGCGGTGGGGGACCCTGCGTGTTCCGCCCTCCAGACGGTCGCGATGTCTCGCTGCAGATGTCGGAATGCCACACAGGCAAGTGCTCCAGCGCTGCTCTCCGGCGGGGGCCGGCGGGGAGCCTGTTGTTTCCAGCAGTGGTGGGGGGGGACACCGCAAAAAATTTGCACACAAGTTAAAAACACATTTCACCCGCTCTCTCCCGCCCGTGCAAATCTGGACAGGCTAATTCAGCAGCGTCTGCTGGCAAGTCGGGCCCCGGCGGGCGATCCGACGGCTTTCGCGGCCGCGGCCTGGGGGGGGGCGGGGGGTGAACCCGGCCTAGGAGTCATTAGTAGGTAAGGTGTACTTCATCTTAGTCAGTGCATGAAATATATCACACATATCGAAAGTCGACGCCTGGGGGGAAGGGAGGGGGAGGCAACGGACAGGCGAACGGACAAAAGAAATATCGATCGAAAAAGCATTTTTTTCCCCGTTTTCCTTGTTTCTCGTGACGCGCCTCTACGGTTCCGCTTGGACGTGCGAAGTTTTCGGGGGCGAAGTGCAGTTTTACCCGCGAAATCGGCAGGTTCTGATCACGAGAACGATTTGGCGATTCGACGCAGCGAGGGGGCTTCTTCCACCCTTTCGAGACAACAGAGCCGTCCTGTCAGCCAGGGTTTATACATTGAGTGCAAAGCAGATCATCTTAAGGAACATTTTTAAATCCTCACTTATTATGATAGCGAGACAGTGATGCGCTTCACCCCTCGACGTGTTAAAATTGAACGCAGTGTGTGTTCGTGTTGTTTTTTTGGGACAGGCCGGAGGGGACGTCTTGGGAGGACCCCAGATGCGAGGATGTGATCACGTGCAGCCCGGGGGGTGGCTTGTGTGGACGTGAGCCCGAAACCTGTAACTTATTTTCAGGGGTAACGTTAGTCCGGTCTGAGCCGGTTATCTCACGCGTGTGATTGTGTGCCGCTCACTGGACCGGAAGCACACGGATCTCCCGGCGTCCCTGAGGACCAAATTGAACCGGCTCTATGTGTTTAACCTCTGCAACCAGAAAGCGTTAGTGATTCCAAGGTGGCTTACAATTGTCAGCTTTATGAGTTATGGGTCAAACGGTTAGAAAGCAGAGGACAAATTCCACAGTGTGGACGGGGCGCGGCTCAAGGTCACCCCTAAATGTGCGCGTTTAGGGAGTAATTTCCTTAAGTGCTCCTGGTATCTTTCTGATACCGTCTGCGGGGCGGTGTTTGCTTTTACTTCTTGAGAGCACGCGTGTGGCTCTCGGGAAAAAACGAAACTCGGCGAGCGGGGGTCCGTTACGTGAGCCGTCCGCACCTGGAAGAGTGACCGCTGTCAGCGACGAGCCGCCGAACCCCTGAAGGACCTTGTCTCTGACGTGTCTGGTGCCACGCCCTCCCAACAAACCGGGGGGGGTCGTCTGTCCGTCGAGATTCCTTCTCAGACCTTTCTTGGGTTTGATCAAAGGGCAGGTATTACTTTATATATATATATATATATTTTTTTTTTTTTTTCTATTGCATTCACAAATAATTTCTTCTACTCTTCACATAATTTATGTGTATTTCGCTGTTGTAGTTTAAGAAGAAAAGGAATGAAAACAAGTTTGTCTGAAACCAGATTGGGACATCTGGACCTTAGGAGGCTTTTAAGACCATAACTGAACAGTCATGATAACTTTGGCCCAGTTGGTCCCACATACACACGCCGATCCCAGAACGTCCCATTCTGCTCTGCTAACATCTCCTCGACCGAGCTTGTTAAAGTCATGAAACTTTCCACACACGCTGACCACACGCCAGTTTCTGGACTTTTTGGGAGCTGCTGACTCTCCTTATGAAGTTTCCAGTTTTCTGAACATTTTTGATCTTTTTTTTTTTTTTTTTTTTGCACACACGAGCATTGTGTTTTTACCAGCATTATCGAATGCAAATTAAAAAGTGCCGTATGTTTCGGGGTAAAATAAAACAAAGGAACCGTAAGCCCCCGAATGGCACGTTTGCAAAGATGCTGATGTAAACCACGAATCTGGCTTGTCAGAAGTTCACTTTTCCCTCCGTTTGGAAGCGAAGCCCCCCTCAGTACCCAGATTTGCTTTGCAGAGGAAATTAAAAGGCTTCGAGTGAGTCTGACAGAATCCGATTGTTTCTCAGCGTCTAACAAAGACTTGGCGCCGCAGCGGCTTCGTATTTCGCACAAAATCAAACATTTTTTCGTTCGGCATCGAGAGCGAAACACAAAGGTAATGTCGGATGCAGAGGATCCGAAGGCTGAAACAAACAAAATTGTCCCCCCCCCCACACACACAGTAAATGTGCTTTTCATTTTTGGATATTGTTTTCAACTGGGTTACATCAGACATCTTAGCAAATGTTAACTTTGAGTGCTTTTTTGTGCAAACTGCCCATTTTGGAATTGTTAAGATTTGTTTTTCATTTAGTTTTTTTTTTTTTACCCCAGTGTTTTCCAAAACATCTCCCTTGCCACCAGGTACGTTCAGTGACGAGGCTCGTGGCCTGAAAAACACAGAAAAGGAGCGTTTGAAGTGCGTTTGCATCTGTACCGCGTAGCCGCTCCCTCTCCCCTTTTCACGTCGGCTACACAGCGCGCATTGTGTTCCGCAGAGAATGCATTAGTTTCCTATTGTAATAAGAAACATGCGCCAGGCCTTTTATGAATGCCGTAAGACAATTAAGACCACATTAGATCCTTCAAGTACTTGTAATTTCATAAGTGAGGGTTTGCAAATAAAATGGGGGTGGGGGTTCCAAAGTCTTACAAGAGGCACTCTTAGTGATGGGAAACAGATATTAACCCACGGCGGTGATGCTTGGAAGTCAGCCTCCCCACCAGCAATGTGGAGCCCACCCACAATGGCACCTGCTCTCTCCAAAGAGGTGCCCCTCAACCGCGTCGCGAGCCCCCTGCACTTCACATCCACATTCGGGAAGGAAAAGGGAGGAAAGGCTGGTGAGGCGCAGCCTGAGGGGGAGGGAGTGTGGAAATGTCGCCGTGCTGAACTCAACCACACCCCCCCCATTGCCCACCACCCCCACCACCCACCCACCCACCCGCTTCTCATGTGGGTCCCGTCACCAAAACCAAGGTGGTTGTAGCGTACACAAACACATCGATCAAAATGGCAGCAGGGAATTGGTTGAAAACGTCTCGGGAACGTTTGGAGGCATCAGATAAAAGCACAGTGAGTGAGAATTGAGGTCTGGGTGGGTGCGCGGGTGGGGGGGGGTGGGGTTGGATGGGGGTCATTAGACAAAAGCATCTGTGCTTTAGACTGTCACATCTCTTGGGGGGGGGGGGGACCTCCTAGAACCATCAGGTTTTTTTTTAGCCCTACATATCAGCTCAGTTATTGTACTTCTACGGATTCTGATTAAAAGTAGCTTCGGTATTTGCCGGAATGCCGCTTCCGTATTTTCCCGGGAAAATTAAGGGGCGAGTCCTGCGAGCATCATTTGTCGGAAAGCATTTCCGGCAACCGATTCAGAGCCCGGACGAATGGCGCAAAGTCCAGCGGGGGCTTGTTGTCATTTACTTAACTGATGGGTGCGGAGCCGTGTATTTCCCATGTTCACCCCCCCCCCCACCCACAAGCCGGGTGTGCGGGAAAAAATGATGTATTGTCTTCATTATGTGGAAAAATATGAGCAACCTCCACGCACGTACAAGGTCTGGGCAGGTTTATTGTTTTAGGTGAAGGTGCTACCTCACTTTATTTACTTTGATCATGTGTGTTTGCTCCTTTGCAATCAGAGGAAAGTCATTAGGTTGTTGTCACAAGAGCTGCTGCCTAATACCTCGAACAAGGCTTTGGCCCATTTGTAACGGAGAGACCTTTCTTCTTGAAAGGGCCTCGCAGGGCGTTTGTTTTAAAAGCATATATCAGGACGGAAAGGTTCATTACCAAAAAAATGAGCAGAGTGGAAAAAAAATGTAAAAAATGGGGGGGAATGCTTTCAAACAGCAGAAGGTTGGTCTTGTATTGTTAATGGGAAAAATCCACCGCCAGGTAGCCTTGCGGGCGAAGGCATGGTCGTGTGACCTGAAGGTTGCTGGTTTAAGCCCAGCTTGCGGTTGTGCCTGAGCAAGATGTTCACCACGTCTATTATTAAAGCAATAACAAGCGACGGCCCTACTGTACGTGTAGCTCCTCTGTCACCGAATATGTCTGTCGCCTGCAAAGCGGAGGTTGAACCGGACTGGTGTTTTAATGTAGCTGAGGGGGAAGTTTTTTGGAACCTCTGTCTACAGTAATATTTTCAGGAATCATATTTAGCACAGCACTGATTCTCTTGTGTGACCGTGTGTGTTTGTAGGGGGGGGGGTTGCCTTCGATTTGACCTCCACTCAGCACAATGACCCCAAGCGACCGCCAAAGGCTGGCCGCACTCGTGCCATCTCCGCCGGGGACAGACGGGTTTTCGCACCGCTCCGTTCCCCCACCCCCCCACCGTCTTTTAATGGCTCTGAAGACCTCGCCCGCCACCGGCAGAGAGGGGCCGGGCCGCAGCGTGCAGAGCTCTTGCTGCCAACTTGGCGTCTTCCGCAAGAGTAAACCTGGTGATCGGCACAGAAATAGACACGCGTAGATCGAATGTGGGACACGGCAAGGGGAACTCCTGCTGTATTATTCAAGCCAACAGACGCACGGCCGCAGCCAAGGACCACAGCGCTTCATTCGAGAGCATCGCTTTACGACACACTTTCCGAGGTTTTCCCCCCGGGGGGATGGCAGGGAAGAGCCGCCTCACTTAGTGTCCTCAAAACACCAATCAGAATTGTGTGTGTGTGTGTGTGTGTGTCTTGGCTGGCTGTGGAATTCCCATAAAACACACACACACACACACACACACACACACACACTTTCGCTCAAGCTGCAAACTACACACCTCACCATTTCTTCTCAATGAACGCGTCATCCCGCCTTTTTTAGGCGGCCATCTGAAATCTGCGGATCGCTTGGACGGCACAGCAACGCTCACGTCTTTTAAGCTCGCTCTGCGCCACCGTGCTCCGCGCAGAGCCGCGTTTTCCGTGTACGTTTTGACACGCTAATAGGACGCGCTTCCTTGAAGGGTTGTAGAGATCAGGGGGACCACTTCACACGGGGTCTTTTTTTTCAAGCCGTACCTCTGGAGGTTCCGCGTCCCGCGTTTCTCATTTTCAGTGCGTAAACACACAGTTCTCCCGAGCGCTTTAGCCCGCTCGGCCCAGCCCGGCGTCGCGCGAACTCTGTCCTTTGCCAACGGTGACACGCCAGTTGACTTGACTGCAGCGATTCATTATGTCTCGATTTTTGTTTCCCTTTCAGTTTAGTTTTCGGAAACCTCTTTGAACTACATCAAACTGCTCTTTCTTTTTCCACAATGGAAACCGTCAGTGGATTTTTGCGCCGCTCTGGTCTGATCTATTTCTAGCGTGCTCGAAAGCGACGCGGTCCCCGGCGCGAGAGGCGCACGTCCAGCGACGCGACTGCGTCCGATTGGAGGAGAAAGCGGACCGGGAGGCCGGTGTTTCGGACGGAGAAAGGCATCGCCGTGACACTGCGAAGGCCTTAGTTGCCAAAAGAAATGTCCAGGACCTGAGAGTGATTAATAAACAATTTGGGCTAAAGTAGGTAGAATGTGTGGTTTGTAATGGTGTCTCGTTTTTTTTCTTTAACATTTTTCATTCGTGCCGCTCCCCCCCCCCGCTGGAAAAACATTATTATCGTCAGCATGAAGAGAGCGGCAATCGTTCACAGCCTTACTTTTTCTCAACTTAGGAAATTGCTTTGAAAATTGGCGAGGCCTGCAAAGTGTTCGGCACTTAACTCCCATTCCTTTCTTTTGATATATGTATAAGGTTTCTAAATTCATAGCAAACACGATGTCAAATCCTAGACCGTAACATAAACCAATTTTTCGAGAATGTTCCTCTTCATGGTAAAGCAAGTAACAATAACAAACACTTGAAAAATAGGACATTTATCTATTCTAAATCAAATTAGTAAATACAATACAGTAGGCGAGCACACAAATAGCGCAGCACAGACCATTTCTTAACCAACCGCAGACGTTAGAATTTTTTTTTTTCCGGCGTAAAATATTTTGAAAGTCGCGGCCAACCAAACAAGCAAAAGGTAGAGACTGTCGGAAAGCCTAATACTAGAAACAAGTCCCTTCTTTGAGAACGGCGGACAGTCGGAATAAGCTTATTTGTTTAACGCCGGGTGTTTATTTCCCAGTGGAGCGCAAGGTTGTAGTTTGGCTTGTTTTTCGCTTTTGTGAGGGAACAGAGTTTTCGTAACAAAGCGGTCAAAAGGCAGTAACTGGGGCTAAAACTGGCGAGGGGATCTAACAGCAACCGCATTTGTTAGGTGAGATCGGTACGAACGGCGGCTGCTTGACATCTCTGTGTCCCGAAATCCCAACAGTCTGGACCCCTCAGCCGCGTTTTGGCTTTCTGCACTTCTGTTTCTCCACCTCCCCAAAGGGCCGGCAAGCTACACCGCGCAAAACGTTCCGACGTCTTAAACGCAAAAGGGGAAGTCGCGAGGGCCGGACCGGTCCTTATCTGGTTGGGGAAGGCGTTCGGCGGGGCCCGGCCGAGGAGGCCCGTGGGTGGGGACGTTTCGCCCGCTCGCCGTGCTCAGACGCATAAGAGACGCAAACTGCACCGGCGCACAGTCACCGAACCATTTGGGTTTCATTACTGAGATAAAGTCATACTGTTTGGTTACCACCAGAAGGAAAACAGTGTTGTCACGCACGGGTCCTCTCTGAACAACAAAACGGGGTAAACAACGGGACTCGAGAGCGACAGTCGCGCCGAGTTTCCCTGCTTCGTACTTCTAACCCGCCCCGTGCGTCCGTCCCTCGTGCTCAAGCGCAGTCACGTTGCCGTTGTCTTCAGACGAAGGCTGAAGGACAGCAAAGTACTTAATCTTAAGTGCAGTTACTCAGAACCTATTAGTCGCTGGAGGAGATAAGCGGCGCTATAAAGACTGTGCCGTGAGCCGCGCGCTGATGAATACCGCTGCGGTACAATATGCCATGCAGTTTGGGTTGAAAAGGGTTTTACCACTCATGTCTTAGTTGCGACATGAAAGTAGCCACCATCTCCGATTGAAGTCTTTTGTTTGTCACCGCTATTTTTCGCTCAGGCAAGCCGCATTATCTGCTCATTGTCTGTGGCGGTATTGCACACGCTGACTCAGAGGTGCTGACTGATGCCGGAGCCGAGGGGTTCGGCGTCATCGGGGACGGCCGACTGCGAAGGTCGGGCAGGCGGCCGCGCGGCTCCGGGAACTAAACAAACCGCGTCGAATCCCGAGCCAACGCGGGCCGCGGCCCTCCCCTCCCGTTTGCGGCGGGTTTCTCTTCCCACTTTGCCTCGCAGCGACCGGTCGGGTGAGAACGCGCGAGTCTAAGGGTGGAATTTCTGCAGAAGAACGGAATAAACTCACCGTCACGTTGCTGAGCAGTAAAATAAATGTAACGACAGATACACTGTATGCGTGTGTGATACAGATGAATTCTTTTTCTTGGCCCTTTCGCTATCTGAATTTTTATAACCTCCATGCGCAACCCCCCCACCCCCGCTGCCACTGCCGCGCCCCTCCCTCCCCCTTTATTAATCTAAATACCACTGCTGCACAAATGAATTGAATGGACCCCCCTGCGTCATAGACAAAGGCCACACAAAAGACAGCCCTTAAACGCCTGGGACATTTGTGACATCAGTACCACGGGACTTGCACCTTGCCGTTTCAGAGAGGTCAGCTGTTTAACATGGGATTAGGCCGTGACGGTGAAAGAGCGACAAAGAGAGGGCACCTTTGAGCCTCACATTAACAAATTCCAGCTCAGGCTCTAAGGAGTCCCGTTGCAAGGGCTAGCTAAAGACAGCTGGACAAAGCCCTGGAGACCCAATGAATAAGCCCCCAGTAATGATCACTTACCCACTTAGGCTGACTGATGCGTATCCCCGCGTCACCGCAGAGGTTCACCGCCACTGGGTCCAGCAGGGCAGCACCTGTGTGCAGACCGGACCAGGCGGTGCAGTGCAGATGTCGGTGACATCCTCCTTTTCGAGAAAGTTTGCGCGGTTCCACGTTCGACTCGACGCTTCCATCCTGCACCTGCAGAAATGTACCCATTCGGCTGACGGTCACCAGCTGAGGCTCCGAATGAGAAAAAGGCTGCGGCCGCGCCTCCGGCGGAGGGTCTTCCCAACGCCAAGCGCGACGAGAAGGATCGCAGCTCATTGTGTCATCCGTGAGTCAAACCAAGGATTACTACCTGTCCAACGCATCCGTTTTGTAGCTGCTGCGACCTAAAGGATCCCAAAAAAAAAAAAAAAAAAAAAAAACGACGCCACAGTTTCCTGGACTTTTCCGCCGACTGCGAAACGGCTCAGGTTCAGTTTCAACTTCCAGCACATTACGCGCGTCCCCCCCACCACACCACCACCACGTTTAAAATGCGCGCACGTTTTCCGCGTTTGAACGGGATCGTTGGTCAGAGCCGAACTTATTTTTTGATGAATGGTTTCCCCGGAAATCTGAAGCCTTTCGATTACAATGGCGGCCGGTTGTATAGACACCGGGGACGCTTTTAATCAGGCCCCCGTCGGACCACCGCAGACAGACCTGTTGCCTGCTGACTTGTTTGGGCTCCCATCAGAAAGGGGAACTCGAGTCAACTAATTAGCACTCATGTTATATTCAATCCCCCCGAAAGACTGACCGGCACAACGGTGCGGCCTCTTTATCTGCCGCCGTTTTTCTTCGCCTGGCCCGGATCAAAGGCAGGACTGTTTCTCTTCAGGGGAAACGAAGTGTAACGGTGGGCCTGATATAATCGACGGGCGTTGTGTACGTTCCAGTCCGCATTAATCACGGCGATTCCTCCGGAGAAGAAGAAAAAACAAACTCCTTCTTTAAAGATTACTCGCCAGGTCTTCATCGACCGCGGTCTGTTTGGGTGAACAAAAGTGACGCATAATAATGGGGACGCCAAGCGGACCGCCGTGAGCAGAGGGAGCCGGCTGCCTGAGAGGGTTCGCGGGAAGTTGGAAGGCCTCGAAGCCCTGCGTGTGGAAACCGGGGTCACGGCGGTGCCACACCGTGCCGGGGGAAAGACCTGGGCTTCCCGGGCCCTGCTGGGTGTCCCTCGAGCCTCTTCCCCCCAGCACCGTGTGACATGTGGCAGGACGCCCTCCCGCGTGGAGATCCCTCCCCCCGCCGCCTTCACATGCGTCCACTTTCCAGCATTTGTATCGCGGACGGCCTTTGTTTGCCTCCTTTCGACCGCTGATGTCTGTATCGGAGGCTAAAAAGAGCCATTTGTCACCTAAAATCGCACGTTAAAAAACAACACACAACATCCATTCCCTCGACGTATAAAAAAAGTTTTAACATTACGAGGGGGGGATACGCTGTGCTTATAAGTTAAGCCTAGATTAACGTTGGGTAAGAAAAAGAATTAAAATTTATCCCAGGAAATCAAACGTATCAAGCAAATCCCGAGGCAAAAGGTATCAAGGCGCATTTTAAAAAAAGCTAAACGTATTTATCGCTCTTTCTTTGTCCGTCCGACAAACACGGAGTTGTGACCTCGGTGAAGAATGAAATAAGCAGATATCGTTGCTGAACTTTAGGTAACGATTCGATTTCTTTTCAACAATTTCAAGGGAATGTTGGAGAAAAGCATCTCCCGGATAAATCAATGTAAATTCTGAGGTCCTCGAAGCGCTGCAGAAAAAAGCCCAATAAAGCTTAAAATAATAAACATTCCGCACATCACAGAAGCCATTTCAAAAACTTGTTTTTACTTAAAACGAGAAGTTTAGCTGACTCTACCTGCCGAGCTGCAATAGTCGCTCGAATTCGAAATTATTTGATGTTTATCCCTGCTGAGTGAGGAAAGTGGTCAAAAAAGTGCCTCCTGTGTTGGGAACAGCTTTGCTGTAGGACGGTCCAGTAAGTCCAGTGGCAGTCGTGCCGCTAACATCGGCGCTGCTTCTCTTGGTCATACATGCAAAGTTTTGTTTAACTTTCTTGGAATTTCCTGTTTCGTGCGTTTAACGTAGTTATTTCGCTTTTAACGCAAGTAGTTTGCCCTCGGTTAGGTCCTCCATTCGACGTCGCCCAGTCGAAGCAGCTGCAGCGATTAGACTGTCTCACTTTGTATGAAGCGCGATGGGAACAAATCTCGTGTCACGAAGTCCTTCAGCATTAAGCTTCTTAGCAGAAGTCACGCTGAGAATTATTGTAGGACTCCAAAGGACAAAAATCAACATAATGTCGCAGTAAACAAAGAGCAAAATTCAGAGACTGTCTTGTCAGTTAGTCTGGTTTGTTGCTTCTCTTGTGACTTGTTTGGATAGTAGATTATGCTACTAACCACACTGCTAACTGTTTAGGTGTGGACTGTATATTCTGTCTGTTTTTGCGCGGGTTTCCTCCCACAGTCCAAAGACACGTATTTCAGGGGGACTGGTAGCTCTAAATTGGCCTTGCATGTGTGTGTGTGTGTGTGTGTGTGTGTGTGTGTGGGCAGATTTCCTGTCTCAGGTGTGACCAGCCTCACACCCTGTGATCCCCACCAGACAGCCGCGACCGCGCTTTAGCACGAGTGCTTGTCGAAAAGGAATTAATAAATGTAAAAAAGCATAACGGGTCCCTTTGCCTTCAAACCAACAACCTAGCCGACGAGAAGGTGGCTGGAGTCTTACTGAAAGCGGTCTAAATGTTCGACTGCCACAGCAGACTTGCACTGAGAGGACCCGGGACGTCGGGGCAGATGAAATGTAGGATGAAGTAAGGCGACAGTCGCACCGGTCGATGCGAAGAAGCAGATGGTTCCAGCTGCCGTATGTGCATCAGGTTACAGAGGCTGTGCCCATTGAGGTCCCCCTAAATGTGACACTTTTTGTGAATCGTCCCCATTGCTTTAGATCAGTACTGTGGAGGGGCATTTGCTTCAGGTTTCCTTATGAAGGATGTTTTCAGAGCCTTGAAGCCCAAAGGGAGAGAAGCCTTTGTACCCAAGAAGAACATTCACCTTTTCGGTGCGGATGAGTAGGCCTTCCTCTTTCTTGGCACAGCTGCCCCTGTCCTTCACCGTGAAGAGTGACTGAAGTACTAACTGCCTTTAGAATTGCCCTCAAGTGGTCCTGTCACACACATCGGACATTCTTAGGTGCTATTGAGGAGCATGAATCCTAGCCAGGTTAATGCTTTTGTACAGCGATTGACCCACAACAATGGCACAATGGGGCAATGAAGAGTCCTGTGTGGTGTTCCCCACAAGGAGAGTGATCTACATGGGGAATCTGACGTTATTCACAGCTTGAGAGAACCCAGTTTCCAGGTCCCCTTTGATGTGCGCTTGTGCCCACGCCGTGTGCACGAATTTTTGGTCGTTCGCTCAAATTAACATCGGCTTCCTTTGGTGATGTCCGTTACTGTCCGCGATTTAATGATAAACATCTCGAGTTATCGCATGTCTGGACCGCGGAGAGCGCCGTTGGTGGAGTTCGCCCGCTGTGTCATCGTACCATACGTGAAATGATTGAACACAGACCGCGCGATGAATCACAGTCGGCTTAGCGTGAGAAGAGCCTTTTCTTTCCTCCTCGCTTTCGCGGTCTGGTTTCTGCTACGGACAGCAGATAAACACAGACTTTCGCCAGGGGTTTTGGAAATGACCACGTCGTGACATGAACCAGAGGCCCCGCAAAACGACCGCCGCGGCGAAGCCGCGAACATCCCGCTCCTGCGGGGCACCGTTTACTTTCACGCCCGCCGCTTCTCGCAGGCCGACTCGAACGTTCCGTCCGCCGAGGCGGATCGGTTCAGCTCGCAAGTTCAGCGCAGCAGCTGCGTCGTGTAGAAAAGGTGCCCGAATTTCTAGTGACAACGTCACGTGTGCTGCGCCCTATAATAAGAGCACGGTGCGCAGGTTTAGCAAGGGCAATAACTGAACTGAGGCCTAACATTTAAAATCTTCTTAACAGTCGCGGGGATTTTGCAGTTTCAGCAACGTCACACGCACCTATTTATCGTTCTCTTCGGGTGCGTGTTAGCAACTCGGCTTTTCCACAGCAGATGCAGTTCCCAGTGGCCTATTTGTCACTTCGGGGCTGTGTGTTACTTTCTAAAATCAGTCATTTTCCTAATCTGTAACCAGCAAAAGTTCTCCTATATACAGAATAAAAACGCGTTTGTTTTAATCCGGCCTTGGAGTTATTCGATCCGGTTTGGCATATATAAATAAGTTACTCACACATCTATTGGTGGGGAGCACTTTTACATACAAGGTGTCACCGTGTCATTTCCAGGGGGAGAAAGAGAAGCCCCCTGTTTCTCAGAAGGGCTGAGAATGAAAATGATTCGGCGACCCCCCCCCCACACACACCCCCTGAAAAGATGATAATCAAATACGATGCCTGGAAAAATAATGTATGTAACTGAACATAGATCATAGTTGAACTGGTATGTTTGAAAGTCTGTCGACGGCAGAAATTGACTGTGGCTTTAAAAGTATTCCACGGGTGGACGAGATTTTACATTCGGGCTGCAAATGACAGTTTTTAAATTCGCCTGAACCGTGGAGAAAGTGGCGGCTCGCTTACAAGTGGCTTCTGGAAACGCTGGGCGTTTAGTACAATAAGACCTGAAGCAGTGACGTTTTGCTTATACTTGTCTGACCAGAACACGGATTTGATTTTTTTTTTTTTTTTTACATCTTCGCACCGTGTTTTGAAGCCCCAGTTAGTGCTGCTGTCGCATATTTGCCACTGGTGTCATTTTTTTTATACAACAGTGTGACTGTAAGCTGCCTGAGAATAAAGGCATCCAGTTAATAAAAATAAAACGTTACATCACTATTGGCAGGTATTTCTACCCGCGCCGGTTGATCTCAGTTTAAACCCTAATGTCTGTAGACATCATCTGCGGTTCCTACGTGGAGAGGAATATTGGCGCTGCTCAGGTCTTTGTTCCCCGCAGCATTTTTGGAGAAACAAAGCATCCCGTGGGCCCTGCGTTCGCCGTGTTGTAGCGGGGCAGCGGGTGGGCGGAGACACGCTGCCTGCGCGGTGACTTATGTGAAGCGGCAGCACATGTTGGGAAGAGGTGCCGTGCGGGAGATGTGAAGGTGGGCTTCGGGCAGGTGCGGTGAGAAGCAGCGGGACATGACTCAACCCTTCCGGTTCGGCATTTGTTTAATGAACCGATCCATCGGGGGTGTCAGTCTGCCCCCTGCAGCGCACCGGCTCACCACGGCCACAGCTCTGCAACTGCTGTACCCTGGTGACCAGGGGCGGCCAAGCGAGCCGGTCAAACACACAGATGAATGGATGAATGGATGGATGGATGGATGGATGGATGGATGGATGGATGAATTTCACACCGATGTGTTTTGATTTTAACCAAACTTTCTTTTTTGCTGGAGGCTGGTCTGCCGATTGTTAAAATGCTCTATATACCGTAAGGTTCGTATGTGATATATAACTTACCTCCAGAACTATATATAAGACTGTTTTATATACTTTCATCTGCTACTTTTTGCTGGCGTGTGTGTGTCTGAGTTTAGCTCGCTGACAAGTAACTGCTGCAGCGCAGTTTAAAAATCTCTTTCGTGAATATTTATATATAAAACTGCATTGCAGTTAACCAGACATAACAGCTGTTATAACATTGCCGCTAACAAAAAATGTCCAATATGGAAAAACTGGCGTTAAGTGTCATCCTGTTGCCTGTTTTCTTTTTTTTTTAATTTATTTTTTTTTTCTTAAAAGTACATTTTCATAACAGTTCATTTGTTTAGTTCTAAGTTGGCCGGGCTGAGAACTGGATCACTTCTAACTGACAGGATTTGCCTCTGAAGGGAAGGATTTATGTGGAAAGGACTTGGCACACAAAAAAAATCCCGTCGACTATTTACATTCATCATTTTTTAAACATTTCTGTCCAAAACTCGCCACTCGAGCGCGTGTTATATTTTGCCAAAGAGTTTTGAATTGTTAAACGGCACGTAATATGGAATTCAGGCATTTGTGACGAAATTGCTGGAGTCGCACAAACAAACCAGGCTGCATTCGAATTGCTGTTCTGGGAAACACAAAGAATAAATAAGTTCCCTTTATTAATGCTGGGTAAAAATGAGTGCAAAGTAGAAAGGAACTCTTTTTGTCTTAATTTTGAGAAGTATTTTTAAGGAGCCATTTTTAGACAATTTACTTTAGTTATCTGGGGTGCTCGCTGGTCAAACTCGCTCACGATTATTAATATATCTTCATATATTTTCGTTATACGTGACAGATGCTTTGTTTACTAAGATAATAGCAGTTGTTGACGCTAACTTTAGACATTAAGGCTCACATCTCTCGGATATTTAAAAAATGAATAACACTGGAATTAAGAAAATGATTTTAAAAAGTGCATAACTGAAAGATTGCGTTTAATTTCTTTGCTCTTTCACTGTTGCTAATAGCCTTTTATCTGCAGTTCCCTCCAAAAGGCCCCTCATTTATAAATAAAAAGTAATTATTTTAAATTTCACACGGCCGTACTTGGAGCCCGTCTTTCCTTAAACACCGGTGGGATCTGGTTTAATAACATACAACAGTCCGGAGGAATTTAGACAGAACTGGAAATTATTTTGATGTGTACAGGAGGTGAACGCCGAGCTGCCTGATGGGTTGGACTGAAATAAAATGGATGTTTTTAAACTGAGTAATTTTGGTGGTGCGGTAACTGAGAGGAAGGCCTGTCCTCTGGAACTGGAAGCGGAGCCACTTCTCACACTCAGCCCCCCCCCCCCTCCTCTTTCTTTCTTTCTTCTGTTCTTGAGGTGCAGCAGAGGAATAAGTTTTAATGCACATCAAGCCGGTGAAGTTCTTCAGCCCCCCCGCAGGCAAACCGAGCTGAAACCAGAAGACCGCATATTTTATATCACCGATTTCCCGGCTCGCGCAACAAGTCCCGTCTAAAAACTCAGCCCTTCTGCACTTTTGCATTTTATTGAACTAAAGGAAAATTATTCAGGGGCGTCAAATTTCAACCTGTAGCGCCGAAAGCACGTGGCTCACGGCGAAATGTCTCCTTCACTTCGGCGGAAAAAGCAGCCAGAGGGACTGACGGGACTAAACGTATTTATTCCTGTCTTAGAGTCGGTATGTGGAAAAATATAATATTTGTGACTACTCAGGTCGGCGCTGCTTCATGTTTTGAAATACGGGGGTTTTCTTTGTGATTGTGATGCTCTGAACCGGCTTAATGCGGGAAAATCGTGCGTGACACATTAAGGAAAAAACAGCCTCAGCTCCCTCTTTCATCCTAATCCATCTTAATGGTCCCATAATAACAATAATAATAATAATAATAAAACAGTCTTAGGTAGTGTGGTGCATTATAATATGAAGCATGTTTTGAGCGAAGATCTTAAAATAGGAACTTAAGGAACTAATTTTTCACCCGGGGTTACTTTGTTTATTCTAAGGAGGCAGAGACTGTCGGAGAGGTTTGACCTCGACTTTCACTAACGACCTTGGGGCAAAGTTGCTTTTTTTCTCTGGATTTACATTTCGAGAATAAAATTGCACAAAATGCGCAAAAACCGAAGGACTCTTGCGAAAAAGGACGGAGGAAGGTGTTTTCACGAATGAAGGCGCTCGTGTAAGATTTTTCACTTCGTTTTTGTATTTAATAGCAAAATGTTCTGCTTGTTAGGATTTAAATTTGGTCTCTGCTCATCGTCGTGGAGAAAAATGGAACTGGTTGCTGATCGATACTGTTGTAATGCGCGTTTGCATGTTTTACTTGTGCAGACAAGTGAGTAAAATCTGCGCATATTTGTGTCTAATATTATGACCGGTCAGCAGGGAAATAAGGATAATAACTTGAAAAGGCAGGCGAACATGGAAAGTCAATTTTAATAAAAATCAAGCTGTGCTGCCTTTGGAATATTTAAAACGCGGACCTCAAAGCAAACGCGCCGAATTATAAATCACAGAAGGACTTTTATCAAATCGAAAAGTTATAAAGACAAGTCGACTCATATCCCTAATGAATATTCAAAGACAAAATCAGTGAAAATCCAATGTATATTTCAATTTGAAGGGTTTTTCACCTTCAAAAATGCAGCACTGCGAATTTTATTTTTGTTGAATTTTTATTTGTGTTTCACCTGACGTTTTACATCGTTTATTTATGAACAGTCGAACTGAGTGACAGTCCTGTAATCCGGTCATTTGTCTTTTTCATCATCTCCTACCAACAGGACCGGTCTGTCCACCATTTGCTCTTCTCTCCCTGAGAAATAAATCGCACTTTCCGCAGTTGGTCCGCATTTCTGAGCGTCTGGTCTGGGAGGAGATGCAGGGAGAAAAGGGCACAGGAGGTCAAACTGTGCGGGGGATCCTGCTGCGGTCCCGCACTGAACACACCACGCAAGCTTGCCGCACATGTGCGCGGACCGTGGAGGATGGATATTAAGCAGGCGGTTTTATTTCTGCGCGACAAAACATCTCGCAAGTGAAACAACCGCTAACGCGTGTTGCGCACGTTTAACCCCCGCAGCCGAGCTGCGAAAGCGCTGCACCGTGCGGAGCGGCTGCCGAAGAAACTATTTTTCCTAATTTACACTCTTTTTCTGTGTTTCTTCCTAAAACATGACAGTTTATGTGTGACTAACTGTTAGAAACTGTTGCTCCTCCGGGCGGTTATTTTACCAGTTTCCCGAGGTGTATTTTGCATTTCTGTCCACAAACCGGCCGAACAGAAACTTGGGACTTTAGAAATATGTCATGTTATATAGTTCATTTTTTAATCTTTTCACCCAACAACCATTTTCTCTTCTCTTATCGTAACGCAGGAAAATGGAATAAATAACGTCCAAAAAAGTGCTGTCAATTTTCACTGTACTTTACCGCAGTTTACTGTACCATACAGTCCCGTTCCGCACTGCGGTGTACTATACCGCATTACACCGCACTGGACTGTATGTACTGTACTTTACCGCACTGTACTGTATTATGTACTATACTGTACCGGACTATACCGTAAGCTGCTGTAACGGTGCTGTAGCTGCTCGCGCGGCGGGGGGGGGGGGGCAGCCTGACCGCTGGTCAGTGAGCACGAGCAGGTGGCGCACGGTCAGCTGACGCTCCGCGTGTCTCCCCCGTCACGCTCACGGCGGGCTCGTGCCACGCGCGGATCTTCAGTCGCTCACACGTCACAGGTCAGCGCCCGAGTGCGGAGCCAATGTGGTCGTGAAGGTCCCGCGAAAACGCGTCCGCGAGCCCCGTTCAGCGAAAACATCGGAATCTTAATAAATATCTTTCTTTCTCTATTCAAGATTAACCCATTTCTAAATTAAATTAACTTTAGTAATCAGTGTTTATATTTTAAAAACGCTCAAAATAAGTGAGGAGAAAATGAATGCAACGTATTCAAAAAGGCTTTTACAACAACGAGAAAATCTTCTGTAATAAATATTTAAATTTATATAATTGTTTTTATTTAAATAAGTTTTTACATCACAAATCTGCGCTGATTTCTCTGCCGGGGTCTCAAAACAACTTACTGCGCTTCAAAATAAAATTAAAAAAAGCAATAATGACACGCATCGTTAAGTTTTATATTTATCGATATACATATAATATATATATATATATATATATATTTATATATATCGAAAAATATAATCGATGTTCCTTTGTAATAAAGCCGTGCAGTCCCACCTTTGATCCGGCTCTTATACGTGGGTCACACATCCTGAAAGAGAGCAGCTGGAGACCACAGGCAACTTTTTCAAACTTTACCCGAGAAAAAAAGTGCAAGAATTTCCTTGGCTGCGGGCTAAACAGACGCGTCTGCTGCGCTCGCCCACCCCCCGCGAGCCTGTCCTCGCGCCGCACAAGCAGCACAGCTCACAGGGCTGTTTGCTGTTTACTTGTCTCGCGCTTTCAGAAGAGGGGACCGTTTGTCGTCGCGGTGCGGTAATATATACACGTGCATATGTCCCCGGGTCTCATGTTAGAATTTGGTTCACTTCACAGAGGCGATTAAGTTGCAGTTTCTCAAATTACAGGGTCCTGTTGCTTTACTCCGTCCCCCGTATCAGATGTACGCAGGTCCCCCGCAGCGCCTGCTTCTCTCCAGCACGGTGGACTCAACCCGCAGGCTCCACGGTTATATAGGTTATATTATTATTATTATTATTATTATTAGTATTATTATTATTGTTGTTGTTGTAAGTAGTAGTATTAGCATGAATAAACAACCGGCGTCCCACTCACGGTATAGTGCGACAATCTCGCGCCAGAGGTGGACCGCCACCACTCTGACTACGAAATAGCGGTTTAGGATAGATAGACGAATATTAGTAATATTAATATTACTACTAGTACCACTACTACTGCTAATAATAATAACAACGACAACTGACGTCGCATTCAGAGTATTATAGTGCCATAGTCTCGCGCTCAGTGATTCCGGGATAGGCTCAGCACCGCCACCACCCTCACTAGCATACAGCGGTTTACATAGGGATGGATGAATAACAACAACAAAACAACAGCAACAAAACTATTATTATTATTAGCAGTAGTAGTAGTAGTACTAGTAATATTAATATTACGAATATTCGTCCGTCTGTTATCCTAAACCGCTATTTCGTAGTCGGAGTGGTGGCGGTCCCCCTCTGGCGCGAGATTGTCGCACTATACCGTGAACAACAATAATAATAACAGAGTAATTGTTTATTTTTTTGTCATTATTTTGTCTTTGGCAACGAGGGGAGCTGCACACACACACACACACACACACACACACACGCTCACACAGCCCTACCTGCGCGCCACATCTGACCGCCACATGCTCCTCTCTCCTTCTATCTCATTATGTGCCCATTTTGCGGGGTGACTCACACACGCATCTTCAAACACCGCTGCGCGACCGCAAAAATGCGCTCGACACGCAACATCTGTACACGTCTTCAAATAAATCCCTGTTCTACAAAATATATCGCTTTGCACCGTCGATATCTGTTCTGGTTAGATATATGATAAACAAGAGGGACATTCCACGGTCCCCCGGGGGGGCTTCACGGGTGTGTGTTGTACACAACGGGGAGAAATTCCCAAGATGTCTATCGGGGAAATTGTCCATTTGCTTTAGCGGAGTTAACAGATGGATATCTGTCTGGTTCGGGCTAATGTCTGAAAATGCATGTCATTGCGCTCAGTTCAAAGATAAGGTTTGTTTTGCAAAATGTTTGTCTCTGTGTTCAGGCCAGTTTAATGGACATGTAAACCAATCTTGACACATATAATGAATGACCATTAGTGGTACAAAGCACATTAGTTCAAGGGAACATTGCGGTGTCTGATCAAAAGTGCTGCATATGTAAACCAATTTTCTCCGCACAATAGTAAAAACACAGACTTGACTGAATGTGAGAAGAAAACACACACACGGGACATCACAAACATTCTCCCCGAACTGCAGCAGACTTCTTGCTCAATTAGGAGTGGTTTGCACTGAAATAGTTTTGTTCGCTGCTAAATCTCTCCAAAAAAATGCACCCAGGGCTCAAATTTGCCCATTTTCCTTTGTTTACTTTTCTGCAGTTTCCTCAAAGGCAGTTTCCATTTAAATGTTTCGGTTATTTTTATTTAGTCGAAAACTGTAAGCTTTGACTTGTTTTTTTTGTTTTTTTTTTTTTTTTAATAATTATATTCATATCGCGGTGATAACGCAACAAGCCGGTGACCCGCGCAGGAGCCCCCGCTTAAACACCCGCTTAGAAACTTATCTGACTTCATTCGAGCAGCTCGGACCGGGGCTGTAAAAGCTGGATGTTCCCGCCGTTCGCAAGAAAAGAAAACATTTGAGATATTCGCTTAATCTCTCCCAGTAGAGGAGGTCGCGACAGCACCACGTGCGCAAATACCGAAGGTTTTATTTTCACGTTGAGATGTCAGACAGAGAAATGGCGCAAACTCCTCTCTTCCTCGAGCCAAAGGTTCTGGTGTTTTTGCTAACGGGGACAAACGCGCGGTGATAAAGGTGCATTTTTGAAAGCCGGAGGCTGCAGGGTTCACATCTCCACTGAAGTGTGTGCAAAAAAAAAAAAAAAAAATCTGGGCAAAATGTTTCAAAATGCAAAACACACAGTTAATTTGCTGGCAAATGTATTACCTACAATGAGTGTCATTCAGTGCGTCCAGGTTCAGACTGTGGATAATTGCGGGGGCTTCGGTGTTTAAAAAGCGAATCCTGGAGAGCCTTTGGATTACAGACTCACTTGCGTTCTGCTGGCTTCATGCACATGTGCTTCTGGCCTATTGAGTCTCCCCCCCTCCTAGAGATGTTAGTCTGTGTTCCACGGCACTCAGGTCTAACCTATAAATCTTACACTTAGGCACGTTCTCCCACCGTTTATGTCACTCCGACTGACTCGGCCCACCGACCGGTTCAGGCGGAGATCCCAGATCACGTTACACAAGTAACAGTAAACGCTTTGTGTGTTCTGAGGTCAAAGCCAACCTGGACAGATTAATAGATTTATCAGTTTTGAAACAGCACTTGAAATCAGTTAGGGCCCAGTTATCTGCTATTCAGTTAAAATTTGGACAGTTAACCATCTTTTTCCAGATAGGGCGGTTTCCGCCGTATTTCCGCCTACGTCCTTCCGGTGCGAACAGCATCGCACCCCGAGCAGCTCTACGTGAGCCCCTGAGCCCCCAAAACTGAGGCCTATTTACATTAAAATATCATCAAATCCGTTTAAAATGGACATAATTAATTTGGCAGTTAAAATCAGTTTTCACAATTTAACGCAGCAAAGCAGCTTCTCTGCATCGGTTATTGTATAATGCTTGAGCTGTTAACTTACGTTCAGCTCTTTCGTACCTGTTAAACATCGTACCCTTAGCAAAGCACGGTTGCTGCCCGCAGTCCAGAGATGCGTGTTCCCGGTGGATTGGTCACTCTGAATTGCCCATTTTGTGGGTGTATCGTCGCTCTGCCTAATCATTTCGAGAATGAGTGACAGGCGTAGAACGTTCTAGTTCCACTCGTTCAGCTAAATTCTACTAAATAATCATCACGCGTCGTTTCGGAGAGAAGCTGAACGCACCAACTCGGCTTTTGGGACGGCTGGAAATTCAGAGTTTGGTTCTGTGTAAACAAAGAAATTCCTCAGAAGCTGTAGCAGGGGCATCAAACGAAACCCCCAATAAAGTTTAATTTGTGTAATTTGAGCGGATCTAACAGGGATGAAATATACGCACCTGTACAATCTCACAAATACTTTTATGGGATGAGCTGCACGCAAAAGCAAAACACGACTGTCCTGCGTCTTGGTGAGCCGCTGCCAACGAGGGGAGGAGACGTCGGCCGGTCTTCTGCTCGACTTCGGGACCTGAAGCCTTAACCTTGCGGCTCGGGCGTTTACACAAGGAACCCGAGAACCCATAATACTAGCCGCCATTCCGTACTTCCTTCACCCTGAGGTTTCTTCACTTCCATCAGACCACCAGCCCTAAATGACGGCCTTAGCATTTCCAAACAACTCACAAATAAATCCACTCCTCGAAATGCCGTCCTCCCTCCCGCTGAGCGTCACCCCGACCATAAAGGCCCTTTTGTACGCAGTCAGTTCAGTGTTTTTTCGAGGTCTTCGGGATGTCGGATTTGGCCCTTATCCCCTTATATCGCCGGCAGTCTGGCCTAGGAGAGTCGCGCTGCTCTAATATTCGCATCTTTGGCCACCATCTCAATAATATAAATCGCATTGACGTGAGTCGCCTGTCGCCGTTATGCAAATTAGAACCGGGACTCACGTTCTGAAATGCGCCAGAAAAGCCTGGAATGTTTTGCTTTCTTCAACCTGGCAACTGCAACACGCGGACCTTTTCGTTGTCCCTGTAGTGTGTTATTGATTTTCCTCCTCATATTTTGAATGATTTTTGACAGAATACGAATGCATTTGATACAAATGTGTTTTTTTATTCGAAAAGGCCGTATCCGCATATCTTTAATAGCTCGGGTTTTAGCGTTTTCTAGCTGGGTGTAGCTGTACAGAATGTTGTTATTGTTTCGTTTGAAAATAATAATGCCCGGTATTGCGCTGATTCTACAAATATGCTTATTTCTATTCGGCAAGCTATCGTCCGTATTACTTCGCTACATATACGTAATATATTACACAAACTCAGCTTCACATTTGACAGTGATTCACGTAACTGGCTGTGCGTTGCAGTTTATTTATGTAGAACAAGTGTACTGATCATTTGGTTATTTTTAAACATTTATTTGGCTATTTCAAAACATAGGTAGACAATAATAACAATTACATATATTAGATATGCGTATGTTATCTGCGCATTAATTTTGCGGCATTTAAGCCGGATCCGAAGAAGGTTTGGAGCTGTATTAGCTTCAAACCTGTATAGATTTGCTGTTAGTAAAAAGTCCTTAGTTGCATGAGGGGCAAAACCTTTAAGTCAGTAAAGCTGGGCAAAGCCAACAAAGCTGGATCTTCTGGTTCGCTGCCTGGTTGTGAAGCATATGTTATACTGAGTCAAGGGGTCAAGATGTTACAGAGGTTCCGAGAAATGTAGAATGCACCACACCGTCAGCTGTCAGTGGTCCGAAACCACAGAGGGTCACACAGTGGTAAAAATTACCAACAAACAGGTCCACAAGCTACTGTTTGAGGTATAAAAAGTCCAAGGTTTCTTCTACATGCTTTGGGATAATTCATAAAATATAAACACGATCATATAAACAAGCCTTTATTTTTTCAGCCAGTCATCCATTTTAAGTAAAGCAGTGTTTACAGTGTGGCCTGTCAAAAACTAATAGCTGCTTTATTTTATTAAGTTGTATTGCTAACTAAGTGTATAATTCACAGCTGTAGTTCCCAAATGGAATTTGACAACCGTGTCTCACAGATGACATAAACGTGCTTAGTAATATTTGTATTATAAATTATTTCTAACTTGTCTGGTAATGTTATATATTTATTTATTCATAATCAATAACTGATATTTTCCTAAAGAGGGTCACGAAAGCGCCTGGTGCAAAACAGGGTAAGACCTGGGAGAAGGAATTTTGTTTGTCTGCGATGTTTCAAATTTGGTTTGAAAACCACACTGAGAAACAACCGGGGAGCCTTTCTGCACTGAGAAACACCTCCCGCAACGGAGGAAAAGTGTGTTTTACTACCTTTTTATTGTATTTACACTCTGTTATGTTCTAAGAAAACTTGTTTTAACCCAGTCTAGAAAAGCTGGCGGTTTTGGAAGAGGGTTTCATCGATGAGTGTTTGATGTTCCTCTTTTTTAATGAAAACACATTGATGTTGAAACGCTTCTTCTCTGCGGCAGGTGTAGAGCAAGCGGAGGAATTTGCCGGGTTTTTGAACGGTCCTCTGCTTCTTTTTAAACACGAGTTTGAGGCTGACATAGAGGTTTCCAGGGTGAGCGCGATGCCTGGGAGCGAAACATCGACGCTGCAAACTCGCTCATAAGAGGAATCACACGTTTGCACTTTTTTAACGGAATTGTCTTTGTACGAGTTTGGAGGACAACCTGAAAGCCGCAGAGCAACTGCACTCCCCACAGTCACTTATTTTCTCTGTAAACCACTGACTGAAATATGGCAACTTGGACAAATGTCATTCTTTTGTCAAATTATTTTTATTGCCCACATTTTTTTTTTTACAATTGTTTCCCGGTGCACGAGGAAGCCTGAAAACCATGCAGTAGCTGCGTTGTACTGGAACTGAAATTCTCCTTTTGAAAACCTGCCACTGGCTGAAATAACACGAGCGCAAAGGTGTCTGGAGCTCTTATATCAACTTTTTTTGTACCGGCAGTGGAAGTAAAATATCCAGTTTACAGGAAAAATTTCCACTGTAGTGAGTAGTAAACCGGTCGAATGCAGAAGGTTGTATATTTTCATAAGCTGTTGCAGCAGATTTTTGTTGTGTTGAACCCCATTATATGCGGGACTAGCGTGTACGTTGAAATATGTTTTAATGTGTTGCTTCTTTTTAAGGAAGCTCAGTAGGTGATCAAAGAATAAGATTTTTTTCACTTCTGAGAAGCGAGTAAAATGCTTAGTGTTTTTTGATCGAGCTCATACTTTTTCTTCTGATTTCTTTGGCACCTGTCAGCTGGAGGAAGGTGTTTCCAAATTACGCTAAAGAAAAAACTGCAAAAAAGCAGGGAAAAAAAAAACTTGCTCCCTGTCCTTTTCTTTGCTGTGCTGAGGTGCATGTCTAATTTGTAGTTGTATTAAAATATTTGATAAATCCGTGGTAGTTATGCATGTTAGGCGCTTGTGTGTAGCTGCTTTCTAAGCCCGCCGTAGCTGAGCATTTTGAATCTCAGTCAATATTTTGGCCGACCTTTGACACGGCCCCACATTTGAACAATGCTTTTCTAGATACACCGAAGAGCCACATTTTGCCGGCGTTGGCCAAATTAATGAGACCATGTCATCTTTAGTTTATAGTTCAGTCATAAACCAACCAAGTGGAAAAACCAGTCAAGGGCTATTGAGAAATCTCACGCAAACTTCCAGAGACAGGGGTCTTCGGACCCTATGGGCTTTACACCCCATTTATAATCTTCTTCACGTTTCAGTATCTTAATTTTTGCATTTTATTCTTATCTTGACACATATCACGATATGTTTTAAAAGCGTATCTGAAATACCAGGTTACAACATGTCTATTAGAGCTTTGACAGTATCTATAGTTAACAGCAAGTATGTTAAATTCACTAAGTGCACATTCACTGTCCTTAAGGTGCAGCGGTGGGAGGGACAACATTTACAATGACACCAGTTCCTGGGGGAATGCGAGACATAAAGAAAAGCTGGCAGCGTAGACCCTAATGGTTTTTCCATTTCCAAAAACACGGTTTCCGCTCCTTAAGAAAACAAACCTGGATATATACCGTGGTCCTTTATGCCCCTGAGGCCCCCCAAATATCTCCTCTAAGGTTTTCATACTCTGTTTTCTCACATCAGTGACCCTTACGCTGAGAGAATAACCCCTCCATGCTTAGTTGACTTGCAAGAAGTCAAATCTTGGTACACGTGCATTTGACTTTTTTAAAAGTCTCTGGTTTGTTTGGTTTCACACCCCAGAAACAAATCCCACTTCAGCTTCTCTCAGGCTTCTTTCTGATACCCGATTACTTTGTGTTTTTTATACCCACTTGCCTTGTCTGTGTTTGACCTGCTCATTTTTTCCACATCTTATTTCTTCTTCTCTTTTGTGCAATATAACTGTTTGCTGTGAATAGTATGTGAAATGAAATCATTATTATTATTATTATTATTATTATTATTATGGTTGTTGTTTTTATTATTCATAAATGTCCCATTGTCATGCAAATATAGGCATATATTTATAGCTACGTTTACTTTTGACTTTTAGTAAATATGAAAGCTTGAAAATAATTAATGTCGGCGACTTTTTTTTCTTTCCAAAGCAGAAAATAGTTAGCAAAAACAGACGTTTATGCTGAGAGAACTTGTTTGTTCAATCCATCATTGTCGCCAGTCGCCAGCCGCCGGCGAGCATGAAGACACATGGTGAAAACCTACCCGGACAGCTGGACAGCAAGCTGTTTAATAAATTTGTTTTTGTTCGCCCCCCCCCCCCCCCCCACCCCCCCACCAGTTACCATCATCCCAGGTTGAGCTGAAAGCTGGAGAAAATGAATTAAGCTGTGACTNCCCCCCCCCCCCCAAAACCCGTCAACCGATTTATTGCTTTCTCCCCTTTTCTCCCCATTTAAGGGGAGTTTCGTCTTGCAGGCCACCGGCCTGTTGCTGCCGCCCGACTGAGTTTGTCGTTCCTATCATGTCTAACGTGTTGATCCTGTAAGCAGTGGGGTCAGGATCACGAAACGCTTCTGCACCATCACACCACCGCAGTGAGACTTTACCGCACAGCCCTTCGGTAAAAAGGTAGAATTTGACCGGTAAAGCACACGGTCACGACGGAGCGGCTCGGCTCACGCGCTGTTTAATACAAACACACGTCTTTTAGTTGAACAGCATATTTCATACATAAATATGAGCGCTTATCCACCTTCATGCAGACATAAGGAACTAAAAATAATAACAATAACAATTCTCCGATAATCCCGAGACAAATTTAGAACAAACTCAAAACAAACACACTCGTACTATTTTTATATCTCCTAGAAATGAATGTAAAAGGGGTCATTTAAAAGATGTTTATGTGCACGGCCCCTTCAGACAGTTGTAAGTGTGACTGGCTGTCAGCGTTTATGCTTAATTCTGTCAAGAAAAAGCAGTCTCCTTGCAGAAGCTTATCGCGCTTCTGTTGTCTTTCCCATGTTTCTGGATGTGGAATCATCAGAGTTGAGATAAGATAGACTGTAATTACAAGGCATGAAAGAACTTTCGGAAGTGGTTCCCAAGAGCTCTCTGTCTTACTTAAACCTCTGTCATAGCAGCAGATGTCTGCTGGCTGCCTGAGGCGCTTCCAGACACAAACCAGAGACAAATAAATAAAACAGAATGAACAAAAAAAGGAACTGAAGGCATTCTTTTTTGCCTTTTTAAATTAAAATATAACAACTTAGACTCACAAGCTTATTGAATTACAAATTTGACCCCTTTACAGATGTGTTCTAAACATATTGTTTGTGTTGTGTGTGTGTGTGTGTGTGTGTGTGTGCGGGCGCATGTATGTGTCTGGGAGCTTCAGCTGGGTCCTACAAGTTCTCCTGCCAGGGTTGGTTTTCATCTACCCAGCTGGAGAAACAAGCGCCTGTGTGGTACTTCCTGTTAGCGGAGCGGATTGGCAGCTCTTTTTGACCGGTGACCTCAGGGGGCTCAGCGTATGCTTTTGTTCTGACTATAGTATTCCAAGGATTTTCCAAAAAAAAAAAAAAACTGTCACAGATCTGCAGCACCTTCGTTGTCACAGGTCACTCACAACAACCCCGGAGGTGATGGAAAATGAAATGGAAGGCAGCGGCAGATGATGGAACTCGCTGTATTTCACATTTCCACCAGTTGCCCCTTTGGAGGCCTTGAAGAACCTGGCCTTGCTGATGTCAGAAGGCTTCCAAATGCTTCTCTGGCATCTGTGTATAAGAAGCTGCATCATTTCACACCTTCTCTTCATGCCTTGTGGAGAATTTTACCCTGAGAAGCAGGTCAAATCTCTCATTTTGAGGGCTTACGCTGACACTTAACTCAGTGTTTAAACCGGTTGCTTCCCGGGCAGCCAAGGTGGTACCAAACCCAAAGAAAGTTTTCATCAAACTTGAAGGTAAACTCAACCCGGGTGTCTCTCTTCTTTCACTTGATCTCGAGGACTTGCCAACGAGAGACAGTTATGTCAACAACTGCAGACACCTGGGTACAAACCACAGGATAAAGATCCCTGCATGTGACTTTTCAGAAGACACCCATCTTGTGTGCTACACAATCATTCCAAACTGATATATATAGTACCACGAAGGAGCCTTTCTGCAAAAAGTTCTGAAACAGTCAGTCGCGTTTTCTAACTGCTGAAATCGTCCGCCTCGTGAGACAAGAAGATAACTTCCGCCTTGAACATTCCATATGCTCCACAAGATCGCTTAAAGCTGCAGGAAAACAGTAACTAATTATCTGTGGAATGTTATGATATACTTAGAGATAGACTAAAGTTGTCAGACTGGGATGTTTCAATCTGAGGTTTTTTTTTTTTCCAGACACTGCAGAAATGGACCGGGGTATAGTTTCGAACGCCGTGGTCCAACTAGTGAGATGACTACTGTGGGTCAAACAGAAGGGAACGCGAAAGGGAAAGGCTTCCTCATTCCGGCGTGTCGGTTTCCTGGAAAAAAAACGGCCACCGCGGGGACTTAAAGGAACCTCTTAACAAGTTCTCCCAAACACCGAGGAGCACTTTAAAAGAAACAATCTGATCTCATTAATCTTATTTATTGGTGAGGTCTATGAAATGGATTCAGCAGACAAAGGTTCCAATGTAAACAGGGATTTTGCTAAAGATTGTAAAATACCTTTCCAGATGAATGCCCTCATCTCTCAGGGCTTCCTGAAGAAAAAAAAAAAAAATCTCTCTATTAAACTAAAGGATTAGAGCAGTTTATCTAAACATTTGAACTTGGTTTGTCTTTACTGGTGAAGCCCTGGTCAGCATTTCATTATCGGTTGCGTATAGCATGTAATGTGTTTTTGTTAAACGTTTGGCCGCCCGGTCGGAATAAGAATAATAAAAGCAGAAAGAAATCGACGCCGAGAGAGATGCATCAGCTTCAAAAGTGTTCGCCTGAAGCCGCAAACGAAACAAACTCTCGCCGGGTGGATTTGTCTGCCAGGTTTGCGGTGCGTCCTAATGGTTTTGCGAGAGGGCCGCAGCGTGTGGCGGGTCCCTGGCTGTCTCTGCGTCGCTAAATCGGCGGGATAATTGGTTCAGTGCAGCGCTTAAGTGCTCAAGTGGAACAGCAACCGGCACAGGCACAGGCCCCGTGGGGGCCGGCCTGGAGACCGAGTCACAATGATCTTAAGGGGGTTACACAAAACGCCCACCCGTGCTCATCCACACGGCCTCTTCCCCACTTCACTGTCATCTTTTTATTATACATACATTTATACACATATATGTGAGGTTTATTTTTCTCCCTTGAATGGAGCCGCTCCTCCAGCTTAGGGGTCATGACCCCAGATGCTCCTATCACCAATGGGACTACCTTGGTTTTCACCTTCCACATTCTCTGCAGTTCTTCAGGATCTTGCCTCTGTCGTACCTCCCTCTTAGACTTGGGAGTGTCCAAGCCACGTTCCTATACGTGAGCTCTGCCGCTCGGTTTTGCCTCTCGGGGTTTGCTGTCCCTACCTGCGTCTTGTAGCCACTACTAGATACTGGGTTGTCTCAGGGGACAGGGGTTGTCTCCTACTATGTAGGAAACTGGTGCCACAGTACACTGGATTTGTGTGACAATTCCTTCTCCCATATGCTCTTCCAGTATGGCCCTCTTTCGGCTCTTGGTGGATCTGCGGCCGATCTCTTGGACTGCAGTTGAGAATACACTCTAGCTGGTTCTTTGGAGAAGACGGCATTTACTCTTTTCACCTCTGCTTCTTTTGTGTATCTCTGCAGCCTGAGTGCCAGTGTAGTTAGTCTTCATTTAACAGGCGCCAGGGCCTCAGCTGTGGACATGCCTTTGTACTTCCTCAGTAGCCAGGACCTGGACTTTGTTTTGGTAGCCTTTTGTAGTTCAGTCAACTTGCTCACCTCCTTCCGGGCTGTCTTTGTCTTGAGCTCCAGTCTTAGCTTTCAAGGGGGGTATCCAGGAGGGCTGGCTTCTTGGGTTTTATAGCCTAGTCCTTGTAGCATTACTGCTGCTGTAGCAAATACCAGGTTTTTGGTTTTGATTATGGTGTCAGTTAGGATTGCGGATATGGCTGCATTCATATCTGCTACCATGTCATCTGACGGGAGCTTGTCCCCAGGTCTAATACAGTGGCTGACATTAGTTTGCTTAGCCATGATCTTCTTGCTTATGTCTGTAGCTGAGCAATGAAAGGTATCTGGGATCTATGTGTTGTCACACACAGTCTGTTATGGGTCCTCCTCTGGGTTCTGCTTGTGTGGGTTCTGAATGTAGTTCCAGGGGGTTTAAGTAGTTGATTAAGATGAGATTAGATAATTCCTTCATTCTTCTCATATAGCCTCTCTGCTCAGGTTTGCTGTTGCAGTTTCATTCCGTCAAATCCATGTTATCATCTCTTGCCCATCTGAATGGTTCCAGTAGCCCATTTACCATCAAATTGTCCCTGTTCTCCAACATTCGATGCGGACAACATTTGACTGTTGATCCCAGTGACATCCGAGCTACCGTGAATCTCTTTGTTCTGCTCACTCTCATATTAGCACGTAGGCAGGTGTAGCGCTACAAGTCTTGCTTAATGGCCCTCATTGAATATTGGCAATATTCCTGGACCAGGAATTGAACCCCATGCTATGCTACCTGACTGCTACCACAGCTATATACACTTACTGGTCACTTTATTAGGAACGCCATTTTAATACTAGGTAGGACCCCCTTTGCTCTCAGAACAGCTGGAATTCTTGTGGCATGGATTCAACAAGGTGCTGGAAACATTCCTTAGAGATTCTGGTCCATGTTGAAATGATTGCATCGCATAATAGCTGCAGATTCGTGCTGCCAACCTGCCGTTCTACTACATCCCAAAGGTGCTCTATTGGATTCCGATTTGGTGACCGAGGAGACCATTATAGGTCACTGAATTCATTATGTTCATGGAACCAGTTTGAGATGGCTTGTGCTTTATGACATGATACATTATCATGCTGGAAGTAGCCATTAGAAGATGGGTAAATTGTGTTTAATTTGTGGCTGCTGCATTCAAATGATGCTCGATGGGTATTAGGGGGCCCAGTGTGTCCCAAGAAAACATTTCCCACTGGTCTGAACTATTAACACAAGGCAGGTAGGGTTTATGGGTTCATGCTGGTTTTTGGAAAATTCTGATACTACCAGCAGAAATCGAGGTTCTTCAGACCAGGCAACGTTTTTCTGATCTTCAGCTCTCCAGTTTCGGTGAGCCAGTGCCCACTGTAGCCTCAGATTCCTGTTCTTTGCTGACAGGAGCGGAACCCAATGTGGTCTTCTGCTGATGTAGCCCGTCTGACTCAAGGTTCAACATGTCATGCATTCAGACAAGCTTTTCTTCCTTCCACTGTTGTAAAGAGTGGTTATTTAAATTACTGTAGCTGTTCAGCGCTTTAACCATTCTGGTCATTCTCCACTGACCTCTCATGAGCAAGGTTAACCTGTCCACAGAAATGCCACTCACTGGATGTTTTTGTTTTTCACACCATTCTGTGTCGACTACAGGGACTGTTTTTCTTGAAAATCCCAGGACAGCAGCAGTTTCTGAAATCCTCTAAGCACCCATGTCTGGCACCGACAACCACGCCATAGGCAAAGTGACTTAGATCGCAGCCTTTCCCCCAGTTTTGAAGACTGAGGTGATCACACACTGAAGCTCAAGACTTGTGTCTGTGTGACTTTATGCTGCCGCCACCATTGGCCGATCAGGTAGTCGCACGAGCAAGCAGGTGCACAGGTGTCCCTAATAAAGTGGCGGCGAGCATGTGCATGTGTGCGTGTGTAGTTTCGTAGCTTTTGTTTATTTACAAAACCATATTTAGTTTTTATTCAAATGTTTTGCATTTAAAAAAATTCATTAAAAACGGCAAACGCGGCTTTTCTTTTCTCACGCTGTGACTGTGCGAGTTGTTCATCCTCTGCTGGTTTCTCCTGCCTCAGTGACTCAGCAGGCTGAAGCCACAACACAAAAGCACTGGCTTACAGTAAAAAGTACAGCAATAGCGTATAAACAGTTCCAGAGGGGCAGAGGGACGCTTGTGCTTTCCTTTTGTGCCCTTAGTCATGTAGTGCAGCGATATCACGGGTCTCTAAGATTCTGCAAACTCTGCTCCTGTGTTCTGCCCCATTTTTTTCCCTCGCCATAATGATCCCGGTGGCAATCTGGCTCTAGAATTAACCTGTTTTGCAAAACTAATGGGGTTTGATTTAGAACAGATGTAGAGTTAGCATTTTCTGAGTGGCAAACACATGTTAACTACCAGCGAGGTAAACAAACGAGAAAATAAGGTTTTTCCCTATCGCAGTCTAAACCGAGAGGAGAAAACGGAACGTTTCTCGGTGCGTCTCCCCACTTATCGCTTTCTTCAACCTCTTTTTCCGTCAAAAGGACGCGGCCGAGATTCGGCGACGTTTCCATCTGCTTTTCTTAAGAAACCGTTACTTCCTTTGAACTGAGAAAGGTCTTAATTTCAAAGCAGCTAAAGCTTTTTTTTTTTTTTTTTTTTTTTTGGTCAGTAATTTGGAACCGTATTCTTCTGGGATTTCTTCTGACCCCGGGCCAGTTTTCGTGCTCTGGACATCCGCCATTGCTAGGCATTTAGATTCCGTGCCTCGCGGAGGCCGTGAAAGCGTGTGGAAGTGGAGTGTAGAAGATCCAGAGCTGCGGCGGGGGGCCTGTGTGCCGACAGTGTCGGGTTCCAGGCCACCGGGAAGGGAGTGAGAACCCCTGGAGGAGAGGAGAGGCCTCGGGTTCAAACTGGGTGGCGAACAGTGCAGCTGGGGAGGACAACTGTGCACAATGAGGAATGAGAACTTGTGACCCGAACTCTGTGCCGATTCAGACCCTGGCACCGGCACAATGGGGTGATGCCGGGAGAGAGAGCGACTGCTGACTGAGGGGTTCATCCTTTTCAAAAGAGCGTACAGTTTTCTGGCATTCTGTCCTCTACAAACACATTAAAACAACATCATTCAAGTGTGCAAATAGCCGTAAATATTAAAAACACCCACTCTGGAAGTAGCAGTTCGCTTTTGCTTGGGCGTTTTCCCACTTCGGAGCCGGTTTAAGCTGCCCCCCCCGACAAAATAATTGCTCTTAATGGCACGTATGAATCAGCGCTGAACTTACTTTGTGCAAAACACAGCTTTCGCTGCGCATCTCCTCTGTTTTCTTATCTAGCAACAATGAATATGACCAGTCCTCACTTCGGCAGAGGAAGAGCTTTGCAAATAGTTTAGCTAAAAAAATGGCCGGAAAATGAGAAATGTGGCGTTGGTTCTTTTTAATTGTGATCTGCCTTCCCTTCTGAATTCAACCATATACTGAAATAAAGTGCAACTGATGTGTTTCTCACACGCTTCAGACTTTTGCCCGGCGCAAGACCTTTCTGGTGACTTCAGTGCGCCGTGCCACGTCTGTGATGTGTACCCTGTTGCCATTCTCGGTTTAAAGAAACCATTACCTAATGGCAGTAATTACCCTGTTTTACCACTAACATGCAGTAAAACTTCAGATGAAAGTGCATAAACAGTGGTCAGTTTGAGAAAATATTGAGTGCCATTACCAAAACAGGGAAATAAAATGGGTCAGAATCACATGAATTTTATTTCCAGCCTCAATAACTTTATCGTCCCCCATTGGTCTTTAATTATTCCCATTGATGTTTTTTTTTTCTTTTTGGGAATTGGTGGGACATGTTTTTTCATTTTTTTTTTTGACTGACTACCAAGGAACTGCCCTGTGTGGAAGGTGCAATTTAACTAACATTAACTAAAGAGGCCCCCCTGCGCACTATACTTTGGAATAAAATTGAAGACTTGTCCTTTTTTTTTTGCATTTAGGACCACAAAACATGATGAATCTATATATTTCGCCAAACGTGCGCCTTTAGCTCGCTGCCTCGCTTGCGCTGCAAAGCCAACGTTGCTACTATGATCCAACTGAGGATACCTGCCTACACCTTCCCGTGCTGCCAGCCAGCAATGTGGGATGACAGGAATTGTAAATTTAATACAAACCCAAATGTTTTTGGACTTAGGCTGTATAATATATAGCAGATAAATGTGACCTAATAGATCTTGCACAAAAAAAAAACAGACCACCAAAGACTTTAAACCGGTGGTTGAATTAGAAGCTGTCTTCTGCTAAGAGTTCAAATATATAGTCAGTATGTGGCAGTTCTGCAAAAATGCGAAACTTTTTGTGCTCGTGAATTTCTTGATCCGGGACAGGGCTGCTATTCCTCCCAAGATTTGAGAAACGCGCAATAAAACAAAATGAATAAAAACTTTATTGCTAATGAATATTGAAAGCTTGGAAGAGGGACAGAGGAGTCTCTGCCATTTGGATTAGAAAAGGTGTTCGGCGCCCAAGACCACCACCACCACCCCCCTCCCAAACCCCTCGCCTGGTTGTACAGGAGAGCCTCTATGTTACATAAACAGTTTTCTGGCGAAAAAAAAAAAAAAGCAGGACACGTCTAGTAAAACACACACAAGCTGGCTAGTGTCGGTGCGCTCGAGTTATTTGAAGTTTCTGAACCCGGAGCGCTTTGCACTTCCCTTCCTGGCGCTTTACCAGGTAAAGCGTGGCACACAGCGCGGTCAGTGTGGCTTTCACTTCCACTCTGGGACTGATGGGTCATACAGGTTAATCCTGTATTTGTTTTTGAGTGTGAAAATCTGTTCCGAAAACACTTAATGATTTTACAGAAAGAGGGCATTCTCGGACCGGCGTCGGACCGTTTTCAGATTCCGCTGGAAAGGGGGGGGGGGGGGGTTAGCAGACAGTAAGTTGGATCTACATATCTGAACTATTGCCTTGGACAGTGAGTCCAGAGAGGGAACTATTGCCTTTTTCTTGGTTTTCAAAGCACAAAACGGTCCTTGATATCGGTGTGTTTTTCGTGCCACAGAAGACCTTAGCGGGAACATTTATAGAAACCGGTGAGAAGATGCGTCTGTTTTGCTCGGATATTTTTCCCGTTGCTTGTTAACGGCGTCGCCGGACCAGCTGGCTGTGCTGACTTGGCGGTTCCCACACCTCCGACTTGCGACAGAAAGCAGTTGTGCGCGCGGCCGGGCCGCCCGCCTGACTCGGCACGTGGTGGATCGGCGGCGTTCTCTGCCGGGGGTGCACTTTTCATCTTCACCCCTGGATCAGTCCTAAGCGAGAGGACGCTTGTCCAGGCCTCGCCACGATATACAAAGCTCACCGCCCCAGCATACAAATTCCTAACACTTACCCCACACCGATCCACCTCACGGCCTTTTCTGAGCTTACGCAGCTCTAAAATAAAACCGTCAGTGTAACGTGGGAAACGTTAGCAGTCATTTCAAAATCCAAACGAAAACTATATTTTAAAATAACAGCCAAAGGCCGATGCCATAAAGGTCCTTATTGGAGGTACATTTTCAATAAACTGCGCCGAGCCGATGGCTAATATAAACGCTTTAATTTTTCATTTAAAAAACGGGGTGGTAATTCCACAGAGGATGGGCATATAGTTACTGATGGATTCATTCTGACTGTTTCTCCACATTGGGGACTGATCTTTGACCCCCAACCATCACCTTTAGCCTAAGAAGCCCAGTCTGTATGATTAGCTTCCTTCCAATTTGCGTCGAGTGGAACTGACTGGCATCCCGTTGCTGAAGAGCTCCTCTGTGTCTGTGAACAAGTAAAATAATCTGTGATCAGTTTGAAAGCGTTCCCGAAAATCAAACATAAATACAATTTCCACTTCCCCCCTGTTTCTCTAAATGCCTCGCAGTTTTAAAATGTTTCTGAAATTTTAAAAAAAAAAAAGTTTTTTAAAAATAACAGCACAACAGGTTTGTAAACAAACAAAAAAAAAAGGCGGCTTGCGTTCAGTCGAGCTTCTGATACGCTGAACGGAAGGAGGTGCCACGTGTGGGTTTTAATTTATAAAAGAGGCCTTGAAAGGTTTTCGTGTCTTGCTGCTGCAAAGAACTGAAATTTTGTGAGGTTTTCTCGGGTTTTTTTTACCAGACTGATAGTAATAGCACCGGGGAACTGTACAAACAAGTGGGAAATGACAGATTGTGCCGTGAAATGTCTGTAAACTATTTTTTTAAGATTGCGGTGAGGGAAAACGTGCACTTTAAATCCTTTATATTGGCCGGTGCTTTTCACAATTTGCTTACAGATAATTAAAAGTGCTTTTACAGCTTGCTAAAACATACCTTCCGTCTTCACTGCAGAGCATGTTGACTCAGTCGAACTTTATTACCGATCCCCGAAACAACGTCGCCGTCCCGAAGGCCGAAATCACAGGCAAATGCTGCCACCAAACATTTCACGTCTTCCGCTTTCGAGACGCACTGATACGTCACAAACTGCGCCGCCTCTTGTGTTGACAGCAAACTTTTTCGAAGTGTGAAACTGTTTTGCGCTCAACGCGTTTTCAAGCGCCAGATCGATTGGTGAAATTGTTGGTGAATGAGAAGCGCTGGCGTCTTTTTTTTTTTTCCCGTAAATACTCTGCGATGACACATTTACTGTAGGACACTCAGAACACCCAGGATCAGATGAAGTCGAATAACCTCATCGTCACCGGCGCTTCACTGACACGCAGTCAAAGACACAGAAAGCTGAACTGTCTTTATGCATTTAACTTTAGAAAAAGTCCACCCACGGAGACAAGAGGTCTATTTAGGGCTCTATCCTTCTCCTTCAGCAAATTTTTGGCCTCTTCAGCCCATCTGGTCCTTATCCACCTATCTAGTCAGTTTATTTATGGTCAGTTAGTCATCACTAAATACATCATTAGATTTATTTTTTTAATGTATTATACAAAAAATATGTACTATTGTTTTCTCTGGTTACAAACCAGCGCAACCCCGAGAAACACTGGAATGGAACTAAGATGAGATGCCGGAGACACGCGAGAGCGTTCGCCGTTGCGGTTAAGCGCGGACCCCCAGTGACGAATACATGTGCTGAAAGATTATTTTGCGGCCCTGTTTATTATTGGACCACCGTCGGCCTGGCAAATCCCACACAGGGATAATATACAACCTCAAGTCAAGCTAAGTGGATCCCATTTTACCTGCGTATCCTTCATATCCTGATGCGGATGGTTTCACAGAATAAATACGTCGCTTCCTAAAACAGATAGCGGGAGAAGACCAGACAATCATGCCGATGGATTTCTCAGACCCCCTAACCTTATGATAGCGGCAAGTGAAGTGCCAGGTAAATAAGAGCATCACGAGTATTTCGAGTGTGAGAAAAACACGCACGGATGGAGGAATATCAACTAGAGCTTCATACACTGCTCAGTGTGTTAAAACATATCATGCCACCCAGACAGAAAGAGACTTTTTTTTTTTTGTAAATCTAACACACATCTATACAAAGTGACACAGGTAAATATTTGTATAATCTTATGAAATCAACAAGCCGCTCTGTTTTGACATGTCAAAACACTTCAGCGAGACGCTGAAAAACGCGGCCCGAGTTAATGACCTAGGAGGCCCGTCCAGCTTGAACGGCGCTGTTGTGCCGTCGCTTTTACACCCGTGTCCGCTACGGACGCCCAGATAGGTGCGCTTGTTCTCCAGGTGAGAGCTGTGCTGTGTATTTGAGCCAAGCCACGCGCATGAATTAGCCATTTTTTCTGCCGTGGTTGGTCTCCGCCGCTGTAAACGCATTGGCTGTCGCCTGAAGTTGTACGTTTCCTTCATTGTTAGTATTATTCTTGCTATTTAGTGCTACGATAAATATGCCGTCCGGCTTGAAACCCGTCAGAAATGTTGCTCTGCTTTTTAAGCACAGCCTAGTGGTGACCTTGGTTCAATAGCAGAACGTCTGTGTGCAAAGTTAACATTGTATTGGCTCCGCGCGTTACAAACATGTGTTTTCAAAGCCATGAACTTTCTCCTCTTTGTTTATGTTGTTGAGCTGTCCTCACGGCTCTGTTCTGTAAGATGGCCGTTTGTTAAAGAACAAAAGTCGCCCATGTTTCCCCCTTCCTACTGTTGGCTGACAGTAAATCACACTCAGAAAGAGCAGAAACAGGAGCGCGGGGCCGCCTTTGTTCAACTCAGATCCACAGTGTTTATAACCAGTATCTGGCGTCCTTGCGCGTCAGTGATTATAGTCAAGATGAGGAATGGTGGACACGTTCATGAATCCGTCCAGAATTTGGTTGGAGGTGGTTTTCGTAGTTGCTCAAAATTGACAAAAACCTCACAAATTCGTTTTTTTTTTTTTTTTGTTTATCGGTATGTTCAAGATTTTTGTTAATTTACCACTAAACACATTGAGAGGTTTCATCAGTTTTATCAAACTTTTTTAACGATTGCCAGCACGATAAAGAAACAGCGTCCACACACCAAAGGCCGAAATCGGCCGAAGGTCGCCACCGTGGACAAGTTTACGTGATCGGCCAGCTTTGAACAAGAGGATGCGGGGATGAGTTTTAGTTTTAATGCGGTTTGAAGCTGTTTTTACAGAAGCCGACCTGTTAATAAGTCTGGATACATATGTATTGTCCTGCTTTAACTGCTTGGGACTTAATGGTAAAGGTGACCAAGTCGCCAAGGGTCTCGACTGTGTTCCTAATTCGAGGACCCGGTGAAACTGTAGATAAGCAGGTGATGAAAACTGAGCAAAGAACTGCCAAAAAACAAGTGAGCAAAACTGAGCAATGCATGTAAAGTTCTCTACGCTTTCTAACCTATTCGCAGCAATACGAGGGCATGTTTTCCAGCTTTCGACAGTCCAGCGCGCTGCAGGCACCTGTGCACCTCCAGTGCTTGTGTGGCGAGAACCACCGTTCCGCACAGAGCAGACAAGTGACTGTTTTCGCGGTGCGTGAGATGAACCGCATCAACAGCCTTGGCGATGCTCTGTGTTCGCCCGACCCTGCTCTACAACACACACGTACCTGGACGCGCCCTCGGACTTACTGCCCTTTCAGAAGACAGCTCCGACAGGGTCACAGAAGACACGGCTGGACTTATATTAATATCGCAAAGTACAGCTGTAACAATACAGTTTATGTCACGGGTTTCGTCATCTTTGCTGTGCATTTTAAAAATGAGGAGTGAAGGCAAAGTAGGCATTTAATTCAGATTAGTTCACTCTCAAATCACACACATATGCTGGACACAAACATTTTTTATATTCCTCCCTTCGTTTTCTGTTTGCTTTCAGAATGGAAAAAGAATCTGGGATGTTTGCATCTGTCGGTGGGGCCGACGTGGGACCTATTTTTGGTCAACTGGCCTTAAACGTTTGTGAAAGACAAGTTGACCTCTGCAGAACAGGGCTTTAATGCCAATTGACAAAATGTGTTAGGCTATTTAAATAAAAAAGGAGGCAAATTAGAGACAATTCACAATGATTAAAAACATTAGACCATGTAAGAGTGTTAAAGTTTACAACATGGGTGGTGAAAGAAGGTCAAAGATTTGTTAGGACTGCTGTTAAATCATTGCTGCTTTCCATAAACATCTATGGTATCTGCTGGCTTCAGAGCTCCTGCGTCCCACTGGGGTTGGGAGGTGCGCCGCGAAAGCTTGCGGCTGCACTCCGCCGAGCTGTGGGAAGGCATTTCATCATCCGCGCGTTTGCAGACATGTGAACCCGGCTGTCGGGGAGGATTTTGGCCTCCTTATTAATGACCCGAACCTTCAAAGTAACCTTCATTTTGGCCTGTGTTAAATCACCACGTATGAGAGAAGTCTGCCCATGAGGACTATCCCCAGGAGTGAGCAGTGAGAAGAGGCGCAGAGTTCCTCACCAGGCCAGCAGAAGATATGTCTCCATTAGGGAACCTTATTTTTAACAGACTGACGAACAAATGACGCGTACGCCGAACTGTTAGTGGTACCACAACAGTTATTGTTTGTCCCAAAGACCCCTAAAAACACCTCTGTCGATGCGGGAAATCCATCATTTCACTGCGGCCTCCATTTAGTATCTCAAAGTGCCTATTGTTGTATTGCCCACTGTCAGGATGGTGTCCCCCTGCTTGCTAAGTCTGAGATCACGTCCTGTCGTGGAAAACCACATTCCTAGAAAATAGTTTCAGGTGGATCTACACAGCTATTATCGACGGGGCCGAGAAAGTGAGAAAAAGGCCGCCGGACATTAACGGGGGGCTCAGTCCAGCAACACAGATCTTATTCAGATGACCTTCTGAAACGCACTTTGTAAAGGGGCAACGCTCATTTAAAACCATAGCAAACTTTGGAAAAAACATGTTGCTGCGAGGTGTTTTTTTTCCGCCCAATTCCCAAGCCGGGCCTTTGAATTCTCGCATTTTTCGGGGCAATAACTTGTATTCTCTCCCTGTCGCTGGGGCTGCTTTCGAAAGCTGTTTACTTGCATTGTTAACATACCCAATTTATCAAATGTAATCTAATGAAAGCTAAACTAATTATAATCTTATTTTCTTACACATCGACTCCTCGCAAAGCGCAAGGAAAGACTGCAGCTCAGAGAGATGAACCCAAGGCTCGATCTGGAAATGACTCGTGCTGAACCACACAGGCAGAACCGCCTGGGCGTCGGTGCTGTCAGTGATGCTTCACCGTCTTTGTGTTTTTTGACTGTTCTTTAACACCACGGGCTCATATTTTCAATGTCTTGCGGTAGTTTCAAAGACGATCGAGCTCATAAAATAATGGCACAATAGGATAATTCACAAATGTGTCGTTAAACAAGGAGAAAATTGTGATTCAAAACACACCCCTGACGTAATAAAAGACAGGAGGTGCAGTTAGTGAGTTTATATATATATATATATATATATAAAAAACTCACTAACTGCACCTCCTATATATATATATATATATACACATACATACATACCAGAGGTTCATCTTTACTGCGGTAATATATGAAATCTGTTAAAAAACATATTTAATGTGGCATTTCGGCTGACGCTGTTCTGGAATAGTTTTGATCAGAGTTTTAAGACACCTTTTTTAGGAACAGAACCTTTGTAATTTAAGGCCATAACTCAATAAACGGGGGGGAAATGCCCAAAATACAACGTTTTACAAGAGGACATTTTGAGGTAGTAGGTCTCTGAAATCACAGCAACGCCCACTGCCCTGTCTGTAAACCTGAATGATCTTAGCTTTTGCTGCCCCGAGTTGTTTTTTTTTTTTTTTTTTTTTTTTTTTTTTTTTTTTCCCGATTTTTGAAATGATTTTTTTTTTTT
>UFQX01000227.1:192250-218401 GCA_900497675.1 Arapaima gigas
GTTTTTTTTTTTTTTTTTTTTTTTTTTTTTTTGTTCTTTGCCAGATTTCTGAAATGATTTTTTTTTTTTAAATATACGAGGATCAAGCTGTTTGTCCATCGTTTAAACAATTGGAAAAGTCAAATAAAACGTGCCAAACAACGCCGGCTACGAGGGTGTTCATTTGCTTATTTTTAAAGTTCAATTTTTCCTCTTTCATTTCTCTTAACTTATTCGCTGTTCCCGCCACCGCAGCAGAGATCGACGGAGCGCGAGGCGAGTCTCGCGCGTCGCCGTCATTGTCCCACACATCCGCTCTCCGTGTGGCTCCACGCGAGGAGAATTCGGCGTGATTTAAAGTGACACGAACTCAGACGAATTCCCTTCACAACGTCTGCGTCTTATTCGGAAATACGTAATTGCCCCAAAGTATTTATTGTGGTTTTCCTACAGGGTATAAAAAGTCAAACCAATTTTAAGGGTGATATTAATTATATTTATGAGCTATAACGTGAAAAGCTACGCGAACCTACTTATATTAAAGATATATTCAAGCCCGCACGTGTTTTGCGTTTCGCAGATGCTCCGTGTCGAGCGAAAACGCGGAACTCGCGAGTCGCGGCTTCGCTGGGAGAACGAAAACACGATCCCGAGCGCGTTTCACCAGAAGGCCTTTAAGGGGCCAAATAAAAATAAGACAGAAGCTGCACGGCAGCCGCCGCCTTGAAAAAGCGCCCCCTCTTCCCTACTTTTATTTCAGCCATCCATCAATCGTGAACTAACAGGCGATCAGATAAAGTAAATACTTCGGTGTTTGAATTTTTTATCCGCTGCCTTTTAAAATACCGAATTATTCTAAGAAAAGCCCTAAGTGTTTTGAAAAGAAACTAATATCCATAGCATAATGTTGCCTTGCCGGCTAAGAAAAATATTAATTAACGCAATTAGGCGGCGGAATGTGTTTTTGCCAATAAAGTGCTTTTAATGTGTTATACTTTCCGCGGCCCTCGAGAGCGCCGGCGAACCGCTTCGAGGTCCGAGCGCGCGCCCGCGCGCGCGCCCGCGCGCTGCATGAATAGCGCGCATTGATCGCGCGCGGAGGGCGAGTCTCGCCCTGCTGCTGAACGGCTATTCAGGGGCCGCTGGAGAAACTCCAGGAATGAATATAAATTCTCTTTCTTCTTTCCCAAAGACAACAGTTAATATTTCCACTACAGAAAACGGTTATTTGTTTTGGCTGACGAGGAGAGTCGCCTAGAAAAAATGTAGGCCGGGCTATCTACTGATTTGGATGAGGATTCCATTCTCATGATGCAGTACAGTACAAAAGTCCGCTTTTTTTGTTTACATTTACTTTTATATCATTACAGGTTACGACTGTAAAAAGTTCGTTTTAAGTCGCTTCGGAATGAACTGGGCGTGAAATGCCCCACTCTTTCATCCGATAAAATCGGATTAAATAACAATTCGAATGTCACATAAATTTCCAAGGAAGCTAAAAAAAAAAAGACTAAAATAAAATAATTCCGTTCTGGAGATACAGACGAGGCCACTGCAGGTAAGGGTGTGAAACCAGACGCTGGACGTTCACTTTTCTCTCCAGGTCCGCAAGTGAGTTATTGATGTAAAACAGGGTAAAAGGAGGGTGCGCGGTAGTCAAGGAGCAGCCCAGAACCAACAAAGTCTGCAGTTGGATGTGAAGATTTATGGATGTCATCTCTTACACCCCTGTTCCACGTGACCAGAGCTGCATTTCCCTCCATCTCCTCACGGACCTGGGAAACTCCAGCCCCAGTGTGTGCACAGCAGGTCAGCCAAAACATGGTAATGTGTGTAGCACATGTGCCAGAGAGAGAGACCACCACAGCGGCGTGAGGAGCCGCCATTTTACCCCTGCTTTCCCCACCCCGGGTCTCTACACGCTCACTTCAGACAACAACGTGCTTCCAAACCCTACTTCTCCACTGGGCTTTGACGTAAACAAAGCGGCGGCCTTTGAATACTTTGTCGTTTTTCTATGTTCTCGAGCCTCGTTCAGTCTGCGCCAATGGATTCGTGGACGTGTTCGTGATATGTTCGTGCATAGTTTCTCCTTTGGGGGTCCACAAGGCCGAGTGCTGAAAAACTGGGGGCCGCCATTGATGCCCAGCAGCTGGGCTGGACGCGCAGCACTGAGGCTTGAGGAGCACCGACTGAGGGTCTCGTGGAGGCTTTGAGCTAATGAGTAGCGTGTACGGCGGTCTTCGCTGGCACTGCTCTTTTATAATACGGCTAACCACAAGTACCTGAACCTTTATTGTCATTCCTTTAAGTCTTCAAAGTGCACTTGTTAAGTACCTTGGCATACACGTACTTCCAAGATAATTATGTTCTAAGTGTTTCCTTTGTGGCCGAGATTTACTTCCCGAATTCGGACAGACAGCCCAGATTTTAAACTCTGTTTCTCTTTGCCTGTTAGTCTTTGCTTACGCCCCAAAGGGGCTTGTTTTTTACAGGCAACCATCCAGGCTGGATCTGTAGAAAGATCTGTTCTGCCACTGGAAAATACAATAAAAGTATATTTTTGTGCTCAGCGTAGAAGTTTTAAGAGAGTACTTTACTGATTTAGGCAAATACCTTATTAAATACGTAACAAGAAAGAATATAAGAATGCTTTTTTTTGGAAGTTCTCCAAAAATGAGAATAATAGGTCATAAACTGTAGTGCCACTAATGAGTGGTTATTTACACTTTTTGTATTATACAGTTTTGAAGAACCAAACTAAACCTGTCTTGCAAAACCCGGCATATGAGATTTATGAGAAATTCAAAAAGGCACCAGGGAAGTTACAGCAAACCACAGCTGTAGGTCTGCGTTGTAAGAAGAAGCGACTCTGGCTGCAGAACACGGTCATGCTAAAGACCTGATGAACATGGTCTGTGAATCACTTCGCACAAAACCTGCAGACGGCAAGAACCAGCATCCATCTTGCAGAGTCACTGACACCAACTTCCGAAAAGCGTGGCTGACTGCGGCTCACGTGGTGTCGGCGACATGGTCTCCGGCCATCACCCAGGACACCCTTCAGAAATTCTTCAAGACCTTCGAGAGTTTTCTTAATTACAAATATACAGGACAAATTGACAGATATCCTGCAGCCTGCGATGTAGCATAGAGCCCTACCATACCCATCTAACGCCCTACCTATCTACCCCCCTCCTCCCCTAATACGCCACCTTGTAAGCTCTTCACCGGGGTCATCAGGTAGGCACCGTCCTTCATCGGCGTTTCGCTGACTTAGGCCCACGACACCTCCGGATGAATCAGCAGTGCGGCCTGGCGTCCCAGACCCACCCCCCTCCAAGCTTACTAGGTGAAAGGTCCCCACCTAACTATACTACCTCACCTTCCCCCATTCTAGTTGTGCTCTCCTCAACCACAGCCACTGACTGCCCCTCTCAGCTACCTGTGACAATTCCTTTACCGCTTCCCTTAACCTACGTCCTCCAATTCCCAACTCACTCAACAGAGCAGTAACAGTTCTTGCCACCTACCTCTACCGGTTTAACACATGCCTGCCACCCTGTCACTGACACCAACTTCCGAAAAGCATGGCTGACTGCGGCTCACGTGGTGTCGGCGACATGGTCTCCGGCCATCACCCAGGACACCCTTCAGAAACTCTTCAAGACCTTCGAGAGTTTTCTTAAAATCTACCTTCTTAAAAAAACCTCAAGGAGAAACAGCTCTGATGTGCCATGAAAAATTTGGTCACCTGCGTCAAGCAGAACCCTTTTTAGCCCAGAGCCCATTGTGCTGTAGTCACATCAGGTAGTAGCAACGGTTCCGGTGACCGAAAACATCATCACGTTACTGTTACTGGACTAGACTGGCTATTCGGTGCATTAATTCAGGTTACCGGCGTTAAAGCGTTAAACCCACGATGAACTGGGAACCTTTAGACATCGAAAACACTCCACGTGGAGTAAAACACACATCCAAATTACATTTCTTCCCTTCCCCTCAGTAAAAGTCTGTAGGACATAAAAATCAAAAGTTAGTTAAAAACATATTTCCACTTAAATTTAGACAGACACTAGGAACTAGTCAAACTTTGTTGTTAGTGGCACCCAGTGTCACTGTGACAATACAAGCGATCAGCCACAGTAAGTGAGCAATTGAATAAATTAAATAAATTCAGGTCACCCAGTTGAACTACCTTGAAATTACTGCACTGTACTAAAAACTGCGCCCCGGCCCCCGAAAATCACTACATCGCTCGTGTTCCTCTTATATTCCTTTGGCGATTTTAACAGCCACTCTTTGTGAGCAACTCCGGCAAAAAAGTGTTGCTTTCTACAACAACCATAGAAGACTGTTGTCAGTTTGTCACTTTCTGTTCTTATGTTTCTTTCTTCATTTTTACGTCTGATGCCTGATTTAGGGCATCCACCACCTCTCTGCGTCTGGCAGGGTCTTAGTGCATAAAGGTCCGCAGTCAACTGGACTCACCTGACAGGTGTCAAAAAGAGATGAAACGCTCGGCTTACACTTCAGGTCTCACCACATGGTGGCGCAAATACTCTTAGACAAAGAGGAGATAAAACTGAAAAATAACGGAGTTCAGGTGAATAAAAACATCTGATATCATTTGACTGAATTTCCAGGTGCGTGTGGCAGACCTTTGCTTTCAGCTCATGCGAAGCTCTGTTTGAGGCTCTTATTATTTTTCTAAATGTGGGGTTGAGATGTGCGCCAGTCTGTACGCTTGTGCCAGTACAAACCTCTTCAGTCCCAGTTCTGAATAACTGATGAATCTTCTTCACCTGGGACCAGTAAAAGGCCACACAATTAAGCTACAGATGGGCCGACCACATGCTGCCCGGCAGCGGTCAACTAGCTGTCGTCATTGTTCAAGTATTGTTGTAGCGTCTCAATGGAGCGGGGGGGGGGGGAGTCACCCGAACCCCAACCACGCAGCTAACTCAGTCTCACCCGCTCGCTGTTAAAAAAAAACCACTCGCCTGAAAGCTGCAGTTCGGAGCCTATCCTTGGCCGCTAGGCTAAGCACAGAGCACCCTGGAGGGGACACCGTGACCAAAAGTCCAAGGGTCGCTACCCTACCCTAGAAACTCCAGAACGCTTCCATAAGTCCACGGCCCACCCTTGCGACACCGCTGTGGCGATAAACGTGTCGTAAAACACGGGCCTCTTACCCCGGCTGAATCGGCAAGGCCTCCTGCTTTCAACCGTGGCTGCGACGTTTCTCTTAAAATACTTGCACAGCGAAAACTGTTCAACTGATCAACCCTGACAAATATTACGCATTTGAGAATGACGCTTGTCGAAAGACCAGCACATTAAATGGACTAAGGCGGAGTGATTAGTGGCTTCAAATGCCTCAATTAAAGCACAGCTGAAAATAACTCGCCGTGAGAGCTTTTTACCACAGCGAAAAGGTGTTCCTGAGATGACTGTCTAAATGGTCGCCTGCCAGTGAAAAAGCCACTATAGTGAGCTGAAAGTGAAGTTAAAAGGTTCCAGTGGGCAATATTAAATGGTAAGCGAGCCACTAGAGACCGGAGGAAAGGCACTGTGGATGGTCAGATGAATCGGAATTGAATCTGTCGAGCTGATAACAGTTTGTTACGGGTAACATAGGGGGACCCTTGACCGCTAACTGTAATAATCAACTGTTAAACATCAGGGTGGTCTATTATGATTTTGGAACATATTCAGCTGGTAACCGCTGCATAAATGGAGGATATTTCTACAAATTGGTCCAGAACATTGGGAGAGCAATAGGTAAGCAAAAATATATTTAAATCCTCACCTTTTAGACAATGAACGGTTTATTTTTTTATTTTTTTTCTAAAACGAGGTTATACGCTTTAACAGTGGTGTACTAACCAGCCGGGATTTCACGGGCCGAACAACTTGACGAAAGCGGTCAGCCTTGCTTGGTTAATGTGCCCAAGTGTAAGTCAAAACCTTTTATTTAACTTTATTTCTGATTGTTTTTTCTCTCTTAGAGGTTCTTAGAATGCAGAGTAGTTTTAATCCTGATGACTCAAAGAAAGCCGCTGAAATTCTCTGAAGGGTCCACAAGAGTTTCCAGCCATGGAAACACCTTGAAGTCCAGCTGAGATCAGTTTGACATCTCCTTTCCTGACCACCCTGAAGAACAAACCCTCCAACTATAGCAAAATCTGAACTAGGCTCCACTCCAGAAATGTTGTGACTGGGCAAAGGAACTACGTGCTGCTCAGGGAGGAAGTATCAAATAAAACGGCATCTTTTTCCACTTTGCCAGGACTTTCCTGGTTAAGCAGTTCTACTCACACTTAATGCTCCACCAGTGCTGAAGATGAGCCGCAAGTTTGCAACAAAGAGCATATTCATCCGGCATTCCTTTGGAAAAATACTGTCATTTCCGTTTTTTATCTTTTCAAATGGTTGGCGCTGATGTTGCACAACGAGCATTTTTTTTCTCCTACCCCTGCTGGTGTAATGCCTTGATTTTTGACAATTCTCAAGGTCCCTGTACACTTCCCACGTAGCTGTTCACCATATGATTTGCTGTCACCCTGAGACCAGATGCTCCCACACACGATGCCGAGCAGCGGAGCTTTTGTCATCCGCACGTGACACAATGGCTGTGATTTTTTTTTTTTTCCCAGCACATGGGGCTTTGCTTTCATTACAACAGAGCAGAGCTTATTATTTTTTGCTCAGACCCATTCAAGAACTGCAGTGGGCCGAGCAACTATTTCTACAACTATTTTTTTTTTCTTCTTTAAAAATTGTTTTTGGAAGTTGTTTATTTAACTATCTGAAATTAAAAATCTGAAGCAGGAAAATATCTTGTACCTGAAATGATTGAACTTATAATTGAAATGATGTGAAATGGCTAATGGCAAAAACACACACGTAAAAAAAAGAGAGATTATTGCTCTCAAAGGCAAATATGGTAAGGTCCAAGTTATATTTTCAATAGACTCGGTTTCCTTTAAAAAATTCATGAGATTGAAATGAAAACATTTCGTAACATATTTTGAAGTTGTAAATGGAAACTTGATAGAATATATTGGGTTTGGGAGACCTTGGAAACTGCAAGGAATTAATTGTGGTTACTTTGGATTTATTTCATAATGAATGGCTCTTGCCTTGTAAAGGTTTCTGATTTGACGTCATGATGTAGCTTATTTTGTCTTTTCAGCTCGAAAAGGGAAGGCAAGCCTGAAAAAGTTTCAAGCGTACAGCGTCTTTGTGGAAATGAGGTGTGCGTGTCACGTGAAGGGAGTCAAGGTCATATTTTTAAACGGGCGCGGGTCTGAATCTTCTAGAAGCACGAGGTATCGTGTGGTGGACCGAGAAGTAGTTTCTCGCCTGCAAGTCTGCAGTGTGAAATCATTCCCACGTCAGCTGCCCTTGCGGTTAGGGTAACTGCAACGGAGATCACTGTTGCTAATTTATATAATGGTCTCCGATTGACAAAAATAAGCCGGAAAAAAAAAAAAACACATATTTCTTTCACGGGGGACCTAAAGCTGATAACTGTCAGCACATGTCAAAGCATGATCAGTGTTAACAGCTCAATCGAGTCTCATTCATTAAGAGGTCAGCAGGAGCAAATAGCTGGGATGCACCGCAAGCGCCCGGGCCCGGGGGTGACCGTCGAGGCCATGAAGGCCCTGTCACGGCAGGTCAACATTCATCTTCTCTCTTAGAGCATCTATGTACACACCTAAAACCAGCGAGGAGCAAAATAGGACTGCAGCTCCACAGTGCAAAAACAAATTTTAATATTTCAAACTAGTTTGTCTCCAAACCGCCTCAAGTGTTGCTCTGATCAGAGGCCACTTTCACAGCACCATCCAAAACACCGCAACAGAAATGCGAAGGTAAAAAAAAAAAAAAAAAAACAACATATCAACCTGTAGGTTTCGTTGGCAAGGACTCTTTGTCCTCCGCTTCTTTGGATAGAAAACATAGATTATCTGTACGTTTGCGATGGAAAAGATGTACTTCTGTACTTACCAACATGACCGGTTTCCTTGAGAAAGGCATGACGTTGCCAGCTGGGCTGCTCGGCTTCGGGAAACTCTTCGCAACGTGGTCCCTTTCAAGCCTGTCAGTTAGTTACGACCTGCAGCAGAGTCAAACGCCCGTCCCCGCCCGGATAAAACGCTGCAAAAGAAACTTAGAAAAGGGGTTTTTTAAAAACGAGAAGAAAGCGCTGTGAAAGCCTTCTCAGAAATGATGCCTCATAAAAGTTCTTACGGTACAGTTTCAGTCATATCCTTACATTTTGGAATGGGACGTATAATTAGGGTCCGGTAACAAGTCACAGTCCAAATGAATTCGAAAAAGATTTTATCACAGGCTGTGATTGGAGGAAGGAACAAAAGGCCAGAACAAAAGCAACCGTGAATCGATTTTTCTCCGTTGGATGATAGTTATTTTAATTGCTGCGCTGATTTGCTTTTGTAGCGTTTCCATGTGTTTATAATGTAATACATTGTGAAGCTTTTTGAAGTAAAATGCATTTTTATATCATTACGTTTTGTTTGCCCTGCACCCATGCGTTGACATGCTTTCTAAATAAATATACACGAACTTGACAAATTCCCTTGTTTAAAATATATCAGTGTTTAGTTCATAAATCGATTGTTCATTTTCCAAGTAAATTATTTTCTTATCCAGTAGCTGCTTCTCCGTTTACTTTTGCCATGTCAAGGTTTAAAAGTTCAGTATTAGATGATTCCTTCAGGTTTTGAGCTATAAATATGGTGAGGAATGCTAGACCACACTAATAATATAACTTGGAAAAATAAGCTTTTTGTTATGATTGCGCCGACTGCAAATATCATCCGTCCTCGTGTATAGCGGACCAAAGCTGGGCATTCACTGTAAAAGGAGCTGTGTTCTCGTCTTTAGCAACAGGCTAAAGTCTGGACTGGGGAACAGCATGTGGACCACAACAGTGGCTTCCCCATGACGTGCCACTTATTAGGAAGGACAGAGGCTGGTAGAGATCACAACCTCTGGATCTCATTTTGGCAGGATCTGCGACATGCGAGCTCTTCCTCGCTGCCAAAATGCGATTTGAGAACATTGGCTCCGACCCAGCAGAGCAGTAATATTAACAGTCTTTGAGAGCCATGTCGGCCCTTTCGAGCGCAACTCTTCTGCGCTGCTTTTCATAAGGAAGTTTAAAACAAAAAAAAAAAAAAAAAAAACGAAAAAGATGATTCATCTCATACACGCAGTGGCTGAAACTGACACTTGTGGCTCGAAGATTGTCTTCATGGGTGGCTGCAGCGTTTCCCGTGTGATTGACAGGAGCTGTCGGCCACGGCGTAAGAGACCCACGCGTGGTGCAGGTCGCTGTGGCTCCACGGAGCGCAGCGGCTTGTTAGACCTCACCCCGGGCTCGCTCGGGTCACGGGGCTTGTCTTATTTTTAGGAAAACAAAGGCACTGCCTTGCCAGGGTGTGCAGTTTATATTCCGGTAGCTTCCACCTGCAGCTCCTCAGCTGCGCAACAGCTTATTAGCGCTGTGAGACTTCCTTGGTGTCTCAAGGCAATCTAAGGAGATTCCTCGGCACGTTTTCAATAACCTCGACGTTTATCTCGGTACCGCCATGGATGAACTATAGGCTTAGTGACCTTAATAGCAAATATAAGGTACCCAGTTAACCAACATGCAGTGCAAATAAATATGTAAAATACCTTGTCATGATATGACATATTCATTAACAGTATTTTAAAGGGGTTTTTTAATGACTGACGCTGCTCTTCAGTACCAAGACAGATATGATTTGCAGGCACAGTTTAGCTCCTTTCAGTTTCTTTACCTTTCAGACACTACGAACGCATCAATATTTTTTTTTCGGCGAGATGAGAAACGACCATAAAGTAGATGCCCTCCATAAATCCAGTACTGTCTATACTTCATGCCAGCATTAGACTCTGTAGCTTTTTATCAGGTCGTCAAGTGTTAAGGCCCATCTTAGGCGCATTCCAGAAAGTTCTGACGTCCCAGGGAAAGAAGCAGGAAGTCTGAAATCCGCGAATTGAAACGATGCAGGTACATCCTACGACGTGATGCTGAGCTGTCATTCATAAACAGAACCTCACCACAAGGAGACTCATACGATACAGCTTCGTATTGACAAAAAAAAGAGCAGAAACAAATACATCGGTGCACCTAAGATGCTATTTATTTCCATGAATGACCTTTAAATGAAACTTTATGACAGTAATATACAATGGCAGTTACTGATTTAGTATACACCCTAAATATGAAGATGAATAGATGTATCCACACAGTCGCTTATATTTTCAAAGACTAAAAATGCTTTTCCAACTTTTGGTCAGGACCTATGAAACTGAGTCCTACCATTTCGAACGTCACCATTACATCTCTCATAAAAACCAGTGCACCACCAGTTCCCCTGCCGATTAACTACGAGCATGTAGACATTTTAAATGTTTGTAAGTCAAGATTGTTTTTGCATACAAGTGGCTAATCAGGAAAGAAAAGCTATTTAATCTTCAAGAATTTTTCTGCTGAATTATACATATTTTTCTCTTTATCCGAATGACTGTCCAACTCAAGCAAACATTGCCCCTGCCCAGAAAAATCTCTTTCTGCACATTTTGTAAAAAGGTTCTGGCACAGATCCCGCTGCAAGTGGCGTTGCTGTATTTATTATTGTGGGCTAAGTGGAAGATGCTGCAGTCACTTCATTTCAAGAGGACAGAATAATAAATTTGGACCTTTAACAAATGGCTCGTTTCAGCCGGCCGTTTCTTCGTCTTTATGTTGCGCGTTGCACCTACCTTGGGCGCAAGGGTGATTGATAACTCGAGGCCCATTGTTTGGACGAGCGGTGCACATGCCAAAGCAAACAAGCAAACGGAAAGTGTGGTGAAAGTGAGCAACATAATTCTGCAGAGGATCCTGGTTTGAGGAGTTCACCTCGGGGTGAGACAGCAAGATGTAGAACAAATAAAAACACCCAGAACACTTCATCTAAATAAATTATGGCGAGAGAAAAAAGGTTATTTAGATTATGTGAGCGTGGAGGGCTGTGATTTTTCCCTGCACTTTTTTACATTCTTTGGAATTTAACTTCAGCCCAGGGGATTTTACCCAATGGAACATTCATTTTTGCACACTTCTTATTTGTATTATTTTGGGTGCGATGATTTATGAAGACTTTGGTAGCTTAGCGGAGAAATCAATACGGAGGTTAAAATACCCATTCGATTCAGATTTGTCGTCGGTGTACTTTCTTGGAAACTTACACTACAAATAACCTTTGTTTGTTGATCCTGCATTTTTCGTGTGAACTGTCTAAGCGAACTTGTTTTCAAGAACCTTTATCTTCAAACAGCCTTTCACGTTGCAGTAATAAAGGAGCGGGGTCCACATTCACAGTTAAAATTAAATGTTACATATCTTCCATTAATATATTCCCAGTGAGTCAGAGTAACAAGGCAGCAAGGGAAAGGCCTCTCGGTGGGATGTATTTGAGCTCCTGCCTTCTTGTGGGCATTTATTTACAGTATTACCGCGTACAATAGCGATGACGAAACATAAAAGCTGGAGCGTGAGTGTATCCGGACAGACAACATCATGCATTTTTAAAATAACTTTCAATGGCAGCTTCTTCCATTTATTTTACATTATTTCAAGTCTGCTTTTAGGCTGAATTTAATACAATCGCGCATGCTAGATTCCTAGCTAACGTAAACACACGCTTAAAGACGCAGATTATTTAGATGCAGTTATGAAAATAGATGTTTGCGCCCTGAATAATCATATTAGTAGCAAAAGCTCGGCTGATGTCACAAACCAGAGAGCCTCGTGCAGAAGGACTGTAGCTTGCGATTAGGAGAAGGACGAAAGTTTGGTTGTAATACTAGTCTTGTTCGAAATGTAAAATGGACCGAGATGATTAATGAGGGTGCCTAACCATCACAATGGACTCAAACAGAAACTACTTCCAAGTAATTATACCTCAGATCAGAAAGCTGCTTCTACCCCGGGCACCACCTTTGGGAGATCCACAGTAAGGAGCAACTGCTTCAGATTTCCTGTCCAACACAAACATCTGCATAGCAACACAAACTCCAGATTTTCCAGCATAATTGCTGTCCAGATAAGGGTCCAGATTTATTTTAAAATAGTTAAGAAGTCTTTATTCAGCATTCGCTCCCTTCTGTGGGTACAACGAAAGAAAAAAAAAAGTAGATGTGTTTCGCTGGTCCCTAATTATATAACATGACGTCACTCATGTCACGTATTTTCTCTGGAAAGCATTACAAAGGGGGGAGCGCAGTTCCCCTGTCGTCGCCCCGCTGTAAAGTTGACTGTCTTCCGCCAGCACAATGCCGCCGTGACGAGATGCGACAACAGCAGGCCTCGGTGTTTCCACGCGCAGTCAGGGGCGTCGCATCGCTCCTTTGTCTGCTTCTACGGCTTCCCCTCCGATTCCAGCCTCCCACCCCAAACAAGGCCGACGCCGACCCTCCCCACCCCTCCTCTATTGATAATAAACATATCGCACGGCTCAAATTAATGAAACGCACTTATATTTTCCCAAGAGGCCGTTTCACACAAGTCCACTGGATCAAAAAGCATCGCGGCTTGACAAATCTGCCCAACTGTAGTCGACGGGGGAAGAAAGAAACGTCCACAAAAGGAAGCAGCGCATACATCCCACTGCCTTTTCTTGTGTACAGCCCAGCGATTTTCCTGCTTCTCTAATTAGACTTGTATTCAGGGTGGCATTAGTTCCCAAACTTTTAATGGAGCGTAAAGCAGGGTTCATTTTAAAGGGAGAGGATAAGTGTAGCAACTGTTACACAGGCTGAATGGCAGATGTAGGGATTCTGTGCCTCCCATGGAGGGCATTCACTGCCTTTTTCCCCTCCTCACGGACAAAATCCCTGTAAATTCAGTGCAAACGGTCCACAGACACGGCAAAATTCAGTCCTTTTAATTAGTCTAGTTACATACGCTGAGTACAAATATGCGTTAGGAAAATTCCCGGCCCAAACCGAGCGATCGCGTCCTTTCCTAAGAATGACTGGGCAGCACAAATCCACTCAGCATTCATATTTCCTCTGATAAAGTAAAAATAATACCACCCCCCCCCCTTACACTTCTGCACAGCTGTTGCACTTAGCTGAAATTAAACACATTTGTATTTGTTTTTGTAATGTTGGAATTTTACATGACGGACACTTCAAGGACAGTTCCCTTTTTGTTTAATGTAGAAAACGTGCCGTTACTGCAAGTGTGCTACAAAAGGACGTTACTGGCGGAGGGTTATGCACAGATAATCAGAACCACAAGAACAATAAAAGAAATTAATTGTAGTCTCATGCGTGTCTCAGGCAATAAAATGTAGTTAGTGCAGAAAATGAATTGTGTCAAAAACAGGGAGGGGTGGAAAAAACCGAAACCTCCACTTATTCTTGGCTTCATGGTTAGATGAATTTTTAACTTAAACATAAACATCGTATGTGACTTCAGGTTAAAAAGCAAAAAAACGGTGACATTTAAGATTTGTTCAAGGCACCAGAAACATAGCTGATTTTTTGGCAATAAGAAAAAACTGCGCTTTATAATGTTTCGCTGTGGTTTGCAACAATTACGGCTTTGTGTTGTTTCAGGCTGACATTGTTTAATGGATTTAATTGCTCTGTTAATACATTTGTGATGTATTGATAGTGTCGACATTAGTTGCTGAGAAAAGAAACTGGTCGACCAGGGCGTTTTGAAGAAATTCATGACGGATAGGCGTAAATGGCCTGGCCTGCGCTGCAGTGCGGAGGGATGAGAACACTGTCCAGCTTTAGCACCACTAGCTTCCTTAGAGGAGCTCCAAATGCTTCATTGTGATGGGAAGTTAATTGTGAGGGTGATTATTTTACATTTTTGCTTCAGAAGATTTGTGTGCAATGTGTGTTTTAATAAGTGTCATTCGTCCAGTAAATATGGCCTGCGTGTGTTCCCCAATAGGATAGCAGTGGTGACAGAGGGCACAGTGGCCACAGTCCATCATGGAGCCGCTCTGACAGGAGCGCTGGCCTTTCTTCAACACTGCACTGGTTCTTCGCCAGTAGTTCATCCTCTAATATTACAAATTATGTGTAATGTGACGGAAATAAATATTCTACCTGGCCAAATACTCAGCGGGCACGAAAAAGGTTGTCTGGCTCAACAAAAATATTATACCGATCATAGCATTATTATTATATTGATAAATTGCGCTTGGCGGCCATTCAGTGCAACGTCACACTTTGCCGGAAATGTAACGAAGTCGAACATTTTCTCCACTTTCTTATTTGTTTCATAACAAACGATGGGCGTCGGAGTGAAGTGACTTAAAGGTAAACAGTTTAAGGCTGTTTGGGTGGATGCAGCTCTAACCTCCGATCAGTGTGGTCGATTTTACCTCGTGCGTCCCGCCCGCGAGGGAACCGCCGCGTGTTGAGTGTAATTCGCGCGCATTTATTAAAGTCCGAAACGTGCATTAAACGCCAGTAAATAATAAGCTGGTTAGTGTAAAAACAGGGGCACAAGCGATGCAAAGGGAAGTTTGGGGGGGGTAAATGGTTTGAAAACATGTTTGAAATATAAAAATAAATAAAATAGAGAAGATATAAGCTTGGCCTATTCTGAATCAGCAAAATGAGGTCGGCAGGACACAATGGACGGTAAGCAGTAGGAACTTGAAGAGAAGGTGCCGCGGACAGGAACGACTGAGACCGCGACAGGGGGAGGAATAGGGACCGAGACAGCGACAGGGACCGGGGGCTCATAAAGGCTTAAGACGAGTAAAGCGGGCGCGCGGATACAGCCGCTGAGGCGAAGCAGCTCGTGGCGGGCAAACACACGCACACACACGCACACACACGTCGCCTGTTGTCGTTTCCTTTTTACCACAGCACTCTTACAAAGGTCGCTTCGTAAACAACTAAAAGTCTTTAGTCTCACCTTCAGTGAACGTGACATCTTGGGCCGCACCGCTGCAGAATGGGCCTACTGGAAGAAACTGGATGTTATGGGGACAAACCGGCGCTCAACACTGAACCCAGGCGACACCGGACACCGAGCCAGGCGACACCGAGCGCTGCCCGGGGGTGTCTGCCAGCTGACCCGGCGTGACCTGAGCAGGGTACATTACCATACTGTACTACTGTAACGCATGTGTGAACGCGCGTGTGAGGACAGCCGTGCACTTTATAGCGGTTGTTACCGCGGCCGCGTGCAGAGAGTCAGAACCCCAGCAGCGGCACTTTACACTGGTACTTTACACTGTTCGCTCGGGGTTCACCGCAGTGCAGTAACGGATCCAGATACCCTCCAAAGTCACCGTTTCTTTACTTTCCCGCGTCTGTGTCACAAACTTGCAGTGAGTGTTGAGGGGGGTCTCACGTGAGCCTTCTACAAAGTGTCCTGTTGTGGAACAGTCGTGAATAAAAAACACTAAACTACTCCAGCGACTGAACCTCACCTGGGTTTACTGCTTGTATGACTAAAATGTTCTTAAATGGCGCCTTTGGTTTCACTATATTACGGATTCGATTGTGGATTTAAACACATTTAGAGCAATTTTATGTACTGTAAATATTCCCATCACAAACCGCAGCACGCTGTGCATTTAATATGTAATAATAGGTAAACTAACCATAACCGGGCTTCCAGTGACAGCGATATGTAGTGTATTATTATTATTATTATTATTATTATTATTATTATGCGCTTATTTCCAGTTATGCAGTTGTTGTTAAATACTTGTCACGCGCACAAACAGTTGTCGGGACTGTTTGCGGGAAAAATTGCAGTCCATATTTGAAATAGTGCAAATGAGAAACGATCCCCTGAGGAATGTCCCTAATCTCTTATTTTCATAGATTTACAACAATGAATTATCCACGATTTGAGACCTTAGTTTCATAATAATTTACAGTCTGTTGCAAACCTATGTTTAGAAAGACAAACACAAAGGAATGAAACGGTGTGGGGGGGGGGGGGACAAAGTTAGGGGAAAAAAACGAGGATTTCTGTAAAGGAACGAAGCGCGATTGCACTACCTAAAATGTATTGTGTTGCTTGTATCCTGGTTAAAAACCAAAGCATTTCTGTACATTTGGCTTATGTTAAATTGTTAAATCAACGGGGTGTGTGTGTGTGTGTGTGTTTGTGTGTGTGTGAGAGAGAGAGAGAGCGACAGGCGCGCGGGCCTCCACGGTTGAACCTGCATGTCACTGAACGATCTGATCCGAAGCGTAAGTCACTTGTGCCTTAACCACATTCAGTCGCGCCCGCCTGTCTGCTCTCAGGCTGATAAAATATGCCGAAAAATCGTATAAACCGCAACGATTCTGCAAACATTTTAGTTTCAGTCTTAGAAGAAAAACACGACTTAAGCAGCACCAGAAAACACCCGTGGTTAACATGAAACGAAAATGCGAAATGGGAACAGTGTGTGTATGTTTGTGTGTGTTTGCTGAGGAAAACATGTGACAACAGCGGATCTTTAAAATAAAAACAGCCCTGACATGAACCGTCAGGCTCTAAATACCGCTAAACTGCGCAGATGGCTGCGTGGAAATAGACAACAGTGGCCCTGATTCATTATTTTGTGTGTCTATATACACTATATAGATCAGGTCTATATACACAGATATATAGCTATAAATGCTGCAGTGACAGTAATGGGGGGGCGGGGGGGCGTATGGGGTCCCTTACATCACTGCTGTCCTCCTGTGGTCCACTGAACTGTCTGCTCCAGCCTCTGTGTGTGTGTGTGTGTGTGTGTGTGTGTGTGTGTGTGTGTGTGTTTCACCAAAACAGAGAAAGAGAGCTTCCTCTAAGAGAGACAGGCTTCTACACCGAACACTTCACACAGCCATAATGAGTGTAAGAGACAGAGAAAGCAGCAGCAGCAACAAAAACAGCACACACACACACACACACACACACACACACACACACACACACATACACACACACAGAGCAAAGACTGAGCATCTAGACCAAAATATGAGGACCCAGTGGTGCGTTAACTATCAAGCCATTGAGGTCATGTTCTGCCTTTCATCTTCCTGGGACTCCTGTGACCAACCAGGTCTTCACTACTGACTGTTGGTTCCACTCACAGCCGACCACTGTGCGTGATCATCAGTGGAGCCGTGAAATATTTTGTAAAAAAAATTAAGTCGATAGCAATTAAGAAATTATTCCTCCACCTTTGCTGGGGGGCCAAGAATAAAAGTTTAACAAAAGCCAGCCTGTGCGAAAAGCATCTAAAACAGCAAATTGCAAGAGGTTACATACTTCACACAGAAACTTGTGCATAACCAATAATAGTTATTACACAAAGAAAAAGTGAAGTTTTACATACCCTGAATTTCTGGAAAAACTGTGATTTATTAAAGGGCAAAACTGGACTTTTCAGTCCATGCTCTGGTGCTGGTTATTTTCACAGCGCAGTGAAGCTTCACATGAAACAAGGAGATTTTCTGAGGAAACATCTCTATTGCAGTATCTGCTGTTTCAAAAAAAAAAGATGCAGGCCTCAAACTGTTGTATTAACTGTGCTACGCAGACCTTATTAGTTTCATACGTGTACAACATACGGCGCTGGGCTCTGCAGGGGTAGCCTTTGATTTATGTTACTCATTCTTTCATGACAAAAATGACAAATAAGTATATGCACACGGTTGTTATTTTTTATGAGTCCATACAGCTGTTTTAGATCAACGCAGCAGTCAGGAGACGGAGATAGCAAGAAAGATCCTATCACCTCTCACACTTTCCCATGGCACTACCGTTTGCTTTTCCACAGCCTGTGGTCTCGCGTGTGCGTGTGTGTGTATATATATATATTCAAGCACAATTATTCATACCTGGACTTTCTCAGAGGTAACATCTATGACGAGAATTAATGGTACCATTTGCAAACATGGGGGACCCCCTACCTCCTGTAGCTGCAGAGCCATGACCACGACTGACTTAAACCAGGGAGTAGTACTGCGTGTAAAATGCTTGCATAAAGTACAATATATATTTTACATCACATAGCATCATATATGAGAAAGATGTCGTGCACTTGTATGACAGCTCTGCTCCTAACATGTCTGTGAGCAGGCGGGCTTTGGACGGCTGCAAGAGGCCTTCATTACAAAGGCAAAATAAATTACTTTCTGGGACGAATACAAATATTTCATCTGTGCCTAACAATGGCATAAGTCTTCTCATTAACTGTTTGTGTGGCCTCTCTTCTTCGGGCTGAGTGTGTAAACATCCATAACCCCGTGTTACCAACAAAATATTTCATTTCATTAAAAACAGCAATACAAAGACCTATAGTGTTAGAACAGTGTCGATATACGAGTTGTTTTTATTTTGCGGGTACACTTTTTAAATGTGTATCGCACAGAGGAGAAATATCTACTTCTTTCAAGTGTTATTTTAAATTAGCACACAGCAGAGAATTTGTACAGGTTTTTTCTCTTCTTTGTTTTGGGTAACATATCAAAAAGACGTTGTAATCTGTTTTATGGCAATTAATACTTAAGGTATGCGGCACATTGTACTTTAGTGCTGCAGTTCTGATTTTAAATCGTGGGTAAGCAGCAGCTTTAATATCAATAATCCCGCTGAATGTACAAACCCACTGTCTGGGCCTTTGCTGTAACGCAGATTTACATTTGATTTTGCTTAATCTTTAGGTAACCATTTTATACAGCTGTTGTGCATTTTTGTTCCGTCTCTGTGTCGCTTCATAACAGGCAGTTTGTACGACTTGCACGGTTAAACTCTCTAGAACATATACGAGCTTACTGCTTCAGCACACAGTTCACACGTTTCCCCCCTAAAGACACACAGTGTGCAGGTCCTATGAAAAATAAGACAATGTTCTACAGCTTCAGATTCAAGCATTCAAATAATAAAACATATAAGAACAAAGCCAGAGTCACTTGTTTAAGGCCGCCTTTGGTGCAGGACTGCTCAGGATGTCACCTGGAGATGAAGGTGCACAAAAATCAGGTGGTTTTAGAAAGATGCAAAAAAAAAAAAAAAAAAAAAAAATCAGAGAAAGCCAAATGTACACTACAAAACACAGGGGCAGCATGTGGACGTTGTGCATGAGAAATAATAAATATTTCTGTGTCCATGCTCACACTGTTGTATAGGTACAGGTGTGTACAGGTATGACCACCGGGCATAAAGGTAACTGCGCCAAATGGTGTTAAAGATTAAACTCAAACACACATTTCTGTGATCACTTACAGCTGTGCACAGCAGCAAACTACACTTTAAAAGTTAACTGGCACTATAATAGCAATAGAGCTAAGGTCTATATTAAATATTGTATTTAAATTTTATTTATCCTGTTCTAATAACCGGTTCGGGAACTCGAAGCAGATTTTTGTTCGAAACGAAGGTGTATTTTTCGGGGTAGAAAAAGGCCAATCGATGAAAGTAGATGAAAAATAGAATTATAGGAATGAGTTAGTTACAGATCCACAATTAGTACTTTTTTTATAGGCAAACTGGAATTTACCAACGAGCCAAATGTTATTACATATTACATGTTGGTAAATAAAACCTACAACACATCTGCTAAACAGCAAAGAGATTTTAACTGCACTTAACGCGACAGCTTCCATTAATCCAGTAAGATAATTTCCAAGTCACTTTCATTTTTTTTTTTTGGAAAACAATATTTATTCTTATTGAAAAACAAGACGTGTAAAAAATATCACACTCCCAGTAATACAATATTTGCCAAAAACTTTTTACAATGTTTTATTACTGAAATAACACACTGCATATAAATGTATTACTTTCACCTTAAGTGTCTTTTTCAATACAAAGCACAAATTAAAACAATTTAAAAATGTGTCATTTTGTCAATCTAGAAAAAAATAGTGTTTTGACAGGAAAAAAGAAATACATTGTTTTAGACACGTGACACAATTTATATAACCTGTTAATAAAAGTTGTAATCCTGAGACGCCCAAAAAAAACAAAAAAAAAACAGTGATTTATACGGATCACCTTATTATAACGAACTTTGTGCGGGGATTAGATTCACACTAAACTGTATACATAAATATATTCTTTTTTGTTTAATATTTTACAGCGTGAATATAGGCACAGATAGTGTTAATGTCCATCATTCAGCTGCTTGTAAGAAAACAAAAAATACAAAAATATTCCTACCTGCGGTGAGGAGCGGTTTGTGTTTAAATTTTTTTTTTTTTGCTGTTGTTTGTCTTTTCGTTGGATCGTTTGTCAAGTTAACAGCCGGTGGTGCCGTTCGCCGTCCGGTGCGGGAAGCTGTCCACGGGGGGCAGAGCGGCTCCCTGGTGCCCGACCGGCCGCGGCGTGGGCGAGCGCGGGCTCAGGGGGGCGAGCGCCGGGGGCAGCGCGGGCACGAGCGGGGAAGTCCGGGACGCGCAGTCGGGGACGCCCAGGGACCCCCCTATGATGCTCTCGATGGAGAAGGCGGACCTGTGCGCCGGGCCGCTCGGCTTGCCGGCCGCCTGTACGGAGGGCGCCAGACTCGGACTCAGCGGCGGGTAGAAGCGGCTCCTCGCCAGCTCGGTGCCCGCGGGCATCAGCGACGGGGCCGCGATCGAGTGTCTCGACTGCGGCTGGTAGGCGAACAGCGCCGAGTGCGACGGGTACGACTGCAGCTGCACCCCGAAGCCGCAGCCGTACGGGCCGAAGCCGTAGGCGGCGGCGGCGGCGGCGGCGGCGGCAGCGGCGGCGGCGGCTGCGGCGGGCAGGAACCCTCCCGGGTCTCGCAGCAGCTCTGGCGGCGTCTGCTGCCGCTTGAAGCGCTTCCTCCTGCGCAGAAAGCTGCCGTTGTCGAACATGTCCGCCGACTCCGGGTCCAGCGTCCAGTAGTTGCCCTTGCCCGGGTTGCCCGGCTCGCGGGGGATCTTGACGAAACAGTCGTTGAGCGACAGGTTGTGGCGGATCGAGTTCTGCCACGCGGGGAACTTCTCGCGGTAATACGGGAAGCGGCTGCTGATGAAGTCGCAGATCTCGCTGAGCGTGAGCCGCTTCTTGGGGCTCTGCAGGATCGCCATGGTGATGAGCGCGATGTACGAGTAGGGCGGCTTCACCAGCGCGTTCTTGCCCGCCGCCTTGTACGAGTCCCGGGACGAGGGGCTGTCCGCGCACGGCGGGGACGCCGCCAGCAGCAGGTCGTCGTGGATGCGGGCCACCTGGTCCGCGCAGGAGCGCGCGTCCGCATCCGCGTCCCCGTCCGCGTCCTCTCCCTCCCCCACCACGTCGATGTCGGTCTCCTCCGACAGCAGCGAGGCGTCGGACATCGTGTCAGAGCTGAGAGTCATGGCTGGACGGCGCACGGTGCGCGGGCGGGCGAGTGAGCGAGCGAGCGAGCGAACGGGCGGGCGGGCGAGCGCACCTCACGGCGGCGGGCCGGTCACGGGGAGCCTGGGAAAAACACGGGCTGCGCGCTCCTGTCCGTTTCGCCCGCGAGCGCCATGTGCTTCGGGGTGACGGCGGCCGGCGACCGAGATCAGAAACTGGACATTTTTTTGCTGCACACGAAGCAAAAGGCTGACAGAAGACCCCCCGAAAAGGCCAGATGTGAGTCCCAAACAGGGCGGATCTTGTGTGTCTCTATATACGAGCGCGAGGATCACATGGGCTGGGAACGTCACCGGGGCAACTGCGGCCAAGGGGGGCAACGAGGAAAAGAGAGAGAAAAAAAAAAATCAGGGAAAAAAGGGGGCTTTGAAAAATAACCAAAGAACTGGGGAAGATTTTTTTTCTATCTTAAAAAAAAGTGGCGTCCCTTTTTGGTGGTCATCTGGGCGCATTCATACGGTTAGTGTAAAGAGTGCATCCCAAAATGGTAGACGAGCTTTAAAAATACAGAACCCCCTAAAAGAGAAAGAAAGAAAAAAGAAGTGTCAAGAACAAAGCAGTGTTTTGCTGGTAGGAGATGATCTACGCCGATTTTAATTGTTAATTCACAAGAAACGAAATTTTATGCTGGCGCTAACCAATTTTTTTTTCTTCCACACATTAACAAAAACGTTCATTTGCATGTCACGTTTTTAACTCACTCTTCAGGACCGTGTGCGCATTATTTTTGTGTTTTTCTTCATCATAACGCACAAGGCACATAAGTGTTGCCTGAATTTATTTGATAAAACTCTTCCCTGTCTGCGCATGCGGGGCGTAAACAGGACAGATTCAAATTTAAAGTGAGTGGATGTTTTAGTGATGTGTTCGCTCAAGTGAGATTTTACTTAATCGGAGATCCTTAAAAAAGCATACAAGAAAAAAGTGAGGAAAACAAACGGTCCGACTTAATTTTTTTTATTGAATAAATTTATCAGAAATTTGCCGGATTCTGGCGGTTCATTGTGTCTCGGTTTAAACGCTGAACAGTTAGAAAAATGTTCACCCGTCTCTGCGTTTAAAGTTTGTTTTAAATTACACAGAAGATAAGGCATAATTTTGTATAAGTGCTAAAATGGAAAAAAAAAACAGATCAATAGGTAATTCATGTTTTACTGCGTGGGACGAACTAGATCGTGGGTGAACGATCAGGTCCTATCGCTTTATTTTTTTTAAATATAAATGTACTGCACTGTGTGGCCGTATAGACCAGCGACATAATTCACAGGGTAAACATGGTACAGTACACTGCTCTATGTGCCGGGTACACTGAGCGACCAATTATATATTTTTACTATATCAAATTTTGTAACTTCTACATATATGCAGTTTATTCCTATTTAATATATTCCCAGTCTTAGGACTGTTTGAAAGGTTGGCCCCTTTATGCGCACAAGTGCACTGAAACTTTCCATAATAGTCATTTAACATAAAGCAAAACTCAATCCAGGGCTTAAAGTGTAAAAAACGATTTACAACCAAATTGTTTCATGTTTACGGTGGGTGCGTCGTTATTGCCTTTAAACCAAAAACACCTTTTCTAATTCTTTTTTACTTGTGTTCCTCCTGGGCGAATTCTATCCTGAACTGAAGCCCACTGTGCACATCTGTCCGCTTTATTACAAACATCTATACAAACAGGTTGTGTAGAAAAGGCGACGAACTCCTCTAACTGATTTTTTTTGTTGTTATTTAATAGGTTTTTGTAAACAGTTAAACATCTCAGAGCAGCGCAGATACAAGGCAGTAAACGCGTACCTGCAGTGTATCAATTTTAAGAACTAATGAATAATGTATGAGCAAAAAAAAAAAAAAATCACAGCACAGTTTCGAATATATGTTTATTTCCTGCAGTTTTGTTTTTTGCTGCTGCTGCTGCTGTATGGGGGGACCAGTGGGGCTGTGGATGGCGGGGTGTCGGAAAAGCAGCCCGCCTGTCCGCTCCCTGTCAGCGGACGGTGCCTCCAGCGCTATTTCCACCGCACCTTTAACATTCTCCTTTCTTCCCATCTTTCACAGACGCCCATGTGCGCTTTCTGTACTTTTATTCGTTTTGTTTTATTTGTGGTTCCGTACAGTCCAAATACAAACAAACTGTGCGTCTGGAGACCGCCACCTTGTGGCAAGAAAGCGCAGCCGCCGTGAAGTTCATCCGCCGGCGCTGCTTGTTACCTTTGTGCAAAAATAATAGTATTAATTTACAAAACTGCTGTATGTTTCACACCTTATAAACAGAATGCAAAACGTTTTTAGATCGCTTTGCTTCTGGTATCTTTCTAAAAAAAAAGGGCACGATACATTTCCAGTGCAAAAACGTGTACTGCTGCATTATTGCCCGGTAAAGATTTTTATAATGTTTACCTGTTTATTTTCTTTTTGACTGATTTAACTTCGCCCAGGAAGTGCACGGCTGTCGACATACAACAGCACCTTCTAACCTACTACCTAGTGATGTCGTTGTGATTATTATTGTTTAACAGCTATTAGTGATGTTTTATTTCCACTATAGTCACTTATTGGTGAGACTGTAAACCCCATCGATCACAGTGTCACCTTATTTATGATTTGAGTAAATTCTATTAATAACTTTCACTAAACAAGTAGTTCACGATTATGTTATTCATTCGAAGTTGTGTTGTAGCGCAAGTAGAAAAATAACTTTCTGTGTTTATTTCTGTTTCCTCCTGTTATTTCTTTAACCGAATCTTGTTACAGTAAAAGGTGCTGTAGCTTTACTAAGCTGGCAGATGCGTCACAAACAAGTAGAAGGAGAGTTTAATAGTCTATTCGTTTGATTTGGGACACGAGGTGTTTTTCTCAACTGAATTCGGCACTTTTAAAATATCACCGGAGAAAAGGTGTTTAAATCGGCGACGATCGGGCTGCACTTGGGTTTTTTCCGTTGTGTATTCCGTTTGCCTTTTCCACCAAATGTTGCATTAACTGACACATTAAGAGGATATTTATTTTCAGGACTTTCCTTGGTGTAGCTAAACGGATGTCATAATAAAAATATTTACTGAGATTTCAAGCCTTACCTTTTAACTGGCCATTTAGCCTTTGTCAGTATTATTATTGAAATGATCTTTTACTGTACTTTTAAAATATTCCGTTGTTTTTTTTTTTCCCCTCCGGGGAGGTTTTCAGTCCACAAACTGCACTTTGTACAACTGACTGTTTGATCGCTGGGGATGAACGCGGGGCCCCCCAGGCTGTTCATTTCTCACACTGCGGCTGCTTTCTCGGCTATGGATTGTACACCATAAAATATAAATGTAAAACAATGCAAAAAAGTTATCACATTATTAGTAAGTCACACTGTGCATTGTTTAAATAAAATTTGCCACATTATCCGTGGCAAGGTTTTTTTTTTTTTTATAGTAACTCAGTTATAATCTGATGAAGATTTCGGGCTTGTATTTTTAATCTGCGGGGTAAAAAAAAATGGGGACATTATTTTTAAATAATATTTAAATAATAGCTACATAATTTATGTACAAATTGATTATTTTTTAATTCTGAGCCAACATTTAAAGTAGGGTTTTGACTGCATATATGGTGAACTGAGCCTAAGCCCTTCTGATCTAAGGATAGGTTCTAGTTAAGTAGAACCAGTTACATTAGATTCTGCCTAAGACAGACCTGAAGGTCCTTAAGACCGAGACAAGCGTTGCACTGATTTCATATCATGGAGCCATGGCTTGAAATTTGTAAGATAGAAGAATTCCTACTATGTGCTTTCGTGTCGCCATCTGACTCGGGTTCATTTGCCTGAGGTCTTTTTTTCCCCTGTCTTGCACAGTGGGGTTTGTTTGCTTATTTCTGTAATATCAAGCCTGTTGAACAAATCCTGCATCTGTCATACGAGGATGCAGATGATCTCGACCCCTTGAACGCTGGAAGGCACCCGTGTGCTGGAGCTCAGGCTGGGAGAAGCACTGCTGAGCTTCTTTCTCCTGCAGCGGTTCAGGTCAAGGCCTCCAGAGTTCCACATCTTCGTATGGGCAACACGGTCATCACATCCCTTCCTTTGCAGATATTCCACATCTAAGTTACTTATTTGTTTTTTTGACGGATATCTTTCCCTATGCAAAGTCACCTTCAATGACTTAACCGTGTATACAAGTAGGTAATTTTTACTGGAGTAATTCAGGGAAAGTACCTCGGCCAAGGGTTTTCTCTACTGTGAACAAGTAGAACCAACAACCATCTCTCAGTGCTCACGACGTGATACTTACACCTCCAGAATTTCTGGAATATGCCGTGCTTTAAGTCAGGCCTCCTGTTTTATAACAGAGGGCTTTTTTTTGGTGAGTCCAGAACTTTGCCCTCTTTTTCTGACATTAGGAAAATAACGTTTAGTGGAAGTGCTTCAGATCTCACAGATCCCTGTATGATGGCAGCACTTTACTACAGGCAGAAAAAAACATATATATTAACCCCCAGCTTGCATGTGTTCAGGAAAGCACTTCTAGGGTCTCTAATTGTAATGTTTGCCCACCTGTTCACATTGGACATAGAGGGAAACTGTCCCCTTCAGCCAGTAAGCAGTTGCCAGGTTCACACTGTGGAAGACAGTACCTAATGGAAACAGAACTTGGTACCTAATGGTCCAGACTAAACACACTTGCAGGCCTCCCTTTGGACAAGCTGCCCCCCCCCCCCCCCCCCCCCCCCCCCCCCCCCCCCCCCCCCCCCCCCCCGCCCCCCCC
>UFQX01000227.1:222333-250597 GCA_900497675.1 Arapaima gigas
TTTTTTTTTTTTTTTTTTTTTGTTTTTTTTTTTTTTTAAATGCAACTTTTGAGGCCCACATAATTCTCATGTGAGATTTGTTGCCAAACTGCTGACAAAACTGTCTTCCAGCTTCTATTTCTGTAGCGGCCGAACGTCTGGCTTTGTTCTACAACGATAACATAATGAAAGTTCTTGCACGAGTACTTCAGATGCCTCTGTGGAACGCAAATGTAATTGTTTGTTTAATCTTTCTGAAAAGCTGGAGAAGGCAGTGCACCTCTTGCTGCTGGAGAGGAAGATGAAGAAGTTCCAGGTTAGACATAAATCCACTCTGAACTATTTTTGTCCCGAGCGATAATTTTGTGTTGCGATTCCCTCTCGCAGTCCATTCCTGAAAACTTGACTTGTACTGGAAAAATGTAAACAGGGAGCCGGTTTCCCCATTTTGTGTTGCGTTAAGTCAAACACTGATTGAAATACTGAAGATAATTTCACGTTTTGACTCGGTGTTTATTTGTTTAAACATTCAGCATTAGATCAAGACGTTGTCGGGAAAATCCCGGGTGACAGCAACACTGATGGAATTACCTGACATTTCCTACATTTCATTTAAAAAAAACTTGACCACAGAGGTAAAGTTTTGTGGTTTTGCTGACATGTTGGATAAATCTTGCAGCTTTCCTCATATAGTTTTGTCTTGCATCTTGCTGAAGTGGGACAGCATTGCAGGAGGTTTTTTTTTTTTTTTTTTAAATATTTTGAGGCAAAAAATGGTTATGGTACAGTGGTCTGTAGATGAATCTGGCTGTTGGTGGGAATGGAAGCAGAGACCTTGTTCTTACTGATGATTTCACAAATTGAAGGTGCTGATTTGTCACAGTTTTTAAATCAGCTTTGGTCAAGTTTATATACTAGCTGTCAGTTTCCGGTATCTAACTGTTTGGGTGATAAAATGTAAATAAATGGAAATTGGAGGTGGATAGTTAGAAAAAATTGGTTGCTGAATATAAAGGTATATATTAGAAAAGGTTCAGCATGAAGTGGAAATGTGAGCAGTAACTTGTGTTCTTTCAGATCTTGTGGAGAATTTCGATGAAGCTTCAAAGAATGAAGCAAACTGAAGAGGACCAGACTGACCTAGAAGCTGATTCATAACTTCATAGGTTGAGCTGAGCCGCATCTGCCACTTTATTTCATGAATGCACTGTTCCCACACAGCATCTACATAACACTGTTACTGCATCATGTCACCTAACATGTTCACAATAACAAATGTCAAAGAAACATTTGCAGTTGGAAAATGTTACAAAACATCATTTTGTTTCCGTTGCCACGTCTTTCTGTAGAATAAAACTATAGTTTGTCCTTGTGAAAAAGGAGCAGATATTTTTTTTCCCCTCCTTTCGTCTCGGCGGGACCGTCGCATTGCCACAGATGTTTTCTGAAACCCTGAAATGTTTCTGAAGGATAATTCAAATTGTACATCATTCACCATCACAGGGGTTTTATTCAAAAAATGTTTGACTTGCAGCCAGTTCAAGCTGGAGGTAATATAATGTAGGTGAAAAGTCCAGACATTCAACTTTTACATCAAATAGTACATTGGCCCTTAGAAGAGAAATGTCCAACAAAGGTAGGTTATGCCTTAATATTGTTTGAAAAATGCTGTAGTTTTCTTTACAACAAATAAGCAATATCAACCACACAAATTAATCCTTTAAATATCTTTTAATAACTACAAAAAGTCTTAGCATGCTTTTATATTAATGTTTATAAATAACTTCCTGACTACAGTATGGTGTGTAGATTTTACTCAAACCTTTTTGTTTTAATGTCATTACATTGAAACTCTTAGACAACACCTTGAATTTATGTACTGCTCTCTAATGTCAGCGACCACATTCTCTGCTTGTCTCTAAGCAGAACCTTTGAACTTTCCTCTTGGAACGTTAACTTCTTCATGCATGCGGGGGCGGGATACACCCTGGATTAAGGACGTATGCTAAGCGAACTAATGGAAGAACATGTAAAATCACACACACTGCAAACAATGAAAAATAAATATGACACGAACGGTAAGCGCACGCCGACCATGACGCGCGACTCCAGCGTCTCACCCGATGTCCGCGGCTGACGGATAAGCAACTCGAGCTCAGCAGTTCAGTGCGGTCTCTCCGGCAGCGCCTGCCGTCAGCCAACGAACGAGAGAAACTCGCTCTCTGCGAGCCGCATGTCCTGCTCAACATCACACTGCACCATAATCATTTGCCCTTAGATGTAGACTTTTTTTTTTTTTTTTTTAAACATGGGCAGTTGAATGAAAATGAAAACAGTGGGTCTTTGAGCAGATCCTACCAACAATAAACAGGTGTTTGTTTGGCATTTAACTAAAGTGCTGTATGTTCATCTGCTGCAGTTTCTGGTCTCCAAAGTCAATCTTTAATTCCTTGCAGAAGCTTTAACAGATGGCCTTCCATCACCTGTTGAACTGAAATGGGAGGGGGGGGGGATATTTTACAAGGAAAATTCTCTTTTTGGGTTTAACATGGATTTTTATATGTATATAAATAAAAGATAAAGATTAAAAAAACCCAGATGTCACAGCGCTGTAATTATCGTGCACATGGCCTCATCAGTCAGACTTTAGGTTTCCATACACATTACATCACATCCTCCCAGTGTATCTGCTGTCCAGCTGAAACCACATGGTGCAAAACGTCTCATGTGATTTGATGAATTAAAGAAATTTCTTCAATTACCTCAGTGGAATAAATTGCTTAAAAACAAGACACGCGGTCAAATCAGAGGACATAGCTTAGAAATGTGAGCCTACTCTAAACCAGCGCTCCTCCATATTTTACCGCAGCTCTGCAATGCAACCCGCTTCATTGCTTATAGAGTCAAAGAGCCGATACTGTATGAGGTTAATTACCGTTCCTGTGACCCATGGCCACCGCCATGTCCATGGCATTGAATCCCGAGTCGGACTCCATTGTTGGGTCTGCTCCGCTCTCTGTAGCGAACCCAGTAGAAACAGGCATCGGTGAAAACCTGCCTCTCCACATTTCTCAAAACAAACACCTCTTCCACAACCTGGTGTCAACAATTGTTTTAGTGCTGGAAAACCAAAAGCATTTGTTCACGTGTGCTTCCAATTTTAAAAAAAAACACACACACACACAGTACTATGCAAAAGTCTTAGGCACCTGTGGGAAAAATGCTATAAAGCGAGGATGGTTCCAAAAATAATGCCATGAATACTTATTAATCAATAAACCTTCTAAAAAGTGCAGGAGACAAAAAAACCTCAATCAGATCAATATTTGGTGGGACCACCCTTTGCCTTTACAACACCATCAATTCTCTCATGCAAACTTGCATGCAGTTTAAGGTAGAGGTTGGGAGGTTCTTCCAAACATTCTTTCAAACTGGCCACAGTTGTTCTGCAGACTTTGACTGTCTCTGCATGTCCTCCCAGACTGACTGGATCATGTTGAGATCAGGACTCTGTGGGGACCAGACCATCTGTTGCAGAATTCCTTCTTTTTGCTCAAGATAGTTGTGTATGACTGACATTGGGTGTTTGAGGTCATTCTCAGGCTGCAGAATGAATTTGGGACCAGTCAGAAACCTCCCTGATGGTCGATAAGAATCTGCCTGTACTTCTCAACACACATTCAAGTTGCATGCCTAAGACTTTTGCACAGTACTGTATATTCTAGAGTGAAGCTATGAAAAACTTTCTAATATCCTTCCCATGATTTTTTGCCACCTAATATAACTGTAGTGTCCTCCTCCAGGTGCGGCAGCCCTGTACTCACCCAGGAGGATCTCCACACAGCGCACGTGATTTCCGTGAACCGCATACAGCAGAGGAGCTCCTCCGTTCTGCAACAACAAACGTGATGTCTCAGCACCTCTACTTCGCCGCCGTTATCAGAAACACATCTTCACACGAGAATCGCTGACACCTTCTGTCACCTCACACCCTCTGACATCTCAGCTGCACTCAACGCTGACTGCAAGACTGACCCATCGTGAACGTTTACAGAGACGTCGGAAGTCAAACTAGAAAAATAACTCAATTCGGTCGGTAGGACGAGTGCGGTGACGTACCCAGTCGTACTCGTTGACGTCCACGCCGCAGTCGATGAGCATCTTCACGATGTCAGTGTAGCCCTTGCTGCAGGCCAGCGAAAGGGCGCTCTCCCTTCCTTTGGCCAGAATGTGGGGGTCTGCTCCCTAGACAGGCACAAGGCGCCAAAGGTGTCATCTGGCCATGACAGAACTCGGTTATGGGACACAAACGTGTGGAATAAACAAGGCACGTATCTGTCAAAAACTAATACTAAAGCCATGAGCACAGCTGCAGAAGGTGCTCATGTCACTCACGTTTTGCAGCAGGAACTCGACGACAGCGATCTGACCGTGCGCTGCGGCCCACATCAGCGGCGTGAAACCTTCCTCGTCCTGCAGGTTTATCACGGCCTCTGCTTAGACAAACACAAGGTCACACCTTCTGTTACTGAGCAGGTCAGCTGGAACTGAGGGAGAGCCGAATTACACCCTCTGCCCTCCTCAGATTAACTATGTGGAGATATCTCATTTATGCACGTGAAATTATTTAATACCCTTTACTGAGTTGTGTCCAAATATGATGTTGGTTTTTCTCATTTATACGTTGCAAGGATGAGGAAATTTTCTAAGTTTGTGTCATAACAGTAGTTATTTCTTTGTCTTACCCCCTGCAAATCAATCTGCAGAAATACATTACACTTGGTATTTACTCTGCTGGGAAATTTTTACTACAGGGTAAGTGCTTTGATCAAGGGCACTACAGTAGGAGATGGGACTTGAACCCAGGTCCTCAGAGAGGAAGGTGACGGCTCTAACCACTATACCGCCTGCTGTCCTCACGTACTGCTGTTATACGGGGATCTCGGCTAGAGCTCCAGTCAAAATTTTACCCAACTAGATGAATGAGTAAATCATCATAAGTCGATTTGGCGAAGAACGTCAGCAACATGAATCAATGTACATGTAGAGATGGTTGAGTGAGGCAGTGTTTGGCGTCTCTTTCGAAAGGCACACGGAGAAAGTCTCTCACCTTGCTCAATCCTGCTGGCAAGGAACACCATTTCTCCCTGGGCAGCCAGCTGGTGAATGGACAGCGCTGCGTAGACACAGAGGGTTACACTTGACTCGAGCTGGTTTCGTGCAACCAATGATATGCAAGTAGTTTAATTCTGGAGGCGTGAGAAACGTAAGGGAGAAGAAAGGAGAGCGAGGAGCTCACAGACACTCACAGTGCACCAGGAGTGGGGTGGAGGACACCTCATTGCCACGGTGCTTGTTGGTTAGCGTGGTGGACTGTTTGATGGGGGAGAAGTGCTTGGTGGTGGATGGTGTGTACACGTGCCGCACTTGGATTCCCGGTGACTGTGAAGTCTGGATGTTACACTCCGCTGAGGGAAAAGCGTGTTTAAGTCAGCCAAACATGCACAGTCCAGCGAGAGCACCTTTATCAGCGATAATAATGTTTCGTATGTTATACACTTAAGTGCATAAAGGGCAGGCGTATGGGAGAGTTATTAAAGTCCGCCCCCCATCAGCGTGAATTTAGAGTTAAGTCCCGCCCCGGTCAGCGTGCGGTTAAAGGCCCACACCCATCGGCATGCGATTAGAATTATTAAGGCCCACCCCCATCGGCGTACGATTATAATTAAGGCCCGCCCCCATCATCATGCAATTAGGATTATTTAGGCCCACCCCCCCATCAGCATGTCATTACAGCTATTAAGCTCCGCCCCCCATTAGCGTGCGGTTACCTTTAAACAAGACAGAAGCGACCTCCAGGTCCGAGTTGACCTGGTCCTGGATGTTCTTGCTGTCCTCCTCATTGAGGGACTTCACAAAGCGCGAGCAGACGTTCATGTCGAAGCGGTTGGGGAGGATGAATTTGATGCCCATGGCGACGTTCTGCGACCCCGCGTCCTCTGTGGCCATGCCGACCTGGTGTTCCGGCTTCACTCCCCCCATGTCTGGCATCACACAGATGCCCTCCATGTCCTCGGAGACCAGCTGACACTCTCTGTTCTGGTCCTCGACAGAAGCCATGTCCATCCTCCTCAGTGTCTCCACCGCAGGGAGGGGTCCATGTGAAGGTTCAGCACAGCCCTGCAACAAACGCGTCGCACTCAGAGTCAGGTGGCGTAGTGGAGAAGGTCACCACCTTGCAGCCCGAAGGTCCCTGGTTCCTATCCTGCTCCTGATGTCGTACCTGCGGTCAACATACCGTCCTCACCCTGAATTGATGCGGTAAGGATACCCTGCTCTAGAATGAGGTAGATCGGTGTAAAGTTGCTTATGTCATACAGCAAGTTTCTTTGTCAAGATTCAGGTAAATAAAGAGTCATACTAACCAACAGTGAACGGGGTGACTTGTTGGATTATGTTGCTGTACTGAGCGGGTTCGCTAGTTGCTGGTGTTTGTATGTAGTTAGATCATCACACAAATATACGATCGTATCATAAAATGAAACACAGGTTTATGGTTATGTCAGGATCATAGCAATACACTATTATACATTTCATTCCAATTTCAAATCCTCTTGAAGCCAAACGCCTGAGTTTAACTTCAGCTAAATAACTTAACAGTTAAACTAGACAAAGAGCGAAGAAAACAGAATCGAGAATAAACTATAACACAGTGTGACACAATCTGTGATAATAATGATCTGTAAGCACAACTCCGATCGACAATAACAGCAATACTCCTCTTACTGAAGAAGGCACTATGATGCTGTCCAGTGCGGTCGAAATTGTATTATATACTTCAATAATATAATATAAATCCAGCATCCTGCTCACCTAATTTTGATAAACATGACATGGTTTGTATTTGTTTGCCATCCTGCTTCTACAGCCTTTGTCTGTCAGCTCGAAGCCGCTGGTGTCCAACGACGTCGCCGACGAATAAAGTTGATCGAAACGTGTCGAAACAATAAAGTTATTTTGACCCGGAAGTGTTTGTGCGAGCAATATGGTGGCCCCGGCGTGCATGTCAACAGCGTGATAGCGCTGGAGGAGGTTCTGACGCTCTTTGTTCGGTAGGTTTATTTCCACAACAAAATACTTGACCACCGAATTTATACGAGAAGTGGCACATTTGAGGTGAGGATATGTTTTAATGCGCAGGAAAATGAGCCGGTTTGCTGGCGCTGGTTCCGTCCGTGTGGGAGACACGCTGCGCTGCCTGGAGCTGTTTCAGTGTTTAAACCGGTTTAGTCGCGTAATGTTTAAACTGAATCAACGTGGCTTGGCTTATAATGTTTTTTATTCTCGTTTTTGAAAACGGTTGAGTTTATTGTTGTATTTTTGCCAACCACAGCCGTCTCTGGCCGTACATTTTTTTCCCCCTCTTTTGAACAAGAACATTGGCCCGGTTGACGAGTGTTAATGTTTTTCTCCTATGTCTTTTCTCACGTAGCCCTCTGTGTGTGTGTGTGTGTGTGTGTGTGTGTGTGTGTGTGTGTGAGACACTATAAGAGGTTTGTGTTCTTCAGCAACAATATTGACTTTTCATGTGGGATTAAAAAAAAGATAAATACAGACGTTTTGAATACTGTGGCAAAAATAAATGTTTTGTCTGCTCTCATCAAAGGCCACAGACTGGTCTCTCCTCTAAACCACTGTTGACCTTCTGCCCACCAGGTAAACACAGTAACTGTGACTGTATGGTAAACGGCAAGGGATTTCCATGGCTTCCTACAAACCCACGCGGATCCAGACCTTCCCCCAGCTGGGAGAAAAGGTCACTCAGGACACCCTATACTGGAGGAACTACAAGGTATTAAGTAGTGTTAACTACAGCCTAGTTAATGAAGTTGAATAAAATCAGTCAAATTTGTGTAGCACTGGTCTGACATTTTTCACCACAGTTTTGTTAGTGTTTTTTGAATACCTGCTGTTTGTTTCAACTCGCTCATTTTCATTAACTGCTTGTCCTGGTGGTCTGGATCCTATTTTGGAATCATTGGCCACTATGGTAGGGAGTTATAACTTGGAAAGGCTGCCAGTCCACTGAAGGGTAGCCACACTTTCACACACAATGGACAGTTTGCAGTGACCAGTTAACCTGAAACATGTCTCTGGACTGTGGGAGGAAAGCAGAATATTCAGATGAAGCTCGTGCAGACAAAGGTAAACTCCACACGGACTGAACCGTTTCAAGCCCACGCCTGAACAGCACAGGCTCTGTGAGGCAGCAGCAGTTCCTGCTGTGCCACCATACCACCAGTAAGAGAGGCATTGTTTAATTATTTTTTAAAATTGGGTAGCAGGTGGTCCAGTGGTTTTAGATTCCACCTTCCACACAAAGAATTCAGGTTCAAATCCCACCTACTGCGGTAGTACCTCTGAGCAAGATACTTACCCTGAATCATTCCAGCAAAAATCATCCACCTTTATAAATGCCTATATTATATAAGTAATAGAGTATTTTAATACAGCAAAATGACCAACTCTACATGTAATGTAAATATGTTAGTGTGAGTTTCCTTCCATTGGATTGACTCTAAACCACCTGCAGTGTGTGTAGGAGTGCGTGCAATTGCCCTGCGAAGGCCTTGTGCCCTTCCTCACACGCTGTGCTTCCAGGATTGGTTGCTGCACTGGACACGTGGTTGAGGAAAGCTGGGGGGGGGGAATTTAAGCAAATTTTCAAGAAGCTATTTTCTGCATGAAACCAGGAGCAAACATGTTTAATAATCAATCTTTTTATTTAAGATTGATATTGTAAATAATGTGATGGCTGCTGTGGTCAGTTCCACAGCTTGCAGGACGCCATGTCGCGCTTTGCTGTCATACTCAGGCACTTCTGGGAAACCCTTTGAGGCTTTTGTTTCTTGCTTGAACAAGCAGCTGTTGCAAATGGGTCCTGGCACAACCTTTCTCCTTCACTGGTCAAAGTTGCCACACACTAATCTGACTGGGTGGGATACGCCAAATATTTCCCTGTAATCCATCAAAGTCGTGCAGTCGGAAGGAATAGATCCTATTTGCTTCTGTTGTTTTATTCGTTCGTTTGAATTGTTTTGCAGGCCCCTGTACAGATCAAGGAATTTGGGGCGGTGACTAAAGTAGACTTCTCTCCTCTATCACCATACAATTACGCCGTGACAGCGTCGACACGGGTAGGTTTTGCTTGCTGTGCTTGCAGAGCCACGTACTTGGCGTCAGGTATAGCTATTGCCGGCGCTAATGATGCCATTTTCACATCTGTAATCTTACGTGAAATATCAGAGTGGAAGAAAAAATCTGCCATCATTTTTGGTTTTTAAATTTATAGCATTAAATGGTCGCCATTGTTGAAATCTGAAGGATTTCGGGATCTCTGTGAGGGGAAACCCCGAGCCCTCCTCTGACCTACACGCACTGGTTTGCAGATCCAGATTTATGGGCCCTACTCCCAGGAGCCTGTGAGGAGCTTCACGCGGTTCAAAGACACGGCATACAGCGGCACTTTCCGCTCAGATGGCCAGCTGCTGGTGGCGGGCAGTGAGGAGGCGCTCATTCGCCTCTTTGACGTTAGTGGTCGAGTTGCACTCAGGGAGTACACTGGGCACAACAAGTAAGTATTATTTTTATTCTCTGTTTTTTGTCTACTTTGACCTCAGGTGACACCCTTCATTACAGGGAATAACTTCTCAGAGGTCACATTCCTGTTTCTTTGCATGTAACAAACAATGGCAACAAAATTTTGCACCTCCAGGGCAATTGCAATAATTTTTTGGATTAATTATTTTCAGCTTCTTAAACTGCAGTCTGTATAAGAGGAGCATTAAATGAATTCTTTCTTACAATTTCCCCCCATTGGCTCGTATGAATTAAACCGTTTTTATCAAGAACTTTACTGAGTGTCTGCACACTTCAAAAGCGCCGATAACATGATACATATACAGCGATACCTAGACTAACACTGTAGATGTTTTTAGAAATGGAGCACTTAATGAAGCGGTGCTATAAGAGGTCATCGAGAAGATGTGCTGCATAAATGGAACTTGAAAACTACACGCACAACATAATATAAAATAGATTAGCTGTACCTTGGATAGTAGTGATTCAACACTTTCCGTTTTATGGATAACAAATGTAAAATTTAAAAAAAAATTTAGAAATATTTTTTGAAAATTAAAAATACGGTGAATTATGATAAATGATTCAAAAGGGTGAAATAAGTGCTGTTGTGAAACAGCATTGTAGGAGGTAGAGCTAATCCTGGTGTTGCTGTATTTGACTGTTTACTATAAAAACAAAGGAAGAAAGTCTTGCAGACGATCTCTTCACGCTTTTTTTTTTTGCTAGAACGCATTATAACTTAAATGAACGAGTCCTCGATCGGCTGTGATCTTCCCTGTTTGTTTACCTGGGGGTGCCTGTGTGAAGTCACCTGTGTGAAGCGAACACCTGCAAACGCCATCATGTGGCCCATCCTAAACCATAACTTTCCACTTGAATCGAAAGCTGCTCCTAAATTTGCAGCTAAAAAACACAGAAATTACAGCCAGGGTGATGGGACGGTAATACCTTATTTAACGTTTGTTGTGCGTATATTCCTTGTGAGCCTCGGGGTGCCATTGGATGTTTCTCTGGTTTTTCTTCCCGAGCGGGACGTTAGATCTCCCGATGCACAGGACGCGCGTGTTGGTGATTGATGAAAATTGTTTGTGTTGATGTGTTACAGGGCCGTGCATTTCACAGACTTCTCAGCTGACCGCTTTCGGATATTGTCTGGTTCAGACGACTATACGTGCCGTCTGTGGGATATCGCCACCTCGACCGAGCTCGGCCGCTACGGCGAGCACACGGATTACGTTCGGTGTGGCACTCCAAGCAGACTAAACCCAGATCTCTTTATCACTGGTCAGTGGCGTTGTTTTGAACGTCACAGTGTGTGTTGGTACACGGCTGTCTTTGTGCGTCTCCTTGTTCACGTCCTGTTGCTTACGCCATGGCCTCAGGCTCCTACGACCACACGGTGAAAGTGTTTGATGTGCGGAACGAGAGAAGCGTGATGACCATGGACCACGGGCAGCCGGTGGAGAGTGTGCTTCTCTTCCCCTCCGAGGGGCTCCTTGTGTCAGCAGGTACAGGCAGAGATCAAACTTTCATCTGTGCATTTCAGCTGACAGTGCACAGTGAGGCCCGTGTTGATGTACTTTACAATGAAAGAGACTATACTGTAGGTTTGGAGTCAAACTTAAGAAAACACGGTCGGTCTAAAAGTCAACTCTTGAAAGTAACACGTCCAGCCGACGCCCGAAATGTACTTCTCTTTGGGCTTTGACTTAGTCCGGTGTGAGGAGTGGGATGTGGCAGGCCGGCGGCCGGTGTTTTAATCGGTCTTTGTGTCCCCTCCACAGGTGGGCGCTACGTCAAGGTGTGGGACATGCTGAAGGGGGGACAGGTGTTGGTCTCTCTGAAGAACCATCACAAGACGGTGACGTGTCTGTGCATGAGCGGTGCTGGTCAGAGGCTGCTGTCAGGGTCTCTGGACAGGTGAGCTGCTAGCAGTGAGATGGAGATCCATCATTTTTTCAGTTCCCATGAAGGAAGGACATCGGTAATAATGTTTTATCTGGTCTTTGCATTCGGGCACATCCTTTCCGTTGGGCAACCTGGTGGCATGGGTGTGGGTTTAAATCCAGCTCGGTCTGTGTGAAGTTTGCATGTTCTGCGTGGGTTTCGTCCACATGCTCAACTTTCCTCCCACAATCCAAAGACACCTGTGTGGGTATTCCTGCCTCCCTCTCCATTAGTAATTTTTTAATTGTGACCCCTGCAAAAGTCTGTTAGGACTGATGCCCTGTAAGCAGCTTCTCAGTAACTGAAAATAATTTGTTCTCTTTATTTCCATGTGGGGAGAATGGAAAGTGCAGTTACCGTGGTTCTGTACAGTACTGCACTGTGCGCTACAGCAGCACTTTTATAACCTGACGTAATGTGTGATGGACCTGTAATGGGCCTAAAAAATCAAATATAGCCAGCGCTGTAATGGAAACGCGCACATCTGGTACAGTGAATTGTTTGCAGAAAGCGGTGAAATACGGTTCGATCAGAACGCTGCTGCGTTACCTTCACGACACCAACAACGGAGACAGTTGGATGGTTCTTATAAGGGACACAGAATTAAAATGGTTTAAAACATGATTTTGTGCATTAATGAAGGTATTTCTCCAAAAAAGCTAAAGATTAATTAAACGAACATTTCATAGAATCTGTAAAAATGGGTATGTCGATATTTATCATTTTTCTTTTTTCAGCAATATTTTTACAATGGTCCGTAAAATCCGGCATCCGTAAAGTCAAGGTTCGCCGAACGGTGAACGAAGTGTGTGTATTTCTTCCTCAGACAGCTGATTTAGTGTTTGTTGTTGTCTTCAGGCACGTGAAGATTTACAGCACAACAACGTACAAAGTTGTACATAATTTCAACTACGCTGCTTCCATCCTGAGCATCGCGGTGGCGGTAAGTAGCTGTTGCTTGGCCAGCGTGCAGCGGAAAGCGGGTCTGGGCTCAAAATGAAGAGGGAGGCAATTTACTTAAGTCTGCCACCAATTCCAGGTTCATCCAGCTGTCATTTTGTATTAACTAGATAGTTTCACACTTGCAAGTTCACTAATGTATAAATAGTTTTTGATTCATCAGATTTTGCTTTATACTTTGAAGTAAACTACTCTGAAATAAATTTGCATGGCACTGTTGTTTGTAGGGTGTTTTAAGGATTAAAAAATGTAAAATTGAAAATGTAGTCCTGGATTGATTAGGTTTTTATATACATCTGTAATTTGAATAAAAAATTTATTACGGTTATTCAGTACTAGATGTGAACGTAATCTCACTCAACAGATGGGTGTTTTTTCCCATTTGCACATATCCGTTATCTGTCCAAGAACCGGCAGATTATTTTTGGTGTGGAACGTAAAGGCAGCGGTAATCTTTCTGTCTCCATCGAATTTCTCCTGTGTTCATCTGCGAATTGTCTCTGTGTTCCTGCGTTCAGCCCGACGAAGAGTCGATCGTGGTCGGCATGACTAACGGGGTGTTGAGCGTCAAGCATAAGAAACACACGCAGGACCAGAAGCCGGCGGGCAGCGGCAGCAAGCGGCGCCCAGCCTACCGCGTTTTCGTCAAGGGGAAGAACTACATGCCAAAACAGGTGATCTCTTATTTTTATTTCTCTATGTATTAACACTGACTTTGGTGCTTCCTGTCAAAACAGAAAATAATGTCAGTGTTGACGCTCCAAAACACACGCTCTGTACTTAAATCAGTTTTTTTCCCCCTCCCTGTGCGCATAGGATGACTTTTTGGTCCGAAAACAGGAAAAAGTGAATCTGCAGCCATATGACAAGCAGTTGAAGAGCTTCCAGGTGTCCAAAGCTTTGGATTCGGTCCTGAAGGTGAGAGGTGCCCATTTACAGCATCACACCACACGTGCGTGAGCTTCAAGAAGCAAAGACTCTCCACACACATGTCTGTCTGTCCATGGACCTGCGCTGGCTGGACGTGAGGTGGAGCTCTGGACGTCAGTGTGCAGAATGAGCCTGGGGAATGTGTGTTTGTGTGGTAGAACAGCAGCCTGTTAGTTTCAGACCTCTAGTAATGGGGGACTTGTGGTTGTGGCCCCTGCACTTTCCCATGGGGTCAGCAGGCGTGGTGGTACAAGGTAGAGCCCAAGTGCTGTCGACTCGAGAACAATCACCATCTAGGATGTTACAAATGTCCACTTACAAGGGGAAAAACCCTGGCAACGCATCAAGCTGGATTTTAAAATTCTCTTTCATCTGCAGTAATCATTCGGTGTCCAAATCCAATTTGTCCCTGAAAACAGGTCAGATACCGAGTGGCCGTTTCATGTTATTTCAAACGGGAGGAAACAAATAAATAATGGACTCCCATTTCATTATATATAGTTTATATAACTATAAACCCATGATTTCAGCGTGATAAACGCTGCAAATACCAGTTATCTCATTAGAAAAGACAATGTTGTCGCTAATTTGCATGTTTGTACTGTCGTGCACTGTGTACAGGACATTCCACATGTTAGCACCACCAGCATTTAAATAAACAGGTTTTTTTTAAACTCAAAATATTGACAACATCTTCAGTTGTGTTCCGGAAAGTGATGCTCCTGTTCGTGTCACTATCTTATTCTGCAATTAGCAAAATAATTGCTTTTGCTATAAAACTTTTTTTGTTTAACTGTGGAAGGATTTATTTTTTCTGCATGAAAATCCCTTCCTACGTGCATCCAGCTGAATTATCCACCTTAAATCACAGTAATGTGGTGGCGCTGCGCAGACCTTCACACAAAGCGAGTACGTGATTTGCGAGTAAATGCGGAAACAGCCGATAAGGCACCGGCCTGGGCTGCGTTTGGGACGGGGTGTAAAAAAGTTTGTTTCAGTGCAATGGGTGGTATTGGTTTTTTATTTTAATTTTTATTTGCTTTTTTAAAATTATGATAAGCTTCCATTTATTTATTAGCGCAAAAGTTTCCGTTCACATACTCATATACAGGAGTTGATTTTCTGTTATAGCAAAAAATTTGGACGTACAGAGTTCGAATACCGAGGGGTTGCTGTATTTTCAAGATGAAATGATCAAACTCTTATGGGCACTGAACTCTCACTTTTGGCAGCTTGGTCACGTCACTCACTAGGAGTGTGAATATCGACAGTCCTGGTTTTTGAGTTTGTTATGGTGGAACAAGCTTCCTTTGTTCCTCAGAGCTGCTGAATATGTTTCAGCTTTGAGGAAGAATCGAGACGCATCTCTTTCAGACACACTTCTTTCCTGGATCACCTATCACACTATTTGTCATGATCACCTTTTGTATTTTCTGTCAGACTCTCAGTTGTGTAAGCAGTTACTAATGCAAAAATTAATGGTAGAAGTGTGTGTGTGTGTCCCCATCCATTAGCCCCATGTGCGACTGAAGATGCCTGAGGTGACGGTGGCCGTGATACAGGAACTGAACCGCAGGGGAACCCTAAGGAATGCCCTCGCCGGGCGGGATGAGAAAGGTCTCAGCATCCTGCTCAGCTTCCTCATCAGGTACAGACTCGGAACCTTCAGTTCTTCTCCTTCTGGGGGTGTGTGGAGGGCTGCGGTCACAGACTCTGCCGCGTAGCCTCATTGGTGGTGATTTTCTCGTTTTGTTGTTTAGCTTTTGTTCACTCAGTTGAGAATCTGTAACAAATGCTGTGGAAGTGTTTTGCTGTTTGTCAAGTGACTTTTTTTCCATCTTTTTGAAGGAATATAGTTGATTCCAGGTTTGCCCCCATTTTGGTCACCGTTGCAGAGATGGTTTTGGGTGAGTTTTATACAGACGAGGACGTAGCCGTCTTGCTTTCTTTAACTGTCGCTCAAGCAGCACCGACATTGTGCTCTCGTGTGCAGACATCTACATGAAGGTGGTGGGGCAGTCAGCCGTGGTGGACAAGCAGATCCTGAAGCTGCAGGAGCTCATCGAGAAGGAGATCGACTACCAGCAGGAGCTCATGGAGGTGCTCGGTATGATCGACACCCTGTTTGCCACCATAACGACCAAGAAGGAGTCGGCGAGCCTGCAGAGCCAAGCAGTCAACGGACTGGCAGAAGTCAGAGGTGAGCAGGACCAGAGGGTGAAGGCAACCTGATGCCCCCGTCCCCTCGTTTCCGTTTCCTTTGATGGATGACAGTCTTCACAAAACAACTCGTTGCGGAGCTCAGATTCTCTGCTGGGATTTGAAATGCGGACATTTTTTAAACACAGGAAGAAACTCTTAAAAATTCATTTCATTTCCAAAATGATCACAGCTTAAGTCTGTCACTTTTCTACCAGCCAAAGCCACTGCGTTTCAAATAACTAAAAGGACTCAATGTGAAGCCTAATAATGTTTTGTATTTTGTGGTTTCCAAAAATAAATTTTTTAAATGTCTTTCAGTAAAACCCTAGTATTGTAATTGGAAATAATATTGTGGAAGGAATGTTCATTTTTGTTTTAGTTACAGAATGAATTTTAACAAACGTTTTATGAATGTTTCAGCTGTAAGCATCCCAGTGAATCCAGTTCAGATTTTGGACACTGCTTTTTTTTTATTTTTTATTTTTTTTTTTTTTAAATCAAATGTAAACTTGTCACATTCAGAACAGTGCCTTTAGGTTTTTTTGGTATGTATTTATAAAACTGATGTCCATGTTCCAAAATGTTATGGAAAAAGTAAAAACTTTTATTTTGAAACCTGCTTTGGAGTTATTTCCTTCTCAACTTTACCAGTGAACACAAGGGGGCGATAAAGTCTCGTCGAAAGTTTAACTGGAATTGAGGTTGATACGATCTGGAGTTTGCATGTTTTCCCTGTGTCTCTTTCTACTGGGTTCTCAGGTTTCTTTCCACAGTCCAACGCCATGTGTTTCTGGTGAACTGGAGACATCTAACTGCCGTGTACGTCCTGTGACGGAGTCGTCCCCTGTGGGATGATCACTACTTCACGCTTCACACCACTGTAGCCCTGTGCTGGACAAGCAGTTAGTGATGTAATATATACTGTCAAAAATTTCATGAGACCAATATTTTTCTTTGACTGGTGATTCTTGCAATTGCCTCATATATGTAGAAAACAATATATTGATTTTACTACTTAATTGTTTCCCCAAAACGTGCTGAGTGTAGAGCAGTCAGTGGACCCGAGAGACGGCTGCTCGCCGTTACGTTCATCGCCTCTCAGGGACTGTGATTCTGTGGCTGTTACACCAGACTTGAAGTGTCCTTGGATACCAGTGATATGTGAAGTTCAGACCCACCGTAAACAGCAGCTTTCCAATCATCGTGATGTACAGTTTATATGGAGGCCACTTGCAGACATCTTCGTCCAGCCTGTGGTCATTTTCAAGGACGTTTTTCCACGCTTTTATGTAGCTCTCCCTGTCTGTCATCAGTTTCGCTTTTCCAGGGCGTTTTTTTTTTTTTTTTGTTGTTTTTTTCCCTGCCGCCTTCCTTTATGGCGCTATTCTCCTTCACCCGTTAAATAATGTCGCTGTTTTTGTGACAAAGCACCTGCAGTTTCAAACCTTTTGTGGTCTCATTCGTCACACAATAACATTAACGTGCTGCTTCTTTCATAACTCGCACGTTGATATTTGTTAGTTTCCCTAATAATTTTTCTTCATGTGACGTTTCCTGTTCAACCTCCTTTCTTATTCTAAAATGCACTGTGAACAAACATGTTTTTTTTAACTTTTCAACCTTTCGATTGCAGTGATTTTTTTTTCTTCCCCACTTATTCTACATCAGTCTTTTTCAAATGTTTACATTCAGTGTTGCTATTGTATATTTACGTAATTTTTTAGTTTTCTTAAATGTTGTGGATCAGACAGTGTTTTGTTAAACAGCTTCTCCAATTTGCACGGAACAAAATACCCAACTACTGTACATTTCCCTCAATCTTTAGAGAAAATTAGAACTTATGGCTGACGAATATTGTTGTTTTCATTTCAGGATTTAACTCCCTAATGCTGTTGACATTTCAGGATTAAGGAGCACCTGCTGAGGGGGTCCTGCCTTGGGATGGCAGCAACTGTAGCCCCTCCTGGACGTCCCTCAGGGAGGGTCACTCTCGGAACACCCGTGTCGTGACTCTTTCCCGGCCGTTTGCTGGCTGATCATCAAAGCATCGCGGTTAAGTGCCGCATATTATTCTCATCTTATTTCGCTTCTTTGTTCACTTTCATCACAGTACAAAAACAGGCTGGGAAGAAACGGCACTTTTTAATGAACGCAAAATCGCTGGAAGTTCTCTGGCTTTGCGCTTTATTTTATCGGCTCAAAGAGGCAGGAAGGGTGGGAACTTAATGAAGTGATTCTGTTGTTTCCTGTTTGCTCTCAGTTCCTCTGGATATGAGTCCCGCTGTGGGCACCGAGCACAGATCTTCACCAACGCGCTGTTTGCCAAATAGGTTCACGTGGGCCGACCGCCGCTCTCGTTACTTCTTATTTCATCTCCCGTCGAGGTTACATAACTCGCAAATACATTTTGAAAAGGGCTTTAAACATCATAACCCTCTCACAAGATAAAGAGAATTCAGTCAATAGGCAACATTATTATTTGCAGATTTAAGCCTATTTCCTGGCAGTGCTGGAACAGCCCCCATACTCGAGTGCTGTTAGGAGCACAGCAGGGACCTCCAGGGCCGCGGTTGGCGATGGGCTGCGTCATCTCTCCACGGCCACGTTCTCGCCGCGTTTCCATCCCTTCCACCCCTCACGTAGTAAGCGATGCAAGTCCGGTGGTCAAAACCAGGGCCTGTTTCCCCAAACAGAGCTGCGTGTTAGGTGTGCACATGAAGGTGACACCTAGCAAGCTGGGACCAGCTTCAACCAGACGAACCAGTTCTTCATGAGGAAAAAAAAAAATTCACACAGTCTAAGCAATTTTTATTTCTTTTAAGAGATCACATTACTGCAATATAGTGTACCTGTTCAGGCACCTAACTTTATAGGTCCTGCTGACAAGACCATACGCTGTGTTAAAAAGGTCGCCATAATAGTTCTCCAAATAGTTAACTATTAGAAGGTTGCAGAAGGGCCCTGCTGATGCACCTCGGATAACGGTATTTAAGTGTTGCACTAAAGCATCCGTTTGCATAACTATTTTTTGGGGAAGAAATAAGTACTGCAATTCGTGGAGATTTTTAACAATTCTCTGATTTATCTGAGTTTCTCTGGAGAGACCATTATGCACAGACACTGAATTTAGTGTAAGGCGAGTGCAGACAGCCCTCGACTTCCGCTTTTTCACTTCAGTGCGGTTTGATTTTTAATGCCATTACTTTAAATACCGTTGTTTGATCGGTCGGTGGGTGACGTCCTGCCGTGTTCCTCTCTTACGGTTTTCCGCCCGTCGTTTTATGTTCCACAGCTAATTACGGTCTGCATTCCTTAATGGATCTTGAATTGTTCCGCATTCTGCGGGTCTTTAAAATTTTCCACCTACTCGTGTTCCTCAAGGACACCACACTGGAATAAACTTGGTTTTGTTCGCCAGGGTCACGAGTAGATGTTCCCTCACCTCGGACCACCTCACCCTGCTGACCAGTGATCCCCCCCCATGCCTGTGTGTGTGTGTGTGTGTGTGTGTGTGTGTGTGCGTGTGCGTGCTGTGCACTACAAGGTGTTTTACTGTGTTTCAGTGACCGTTGGTGTTTTCAGACAAGCTGGGAAGCGTCGTTGTTTTTCCCATAAGAAATCAATGTAAACATCGACTTCTGATTTATGCCGCCTTTTCAGTTAGACGTGTAAATCAATAAAATTATGCTTCATCTTAATATATAATTCTACAAGTGTAATTAGAACATGAAACCCTTTTCCTCAGTGTTCTGTGAAATGTACATCTAGGGCCACAGGTAACAGTGGTTAGAGCCACTGGTTTGGATCGATTCCCGATTTGAATTATAGCTCCTGCTATGTTACCCTTCAGCAAGTTCCTTACCCTGAATTTAAACAGCAAAAACTGCCCTAATGGGTAAAAACAAACATACGATCCTCACATATTAAGGATCTTTGGAGAAAAGCATTCAAATAATTGAAAAATAAGCCAAAGTTTTTTTTTTTTTTTTACATCTAATAATATTCTGGGCTTGTGTTCTGGACAGGGCATAAATTGAGCCGAAACAGCAAAAAACAAGCATTTAATCTGGTCCGGTAAATAAAATCTTGAAAAGTGGCTTTTTGAAAAGGATCTTAAACTTGCATCAGTTACTGCTGGACCGCAGACTCAGTTAAAGATGACTTTAGCAGAGCCGTCGTGTCAGTCCACATCAGTCTAAGTGTTTTCACAGGGCACTGACTTCAGGGCTTCCAAAAAAGCTGGAATGGTCCACAGAGGCCATAACTGTGCAGAACTGGAGGGGGGAACAGAGACAAGACCATCTCCAGCACGTGGTCTTCAGTGAAACAGCCCCGGTAGTTTGTATGTTTCCACTGGCAAACCGCATTACAATGAATCTGAACTGGCCACCTTGAAGCTTTCATTTAAACCTCCACTGAGTCCCAGTGAAGCTCTATTTTCCTTGCTGGAAATATTAGAGCAGTTTGCTGGACACAGATTTAGAAAGTAATTCAAACCAGAATTGCCTTTTGCTGGGTAATAGTTACTCTGTGTCGGTTGAGGGTAGATACCTTCCTCACGGGTCCCAAAGCAGGAGGTGACGTTCAGACCAGGGTTCTTTCACTGCACCCCACGCAGTCAGGACTGAAACTGAATCCGGCAGAAACCCCACATAACACGTCTCGACGTACCGGCAACTGACGGGATTCGGGCCACTGGTTCGGCCTCAGTGTTTAAAACGCTGACCTGTTCTGCACAACTTCCTTGACTGATAAAGTTCAGATTACAAAGTCATTACGGTCTTTATCACAGGTGGGCTAATATTTGAGCAAAGTTACAACAAGCCACTGTTGCTTAGCAACAAATTTTCTATGCCATTTTTACAATTGAATGTTTGTAAAAATGAATATTTTTTGTTAAAGAAACACAACAGCCACAGCCTTTCAGCTCACGCTTGTTTATTTTCTCATCTTGTGATCTCATCTCTGCTTTTATTACGTTGCTGCGTATTACCAACAGAAAGAAACGTCTGTTTTTTAATATAAATGTTACCTCCATTTTGATGGGTTTTTGGTGCTACTTGAGCAACGTGGGGGTGAATTTGCCAGCCCAGGGATGCTTAAAAAATGTTCCTGTTAAAGTTAATGGAAATTACATCTCCAACTTGTGAGATTTCAGTTCATGAGCTGATTTCCAGGAACACTGTAGATTTTCAAGTGGTGGGATACGCACTTCAGAGCCAAGTAAGTGGATATATGAGACGATGTAGGTACGGTTCTTGTGCTTCTTCCTTGGTGCCATATAAAAGAATTATTATTATTATTATTAATAATAATAATAATAATAATAATAATAATACAAAGAAAAATTAGTGATTAGTATAATAATTTCTCTAATAAGTTGCTGTCACAAAATTAAGCTTAGCAGATACGTCTCACTTAAAAATTGTGTTTCCACTGACTGGAATGTGATGTCAGATTTTTCATTTAACTTTTAAGTATTTCACTCAGACACCTTCCATCCAGAGTGTATATTACATTTTTATGATGCGGCTGTTTTGCGTACTGAACTGCAAGTACATGGGTGCAACATTCTAGAATGGGATACCTTTCCCGCATGAGAGCTTTATGGCAACATGGTCCACCTGCTCAGAACCTGAAACCATCAATTGCAAACGGCCCTCAGGTGAGATTTAGTCTTAAACTCCGCTGACTCTGCAGACACGTCTTTCACCGTAATGAACCGTGGGAACAATGAAAAACAAACCAATGAGTTGTGGAAAACTAAGACAATCCAAACTCAAGAAAACACTCATTTTAACTGATCTTTATCAGAAGACAGGATGAAATACCGAGTCCGTGATCCTGATGCAGGCTGGATCTTCATGCAGGGCCAATGTTCTACACATCACACAAACACCCCTGTAGAGGCCAAGCAAAGGCTGTAGGGAAGTCTTTCAACATGAAATAACACTTATGTTATGTAACTTGTACTTCAGCAACATGTGGGGGTCTTTTGCGCAACAAATACCAAAACAAGTCAGTTTTTTTAGCCTAAATTCTGACTGATCTTACACTGGGTGGCATGTTTGCGCTGCTTCCCTCAACCTTCAGGTGGTGCGGAGGGAAGGACAGTTGCCTTAGAGCCTGGAAGTCAGGCGTTTGAAACCTGCGATCGAGTTATCTTGGACAAAGGCTTCTGTTAAATGAAAGTTGTAAACAAAAGCAGAATCCTTGTGTTATGAACGTTTGTTACTAATTTATTTATTTATGTATTAGCTGAATTACCCAGTGCTGTCTGGGTCAAAAAGGTGTAGCGGTGGAAGGGAAAAAAACAATTACACATCATATAGTCACCTAACTATTTTACCATTAAAGTGGTTGCATTTAGTTTATAAGTTTTGACTGCCGTCAGATTGGAAAAGGGCCCTGAGTGGCGCCCATGTGGTCAATTGGAAATGGGGGAAAAAAAATGTGTTGCTAAACATTACTACCCTTACAGCACTATTGTGTGCCATGTATAATTTCTTATTAATCTTTACTTTTTCGCTTGCTCACATATAATAGCCGCTGACTCCTGTGGTCAAACGTGGACCGACAGCAACACGGCCGTAGTGACGTGCACACAGTGACAAATGACATGTCACCAAACTTCATTGTCTTCCAGGTATGTGTGTGTGTTTCGGTGACAAAGCATGTCAGGGTGTGTTTACAGAGTACGTGAGGTGAACGTGCCCTCTTTGTGTGTGGAGCGAGGAAGTCTGTCAGCGTCTCCACGTATAGTCTACGTGTGACATCAACACTTTTACAAGCCTTGTCAGAGACTGAATTTAAAATTTTCAAGAGTAAGTAGGATTTTTGGAGGTGAATGAAGCTGGCTGTGCCAAAACCTCAGTTAGCATGGCAAGTACCATTGTGGCCAATTTCAGGTCTGTGGCTTCAAATACAACGCTTTGGCTAAAGAGTAAACAAAGAGACAGACAGAGACTGAGATTTATAGATATATAGATTGGTTTTATGCCAGTGCTGAGTCAGAACAGCACAGAAGCAGAAACAGTGGAGTGAGAAAAATACGTCCACATACATAGAACAAGAGCAGAAGATAAGAAGGTTATAATAATAAACAGGTCTGATCATGTCGTGTTGTCTATTAAATGCCAGGAATGGCTTTATATTTAAAACAGAGCTGCAATTATTATGTAGTCTGACACTAAGAAATTAATAAAAGTGAGACAGTTTGATGGACTTTTATACCACCTGGGGTATATCTGTGCTTCCGAGACCCTGCGGACCCTCCTGAGCCTGCACTGCTTAACTGGTTTTTGATAAAGGATGAATAGGTGTTACAGTATTATGCAAGTGTATTATTTTTGACTTTTATAGTTCTCTCTGAGGGCGATAAAAGAACATAATTTGAGAAGAAATGGATGGACATCTGTGTTATGGCACTTTTATTCATGGTGACTTAACAGTAAAAGTGTTTTAGGAGTTATGAACAAACTGAGTTACAAACGGCTTCTAATCCCAAATGTGTCTGTAAGATGCAGGCCGATTTGAGAACTATCCATTAAATACTTATTTTTGATAAGTATTTAATATGCGGTTTTCAGAAACAAAAGAATTCTTGCATACCGGATTGACTCAAGTGCTAAAGCTTCACCCGATGCGGACAGAGGGTCACGTAGCAGTTCTGAGCTGTCACTGAGGTGCTGTCACCTCCAAGTTGATGCTCAGCTGCTGCGTTACCATGGTAAGCATCTTTAAATCCAGTCAGGTAGTCCAGTACCATCACTTTGCCCTTACTGAGTTCATATGTCAGGGAGCTGCTGTGTAGGCTGGAGATCAGGAGTTGAGGTTAAGGGGGTTTCTTCAGGGCTGGAGCCAGGATCTCTGGGTCCCCCAGCTTTGTTTGTTTGTTTAGGCTGTACTCCAGGTGCGGGTCCCCGAAGTCACCATCGTTCTCCTCTCCTGGAAGCCCGGCAGGTGAACCTGGCAGAGACCAACGTGCCCCCTTCTGGAAAAGGCAGAGAGCAAAAGTGTTTAAATATAACAGCTTACGAAGCTCTTTAACATTCGTGATTCACCTTTATTTTGATGTAAACTAGCATCTAAACTAAACAAAGCTACAAAGCTCGACCATCAACTGCGACTTTCCGACTTACACACCCGCTTATTTAGACCGCGGCAGGCGGCGCCTCGCCGGGATGCCGCGCGCGCACGAGGCCACGTGACGCCGCCGCAGACGCGAGACCGACCTTCCCCCGCGCCGCCGCCGCTGCTTGAGAGGAGCGCGCGACGCAGCTCGCGCGGCGCGGATTAAATTCGCCTCGCCGCCCGGTCCACTTATTTATACTTTTTCATTCCGTCAAAAGTTACGGTTTTTCACTCCAGCTGAAAATATGTGACGCGTTACTTAATTTTTCCCTACTTGTACACCTTGGCGACGTTCACCTGCGCTGACGACTGAGGTAAATATTCACTTTTTCCTGTCGCAAGCCCGTTTATTTTAGACATTTGTGATGCAACTGAACTGTAGTTAGGATGCGAGGTAGCTGTTGACGGCCCGCGTTTGTGAGAATAAATTTATTAACTTTAATTTTAAGCACGTAAGGCAGTTGAGGAGGTTTTTCGCCTCTCGGGGTGTTGTGTTGTATGGTGTGAGCCGTTTTCTACCTGCCAGGGAAAATAAACGCACCTGAGTCGCAGCTCTTACGTCGCCTAAAGTGTCCGCTTTTTATTTTTACACAGCGTTTTTTTCCACTCTTAGTTCCCGTACTTTACATTTTATCCGTACTGATCATATGGGTAAATGCGTTTTGTTACTTATTTCCAAGACTGCTTTACATACAATTTACATTGAAATACGCTTCTTTATTTTGTCTTTGACTTTTTTCCTTTAGAAAAAAAGCCCTTTACAGCGTGGTAACAACGTGCTACAATAGTCGAACACGCAACAGTGATGCTGGTGAATGAATAACAAATTGGTGAACTTCATTTAAACACCAATGCCTGGCGGGGGGGTTTAGGCCTCCCCTTGTTACACCTGTGCTTTGATTTCTTTCTTTTTTCTGTTCTAATATGTTAAGCCCCCCTCCTTAGCCCAACTCTCCTGAGTGTGTATGTTTGGCCTTTGCAGTGTTAAATCTTAAACAAACACCTTAGACACAGACATAGCCCAAGATACTATTTATTTGTTTTATTTAAGACTACTACAGAGCTTGTATGCGCGTGAGCCCTCTGTGGACATTCTCTGGTTTTGCTGAAGATGGCTATGAAATGTATATGTTTTATATGCCAGTGGTTCTACGTGTTTGATAATCCACGGGAATAACGATGGGGACACAAGGAGGTCCCCTATGTATTCAAGCGAATCTGCATACTTTACTGAGTACTAATATTGCAAATATTATTTTGTTCCTTCAGTATTTGACAAGTTCTTATACCACCAACTTAGAAAGTTGGAATGGTTCTAAAGATTGGTTTATTACACTGGATTCAAAATTTCTGACAATTCAGATAATACTTTAGTTTTGGAGCAGATTACCTTTACCTCTGTTTAAAAAAAAAAAAAAAAAAAATAGTGGCGTTTCCATGTTATTGCTGTATTCACATGCGTTTCCTCTGGGTTCTCGGGTTTCTTCCCACAGTCCAAAGTAATGTTTTTCAGGTGAGCTGGTGATTCTAATTTGCCTGTAGTGTATGACTGCACTGGACAAGCAGTTTGTCACTTGTAGAAAGTGACATCCAGTTTTGTCTGAACTTGCTGTAATGTATATGGGCCATAGAACCAGAAGATTTGAATGAACAACATAGTTTGAGGAGATGATTGTTTATTAATGGCAAGAAGTTTTTAATTACTCCATTTACAAAAATAATTAGAAATATTTTTTTCTAGAACTTTGAAAGAAAAGGTCCTTGATAGGAAAGGGAGGGTTTCTCGAGATGTCAGAGTTCTTGTGTGTGTGTGTGTGTGTGTGTTGAACTTTTTTTTTTTTTTTTTTTTACTTTTTANTAGGAAAGGGAGGGTTTCTCGAGATGTCAGAGTTCTTGTGTGTGTGTGTGTGTGTGTGTTGAACTTTTTTTTTTTTTTTTTTTTACATTTGTATAGAGACACACAGAGTAAGATACTATGTTAAGAAGGACTCTCAGGTGGGATTATTTTCCAAGTGAAAGCTGAATGACTTGGAGAAGCAGGGCACATATCGGCATCAGATACGTGCTTTGTTCTATTGCGTCAAATGTTCTCTTTGTTGCGATCCACACAGGACCACTTTGTACAAGAGCTCCAGAAATTCATTCCAGTTTAAATGTTTAGCATAAGCAAAAAACATATTAACATATTATGGGGAAAAATGAGCTACTATGTTAGCACTGTGGTAGCACTGAAAGATGTTCGAAATTCCCCTTTTGTTATAGTTCTTGAAGTTAATCATATGTTATTAGTCTATATCCCCAAAATTATTAGCTGCCGTTGCCTCTGAATGGGTGATGTCTAGGATGAATTGTACATCATTTGATGTCTCTTTTGTATAAGCATACAGAAGACAGGTGTACAAAATAGAAATGTAGCGGAATGTGTTTTGTATGGAAATAGGATGGATCTTTTCTAAGAGTGCTTGAGAAGCTGACAGATAATGAATGGGAAGTTTCCACTGGTTTGGGTGTGCACATGAAAAAAGAGTTTTAACGGGTTGCATACATAAATACATACATATGTACCATTTCTTATCTCTCCTATTATTTCACAGTGGAACCTCAGGAATGACTGTTAATGTGTTTTCAATAATAGCCTGATGGATGTTTTGTCTTTAAGATCCAAACTTAAAACAGGAAGTGGGAGAAGCCTGTATGCCAACAGAACACAATGTCAGAGTGCCTTTCAGCATGGCCTTGTTTCCATACTAAATTCAGTCTGGTTTTACTACTTCCTGTTTATATATACTTTATGAAATTGTGTTTTTTGGCAAAAATGTGTCGTCGTATGTCAAATATACTGCAAATTATTTTTACCCAGAATAAATGCATGTTAATACTTGTTAAAAAATTAACATGCGTTAATGTGCAATGTTTATTTTTAATTTTGGATATTGTGTTTTATTTGAATTAAAGAAGGATGCTGGTTGAGTGCCATGTTCTTTGTACCACTGCCTAACTCTTGTATGACTCACTATTAATTTCAGCCCTACTTTTATTCCCATTTCCTTTGTTTGAAATGAAGATGGGAATTTGCGCAAGGGGGGCCTCCGGTCAAGTTTGGGCAAAATTATTTCATACTTCATATTTTTAACCAAGAGCAACTTTGAATAACCGTTTCTTTCACCATTCTAACACGTTTCCAGTACTTGTAAACTACGTGTATCAGAAATTCTCCATCTCTTAGGCAACTTAGTTACGTTACTGTGGAATAAAGTAAATAAATATCTCTGATGGATGGCTGCAGTAAAGCATAGTGCAGATCCTTGTCATGATGAAGGATGTACTGAATGGAAATGGCAGTGGTTTCTAATTCAATTATGTAACATAACCTTATTACAGATGAGGCCTCCACACTAACATTCTATTCACATTAAACAGGTAGACTTTTGAGGTTTCCTTCTTTAAAGGGAGATGTTGTGAATCCTGGTGACTTCTCAAGCTGTACAGTGTGTCTGAAGTAGTAACAGCACCTTTTGGGCACAAGTAAGCTGCCTTTCAGTCCCTGTACAAGTTAAAGGATATCGATATTATACCACTGTATCAATGTAATGTATCTATAAATATCACTCATTAGCATCATCTGTTGTTGAAGGTGTTTTTATCAATGGTGACGTCTTATGTTTGGGTTTTTGGTGGAGATGTCTTATACAAGGATTCTCATAATGAAACTCAGTTTTTTGTTATAAAAATATTTGCGTTCACACGTTCTAGCTCATCATTAATGAAAACTGAAATGTCAAATTTAGATAAACTTAAAATAATTTTTGTAACTGAAATAGTTCTGTGGTGTCCCATCTAGGGGATGGTTCTTAGTCTAGGGCTCTGTGATTCAGGGATAAGGCCTGGACTGTTGCAACCCTGCTCAGCATGCAGTAGGTTATGATAAAGAACAGATGGATGGGATAGAGTTAGAGTTGTAAATTGACATGGTGTTGGAGATGATAATTTTCAAGAAAGGGTTACTTTTTGGCATTAAAGACACTTCATCCAGACATGGTAGGGATCAAAAGATTAAGCTGTCTCTCTTAATAAGGGATTTGTTACATCTGTATCCAATTATACTGGGGGTGTGGGAAGAAGGATCAACTGACTGAACAAAAATCACATATTAAAAGCACACTGTTAAGAGTCTTGGGCTTAAATTAAATAATCGAATATCTTGCTATTAAAACTTATTCACAAAATACTTTCAGCAAACAAGTATGTCTTTAGTGTAGGTAGGGCATGATTTGCGCACTTTTTTAAAATCTTTTTTTAATGAAAACAATTTCATATCTTCAGATTCTCAAGGGAAAGGTCCCCCCACTTTTCTGAAATGTTTCATTTTGTAAATGTTAAACTTTATTTGCGTTTTTAACAGGAGGGCTCTGCAGCAACTGGCACTTGGACCCATAGAGCCCCCCCCCCCCCCCCTTGGGGGGGGGGGGGG
>UFQX01000227.1:250626-396765 GCA_900497675.1 Arapaima gigas
GCCCCCCCCCCCCCCCCTTTGTGTGGTTGGGAGTTTTTTTTTTTCCCTTCAGTTTAAGACTGGCTTTCGCTATAGCTGCTGTGTTTGATTCCTTGTTTAATGCTTTGTGTTGTGAGAAGAATGCTCTTTTTTTTTTAAAAGTTGGATTAAATTGAATTATCAAAATGTATACATACTACTAGTGTATTGCTTGAGTTTCTTTAAACTTGCAGGTCCATTAAATTGTAAAAGATACTATGACATCAGAATAGTGTCACAGAACACTTTGTTTTAGCAATTGTTGCTGTACCAGGATTTGGTAGATTAAGTTCTTTGCAAAAAGCTTAGACAACTCTTCAACCTGTCGAGAAATGTAATTAGCATATTTGAATAATGGTGCATTATGGTTCTGTCCTCCACAGATGCTATCATGATGGAGCTGAGTACGAGAGAAGTGCCCCTTTATGTAAGTAGCCTCAACTCGACTCCTTTCCTAGAGGTGGCTAACAGGTCTGGCGTTGGGTGGGAGTTGCAGGTGAAACCCGAGGCTGCACCTTTGTGTCCTAGGTTCCCTGGGGAACTCCCTTCCATTCTGACCTACTCTCCAGATGACGAGGCTTGTTGAAACCTTTGTTGTGGGATAGATGACCTTGTATGTGCATGGATTGCAAAAAGTTGAAGTAATGAAAAGAAAATAATTAGCTGTTTCACTGGTGTAGTGAAAAGGTCTGTCCTGAGTGAGTTTTTTTTTCTTTCTGTTATTGCAGTGCAGCTTAAATGGCACTGTTTTTTCTTGTCCTCCATAGTGATTTTTAATGTCCATTAGCCCTTTTTTTCAGCTGTCCCTCGTAGTAGACCAATAGGTGTATAGTACTCCCCGGCAGAGCTATGCCACGCCTGGAATCCAGAGTTCCACAATACCCCCATTATACCAAGACTTCCTATTATCAGCATAGAAATCATGTTGTGTGATATGGTCATACTTTGCTGTCATCCCAACAAAGTTAACATGTCAAAGTGAATCTTTGGGTAGCATCAGAAATTTCTTCATCATAAAGTGATTAGGGAGTAAAATGTCAATGTGTGTTTTTGTCAAGCCTGAGCAGACTTGTTTTTTTTTTTTCATCATCCAGTGATTAGGGAGTAAAATGCCAGTGTGCGTTATTGTCAAGTGTGTAGTTTGGGTCCTCAGAAAATGAAGAATCCACAGTTAATCTGTCACTACAAAATTCTGTAGAAAGTTTCTAGTAAAGCTTCTGCCACTGACTGACAGTTTTGTTACGTTAAGCAAAACAGCTGTACCTCAACTTACAGAATACGTACCATGTCACATTCAGTAAAACTTTAATAGCGCTAAATCTCTCAACTTATTCATAGTCAGGCTCTGCGAAAACATTGGATACAGTTATAATGAATTATAAATTTACTGTAAAATATTATTCTATTTTTAGCCACTTAAAACGTGCAATGCAGCGTTCATGACCCTTTGTCTTGGAAACGTTGAGTTTGAGACAGAATACAGTGTGAATGGGACACTAGTTTGTTGTTATTGTTTATTAACATGAAGGAATATTAGTTAAGTCTATATTAAAATGACTTGAAAATAAAAATATGCAATGATCGCCGTCTCTTATTCCGTGTCCTGCAGACACAAGACAGTATTGTGATACTTCATCTGTTAAAGCATAAAGCAACAGGTATGTAGTTGCTATAATTAAAAGGTCTATTAGTTCAACGAGAAATCCTTCCATTAACTATAGAAGTGAAATGTACAACACAATCAACATTAAAACTCACAAACGCTGAAACCAGCTGTACACACATAGCACTGTTGTTGTCCTTCTCTTAAATGTCTGTGTCAAGATGAAATGTTTGCATCTGGTGATAAGTCTAAGAACAAAATAATCACATTAATGATGAAAATTGACAAGCAGAATCAATTTTTGATTTCATTAATCTTAAATTTAATGTTAAAATTCTGAATGTTGATTATGTTCTCTCAACTGTATTTTTGACTGGCTGCAGCAAACAGTGTGCAGCAGGTGTGTCTCTGCAGGGTTACCCCTTGCACAGTATAGGTTTGCAGTGCTGTTCAATGGCTTACAGAATTCTTATGATTCAGTGTTTATTTGGTTTACTAAATTGTTTTAATGGTGCAGTTTATTGATGGATTTTTTTATTTAATTGTTTTTTCCAAAATCTTATGTCTAAAGTAGACTTTTGTTCCTTCTGGCTGTTTGTATACTTGGATCTGATGATCAGCCTCAGTGTGTATTGCAATGCAAAGTGAGACTTAAACGGTGAATGTTCATTCATTCATTCATTCATTCATTCATTCATTTAAACTCATGTATCCCGACAGTTTGAGTGTTCCTGATTTTATTTGATTGTAGGTACTGTTTTTTACCCTGTGGGCACTGTCTTTAGCCATCTCTGTTCGAAATGTTCCACTTCATGAGAAGGCAATCACTTTCATGTAAATTTTTAATTGGGCTTCTAGTGCTGCATCATATGACCATCTAAGAGAAAACATCAGAGATCATCACACTGTCCTTTTAACATTTTAGTTTCAGTAGTATGAATTCAAGGTTCTTAGGCTGATCACTCAGTCTTTGTCTTCATTCATTAGTGCATTCTTCATATAATGGCTTAATTTTTAGTCTTTGTTTTTTTTGTTTTAATCTTTAATATCTTCATTTTAATAATCATGACTTGCTCAAAGCTGCTGCTGTTTGTTTTATGTCTTAAACTTGAGAGCTGCGAAAACGTTTTAAGGATAACTTATTAAAACTAAAACAAGATCAGCTTTGGAAATGTTTAATTGTGTTTAACTAAAAAGGTTTGTCATGGTCAAACTTTAAATAATGTGTTGTGCTGGATTTGGGGTCATGCAGTGGTCATGTTGCAGATAGGTTAAGGCTGACAATAAAAGCTCTGGGCCATGTCTCACCATGGCAGCCAAGATGATAATGTATGGCTAATTCCTTGCCTTTCTAACTGCCTTCATTCATTTTCAGGTAGTGTGAATGATTCTCTTTCATCTTGGCTTTGAGTTCTAGCTGTAATTTGTCTAGCTTTCCTGTTTTTACCAGGCTCTGTGGATACTAATTATGAAAGGAAACTAAACACCCATTGTACGGCCTCTGTCAGAGCAGGGCCTGATCACAGATGTTCATTCAGAGTCCTTAAAAACAACCTTGGCTCAGAAGGTGGTGGTGTTGGGGGAGGGCCTTAATGTGCTGGTTGTCAGGTGAAGTCTTCAAGGAGCTTTCAATGTTATTATTTTTGAAGGGTGCCAGAACCAAAGAAGTGTGAAGAAATGTCATGAAGTGACTTATTAAAGAAAACTGTTTAGCACAGGAATGTATGGAAAAAAACTCGTATATTCTTCTTTGTATCAAAAAAAAAACTTCTGTGGAACAATTTAGAAGTTGACATTGAGCATTTAATGAAATAACACTGGGAATATTTTATTTCCAGTCTTTACATTTGATGAGTACATCAATGGTAAAATGAATATACTTTCCAGTCTTTATAAATGCTAATATGTTTTAATTGTAAATCCTTAAAGTGGGGGTTTCCTATGTTACACAGGGTCTGAGAATGTAAAATTTGTTTAATATCAAGGGAAATTGGAGGTACTTTGCACCTGAGGTTTACTTGAAGTAAAATACTTGAGTATTTTTTTAAAATGCTTTTTCCTCAGGAAGTAGTACTTTACTCTGATCCTTATTTCTAGTCCACACCTCAATTTGCAATGCAATATTCAGCTATTGTTAAATATTTATTGCTCATGCTCCTCCTACCACCTCCAGTTTTAGGACTGTCTGACTTTTCTAATTCTACAGTACACTGCTGTTGTTACCGTGTCTAAGGTCAAAGTGGCCATGCAACAGATATCAGCAGTACCCGTTTGGCTGCTGCTTCTACTACTGTGTAAAGTATTTACAGTAGCTGGTCTAGTTGGCATGGATACTGTTTGCCTTCAAGGTCACAACTGTAATGCAGGTACTGCAGCTTGGGAGAAGATAATAAATGTTGTGTGGATTGACTTAAAAATGTAGAAAATTACTCTGGATCCAAATGTAAGATTGTACCTGTCACCCTGAAGCATAAAATTGGAAAAGAATGTATTCGGTAATCTCCTTTTAACGTTGGTATATTGCTTTCAGATCAATAATATTGTTCTTGGCCAGTGTTACAGTTTTGTCAACATTTGAATAAATTGTATTGTATTTAACTGTATGAATTAACTCTTATTTTTTGCACTTTGGGGCCCGAATTCATTTCATCTCCTTTTAAGTTGAAGGACAAGGGACTTATTTGTTACAGTTCACATTTATATAACATGGATCATAAGTCCATCTGCACAAACACTGTCAGCTGTTTCACATCAGAAGGAGCACCAATCAAAAGTTTGAGAACACTTACTCAAATCTGTTTTCCTCCTCAATGCATTAGGGTGAACAAGTTTAAGCAGAAAATCAGCTCTTTTGTAGCAGTTCTCTAAGATGTAGGACGCTTGGTGGGTTGCTTTGTTGCTTTCACTCTTCTGTCCATTTCAACTCTAGAGAGTATTGTCCAGATGTAGTCAAACGTTTGACTGGAACAGTATAGTGCCTTGTCTTAGTTTCATTCTGACAAAGGTTGACTAAGTCCAGATTTTATGTACATGGAAAACAGTTTGCTGTGCACAGAATATTGTCTGTTTAGTGAATTTGGTCTAAACAGAGGTACACATGTAAAGTAAGATATCTGCCATGTCTACTGTCTTAATCTTCATTTAAAATATGTGTGTATGATTCGGGGCCTTCAATAAAAATAATTTGAGTGAACTACTGAAAGCAGCCCTAAGATGCATATCTTAATGCTGCTTTCAGTACTTCACTAGGAGTTATTTTTATTGAAGGGCCCAAATATAAATCACGTATGCTGCAGTTTCATAGAGACAGACAGGAATCCATGCTGATGGCTCTCCAAATCATTGCTTCCTTTCTTCCTCTGGTCTATCCAGTACACTTGACCAGTTGCCATAGTAACTAATAATTGCCTATTAAATTCAATTATCCTCCCTCCCTTTCCCCCATTAACCTCATTCCACACCTACTGTGGATTGTATTAAGATGATGATCATTATTTTGTTCTAAATGGGTTACTGATTCAAGTTCAGAGTTACTGTAAATATGATGGCTGTGTAAGTTCTGAAGGAGAGTTGGATGCAAAATTTTAAACAACTCAAGTATTTAGATTACGTGTTTTTAGAAGTGAAGTGGTAAACATTCTTTATATTACCCATTATGTTATTTGTTGTATTACTGCAACAAACTACTTTAAAATTGTCCAATTTTTTTGACAGAGCTAATATGAATATTATTCTCTGTTTTGGTACTGAAAGCAACATTCTACAAGCACATTTGTTTTGTCCTTGACAACCCAACAATTAAGTACACTTTAATGGATTATGTGGACCAAATATAAATGATTAATTTTCATAAAAATGTGAAATTCTCTTTGAAAGTGATTAAAAAAAAACAAAAAAAAAACAACTTTTTTTTAAATGCCCTTCTGGCTAACTGGTCCGCAAAATATCTGTTAATATTGTGGTGTTATCATTTGGCCTTATCCACTGTTCACGATTTTGGCGATTTTTGTGGGACATAGCAGAAAGCACATGTAGAGTATACAACATTGTCATATCTTCAAGTGAAATGTAGTCCGGTATGAACCAGAAATGTTGTTCATGTATCTGTGTCCTTTTTTTCTGGCTCCATGAAGCCAGAAGGCTGTGCAGTTATGTCTAATGTAGTGTTTTGAGCTGTTAATATCATAGTTTATATAATAACTTTTATTACTAAACTATAAAAAGCAGGTACTGTATGTCAAAATGTCACTTTTTTGGTTTAAAAAGACCGATCAACAACCTAAATTTCAGGGTCTGTAAATTCTGGTATGTAGTGAGCAGCCATTCTGTAGTGTACATGGATGGTCATCAGAAGCAAAAATTTGTTTCCTTCTCCCTTACTGCCATAAAACACCATATATGACTGCTCCAGTGTTCTGAACTGAAGAAAATTTATGGTCTCAGAATGGTACTGTTTTTGGATTTTCTGACCATGTTCATTTCATAATCAGAGGAGAGGCTGAAAGTACTATATGTGCTTGCCAAAAATGCATCCTGGCTCAGTGGCTCATCAGTGGAGATCCTGCAGACAGAAAAATTTTATTGCATTTAGAGCTCTCTGATATCTGCTGGCCTTTAGAATGGAAGCCTTAAGATTACCCCAAAGAAGTTTGCACCTAAAGACAGTAATAATTTTTTTTGATCTGTTATGTCCAAACCTTTCAAACTTTATTTTGCTGTCTGGTCATCCTTTTAGCTGAAAGTTTTGCTCAAAAATTCTACAAATGCTTTGTAGAGTTTCTAAACATAATATTTAGGGAGGTCCAAGCATTAAGAATTGCTCATTGTTTGTTTCAGTTACTAGATGAAAGCATTCTGTAGTTATAAATTTCAGATTTTCAAAAGGCTAAACTAAAGTGTGCCTACACTTTGTCTTCAGAGCAGGTTTAAGCCTTCTTGGAATATAGTCCTTTTACTCCAGAGCTATGTATAATGGAATAGTAGACCACTTTTTAGGAAAGAATCCTACAGTTCATTGTATGGTGAAGATAATGGCGGTTGTCCCTGTGCTCCAGTAGGTCCCATAAAAGTTCAGTGAAATTTAGATCTGGTGACTGGGGAGGGTGTGAAACACATTTACTTAATCTCAGTGCTTATAATGCCACCCTTGAGTCTCTTAAACTTTGTTTTTCAAAAATGTTGTTGTATTACAGGGTGGAAATGTGAGGAAACCGTGTTTGCACCATACAAGGCATCTGGTAACTTTATGTTTGTATTTCTTGGCCATTATGTAACCATGCAGAGCAGTCACTGCACCTGATGACTTCAGTGACAAAACTGCCTACATAAGTTCAGATCATGTTTAATAATAGACATTGTGCATTGAGTGCTCCAAGCATGAAATTGTCCAGATATTGAGAAAAACACAATACTGTGGACTGTTTCATTTTCCCTCACTGCTCACTAATGGAGACTTTGTGCTATCACTGCAGGTTATGTGATTGTTGCAGGTTGACCATAGCTACAAGTGCTTTCTGAATGGTAGACCTACCATAAAAAGATTTGTACCTCTTGTTACAAAATCCAAGTTGCAATTTTTTAAAGATACAAATATTTCCCAGTTTATTAATTTTTATTTGGATTTTCTTCATTATAAATGGCTTTCATTTCCACTAGCCACTATTTATTGACAGCAAAATGCATTTGAAATCGAAACTCAAATGACATTGTGGGGAAGGACTTTGAGCTTTGCCGTCAATTTTATATCTGCCAACCTTTATTTCACATGTAAGAGAATGGAAACTTTGCTTTTCATTTGAATTAACATATTTTTTAAGAAAAAAAACAAATGAAAGTGGCACTGACACAAATATCGGTACCTTCAACCTAATACTTTATGGGACACAGCCTTTGACAATGCTTGCAATTCAGCTCTTTCTGTAGCTCTGAATGAGAGATTTTTACACTTCTCCACTGGTAGTTTGGCCCACTCTTCTTGAGCAAACGTCTCCAGTTCTCTCAGGTTTGATGGGTGCCTTTTCCCAACTGTGAGTTTCAGCTCTTTCCACAGATGCTTCATGGGATTCAGATCAGCATGCCACTTCAGAACAATCCAATATTTTCTTGTCATCCATTCTTGGGTTCTTTTTGAGGTATGTTTGCCGGTGCATTGAATCTGTGCAGGACATGAAGAAATCAGAAGGCTTTTGTGGCATTTTGGAGCAAAACGTACAGCCCAGTGTTGGAAAGCTGTGTCTCAGATGTAGGTCATAGGTCCTTCTGCAGGATAATGATCTGAAACGGAAACATTCAGAGCTACCACTTGAATTTGTTTTGATGTTTTCCCTGGTTCTTTGTCCACCATTTGAAAAATCTTTCTCATCAATCATGTTTCAATCTTGCATCAATTTTCCTCATGTGGACACATATTAATGCTGAGATGTTGGCTACAGTCCCATAGACCTTAAAGTTCTTGATAATATTGGCAACAGTGGTTACAGAAACATCAAGCTCTTTGGAGATAGTCTTATAGCTTCTTAGCTATTACCTTCTTTCTAAACGCCTCAGAGAACTCTCTACTTTTCCTTCTCTTTACCATGTCTGGTGTGATATACACAGTGACTCATAACAGCAGAGTAGAGTAATAGCAGAACCTTTTCTTGTTTTGTGTACAGTTTGATACTTTCCACATTGAATAATTTTCAGTTTAATAGAATTTAATAAAGGGATGTGTGATATCGGAATCATACCAGTATCTGCTGATAATATGGTGAATGAAAAGAGAATTTCTCACAACAAAGCAGAAATAGCCTGTTTTTTTAAAAATTTTTTTTTAATAGAATGATGCACTTTCTGGAAAAAACTTTATTAAGTGGTATTATTTACTTGTTCATCAGTGTGTTGCTTTTATTATTACGCAGCCTTTAAGCCAACAAAACTGGTCCCTATTTAAGAATCAGGTAGCCAACCAAATTTCTGTATAATTCAGACATTACACAAATACCCTCACTAGCCACTTTATTGTGAACATAATTCTAATACTAGATAGGACCCCCTTTGCTCTCAGAAAAGCTGGAATTCTTGTGGCATGGATTCAACAAGGTGCTGGAAACATTTCTTAGAGATTCTGGTCCATGTTGAAATGATTGCATCGCATAATAGCTGCAGATTCGTGCTGCCAACCTGCCGTTCTACCACATCCCAAAGGTGCTCTATTGGATTCCGATTTGGTGACCGAGGAGACCATTATAGGTCACTGAATTCATTATGTTCATGGAACCAGTTTGAGATGGCTTGTGCTTTATGACATGATACATTATCATGCTGGAAGTAGCCATTAGAAGATGGGTAAATTGTGTTTAATTTGTGGCTGCTGCATTCAAATGATGCTCGATGGGTATTAGGGGGCCCAGTGTGTCCCAAGAAAACATTCCCCACTGGTCTGAACTGTTGACACAAGGCAGGTAGGGTTCATGGGTTCAGGCTGTTTTTGGAAAATTCTGATACTACCACCTGCATCTGGCAGCAGAAATTGAGGTTCATCAGACCAAGCAACGTTTTTCTGATCTTCAGCTCTCCAGTTTCAGTGAGCCAGTGCCCACTGTAGCCTCAGATTCCTGTTCTTTGCTGACAGGAGTGGAACCTGTTTTCTTCCGCTATTGTAGCTCATCTGACTCATGGGTTGATGTGTTGTGCAATCAGACAAGCTTTTCTGCCCACCACTGTTGTAAAGAGTGGTTATTTAAGTTACTGTAGCCTTCCTGTCCTCTCAAACCAGCCCAGCCATTTTCCACTGACCTCTCATCAGCAAGGTTAACCTGTCCACAGAAATGCCACTCACTGGATGTTTTTGTTTTTCGCACCATTCTGTGTCGACTACGGCGACTGTTTTTCTTGAAAATCCCAGGAGAGCAGCAGTTTCTGAAAATCTCTAAGCACCCTGTCTGGCACCGACAACCACGCCATAGGCAAAGTGACTTAGATCACATTTTTCCATTTTTGGAATTTTATAAATGTGTATATTGACATCGCCTTCGGTTAATGACATTATTGGTTATTATCATTGGTGCAGGTATACAACATATAGGTGCATCCCTGGTTTAATGTAATTCTCTTACGTTGTCCATTTTCAAGCAGTGTTTACAACATCTTGATAAGCCCCGTATTTGTGTCTGTGCTTCTGTGCAGACAATACGCTACTGTTTTTAACTGTAGTAAACAGCTATTAAGTAATGGTCTTATTGTAGTTAGTGAAAGGTCTCCCTGGGGACTTATTGATATTTCTCTCGCACGGGCCAGGAATCAATCATGGTATTGATTAACTCTTCTAGTTCTCTTTTTTTTCCTAGAATCAGTCATTATAATTCAATTTCCTTTTAGCTTATTGCTTCACATCTGCTACCTCTTGCTCCTGTGACTCCTCGTTGGCAAGGCTACTTGTTTTTATAATCCCTGCTGCTCTTTTTTTTTCTTCAGATAAATAAATAAGGCATTTCTTTATGCTCTCACAGATCACAACTGGAGAATGAACCAGGATGTTGGTGTACTGCTGCTGATTCCGATTATGGGATGGATAGTCGAGCAGGTTTTCTAAGCTGATCATATTAGTGATGTACAGCTGTTTGTGTTATTAGTTTAGGCAGCTTGTATTTGTATTTATTGAGACTTAGATGACGATCAGACCACATTAATAATGAGGAATTAATGCAGAATACCCGATACCTGCAAAGAGTTCATGAACTTCTTCTGTGTCCTTGAGTTGCAATTTGTAATTTGTGTTTTTGGATTGCATGACATCCAAATCACTGAATTACACACAGTATATTTAACAGAAAATATATTTCAGTATATGTGAATTTTTCAGAACTGCACAAACTCAAATGTTTAATACATTTGATAATGGCTGGCTTGGAAGTGAGGCACACAACAGCTGAGCATCTGCCCACGGTGTTAGTTGTCAAATCTGTCTGAAATAGACCAAATGTAGAGAATGGGACAACATATATTAATGCTAAACGTCAGGTTCCTTTCTCTTCTTAATTTTGGTACTGTAATATTATTATTATTTACTGTATTATACTCCTGAATGCCGCAACCCCAGGATTAAGTGGTTAATGGTAGATCACTATTTTACCTGAATTGCTGAATTAAAGTAGTGAGTCTTCAGGTTTTAAAGGTTGAGACTGATGGGGTATCTTTCATGTCATTTGGAATATCGTTTCATAACTTAGGGGGTGCAGCCAATGTTTGTCACCTACAAAAAACATATATAACTGATTGATTGAATAATATATAATTGGTTCAGTGAAGATATTGGAGGAAAAGGGTAATATGATGATTATTATTATTTTTTTTTTAAGTACCAGTGAATATTCCACCTGCCATGTTTTGAATGACTTGAAGAGGGGAGACACATTGGAGTGCTGGATGAGTGCAATAATCAATCCTGTGAGAGAATAAAAAACAAGTCTGAGACTTAATTAGAAATCTGAAAGGTTACTCTGAGTCAAAAATAACAGATTTTTCGTAAGTTGTTAGTGTTTCAGAATCTGATTAAAGTATCAATGGGGAGGTAGATGTATAGTTTTGCAGTTTAGCTGGAATCAAACAGCTAACTTTTGCTACCCTTTAGCCTTTATTTGTTGTAATTAAATTTAGGTTAGATATGGAGAATTGGTTATAGGTTTTTCTTACAGATTTTTCTGGTACTGTGTTCCTATTGTTAAAATAAATCTGATTTTACAAGTATTTCGTGTTTTATATTCTTTCTCCTGGGGTGTAGTTCAGCAGATCTATGGAGATTCCTGTCTGGTCTCTCTCTCTCTTCATGGCAAGAGCAGTTTTTTGCAAAACCAACAGGGCACAAGGTGCAAACCCTGTTTTGAGACCCATTCCTGACAGCAGCTGAAAAAAACATGTAACATGGCTCTCTGTCTAACAATGGCCCAAACTGTTAAGCTGAGTGCTGGATGTTGGCTTCTTTTGTGCATGTGACATCCAGCTTCTGGCAGACAAGCTTGAATGTTTGTTTGCATGTCCTATTTATCTGTTTGCTTTACCGTCATCCTCTGTCCTTGTGCTCCAGGGCCGAGTTAAGGTGTCTGTAACACTGCCTGCCACAGAGGATGAAACCCTGTTCTCTGAAGAGGCAGATTTCTATATCATACTGCAGGGGTCCACTTTAAATCATGTTACTGTGGCTCAGAGAGCTGAGGGATGCACCCTGCACTTCATTGTCCCAGGTGAGTCTCGTGTGCAGGTGTAATTCAGCCATTTGTCCAATGTCACAGCCAGGTCAGATGGACTGGTTCAGATGGATATTTCTTTCATTGCCTGAGGGGATTAACTTGCAGTTTAGGAAGGGGGGGGTGTGTATAAATCTAACATAAAAATGTTTTGAAAAATGGGTGCTAGTAGCAAAGTGCCGTAAGACTGTTTGTACAGTCTGTTTTAGAAAACCTGAGTGGCCATGAGGGAAATGTTGTGTGCAGAGCTCCTCAAGCTAACAGATCTCCTCATCCAGTTAATTCAATTCTTTTGGAATAATAGAATTATACAGGAAAAGTAATGTCATACATGAAAGGGAAAACTACATTGGAGCTTTCAAAAACAAGTGGGCCTTTGGTGTATCTAAGCTGGCTGGTGCAATCCTCTTTTTTTTTTTTTTTTTGGTTCAAGCTGAAAATAACAAGAAAACATTGCTTAGATTTAGCTATGGTTCTTTTTTTGTACTTGCTTCAGTAGCCATAATGATATTAACGAAAACTAAAAAAAAAAAAAAAAGAATCAGGAAATCAGAAAACTAAAAAACAGAGTAATCAGAATGAAACTCAGAACGCAAACAGATCACTCGCAAACCCAGTAATGGCAATCTTAACAGCCCCAAACAAGTCAAATCTTCCACACAGTCCCCTGGCCTCTGTTCCTGTGTGCTACAGTGATGTTTTTTTTTCTTCAAAATGGAATTCCATGGGAAAAACGATGTGAATATTACAAGAAAGATGAACAGTCCATCTATTGGTTCATCCATGTTCAGAGATCCAGCTTGAAGAATCATAGCGTGCAAAGCAGGGTAGACCTTGGCCAAGGCTCTGGGTCAGCGAATTGCAAGAGCTAAACAGTCTTTTACAAATATTACGGTGAATCTGTTGCAAGATATGGTTATAAATTCCTAATATGATCAACGTGTCCAATAAAGTTAACTTGTGTTTATTTGCCTGCAGGTCATAACCTCTTTGAGGTGGTCTGTATCACAGCTTACCTGTGCGTTGAAGGAAAGGCCATCTCTTGCCTCAGCAAGGCCTCCTTGGAGTACGTCCAGGATGATGCTCAAGAACTGGCTGAGTTCCTACTCACTCATTCTCACTGCTTAAGCGTAAGCAGCCACCAGGATATTATCAGCAGATTTAGACTTGGAGATGAGGCCAACAACAAAGAAATGGATGAAAACGTCACACGAGCCATGGCCAACTTAGACTATCCTTACTCGTGGAACGTTCTTGGAAGCCGACCTGGTGAAGGTAATTTTTTCCTGAAACTTAAATTGCTGATAATGGATGAAATAATATAGAATGTACAAAACTGAAACATTAGAGGAAAAATGTATATTTCTTTAATATCAGTACTTCAGAGACTAAACTTGAAATGTGTTTTCTTGAATCACCTTAAAAGTACTGTTGGTTATACAATTATTATATTAACTCACATCTATTGGAATGTATCTTCTTGATGTCTGTATGAAAAAAGTTTGGTTACATTAAATTCCATGTGGCCTTATTTTGGAATTTTGCTCAGACATACTGATTTTTTGGGGCGTCACGGTGGTACAGTGAGTTGTGTTACTGCGTCACAGCACCTGGGCTGCTCAGATATGGGTTTGAATCCAGCTCTGCTAGACTGCCAGAACCCTGACCTGAATAAAGCATTTATGAATAATTATAGGACGGGTATTAAGTTTGCTCTGATGACATTTGACAAGTTTTTACAAGGTTTTTCAGGCATTGCCTGCACGCTTCCATATACACTAAAGTTAATTACTGGCCTAGTATTTTTTATTTTTGTAGTGCTTCCTCCTTTCCCTGAGACATTGAAAGTAGTGATAAAGTAGTGTTTTTTTTTTTTAAGAGATAAATTTGTTTTTAGTCCAACAACGTTTGACCCTAGCATTAAGTATTATTAGTTTATTGTGGCAATGCTATTAGTCCATTATTTCCAGATGCATAAAATGTCTCAAACTGTTATGATCTGTCCATGTAAGCATCTGTTAGGATTAAGTTGTCGTGCAGGAATGCTGTCATTATTATTAACTTATACAGTTGACACCTTTGTCCAACTTGCAGCGCTAGACATGTTATTCGCTCTACATTAATTCGTCCTTTTAAGCAGCAGAGCAACGAAACACACATTTACCCAGTTACACACTAAGATCAATTTGGAGTCACCACATCAACCTGAAATACATGTCTTTGGACTGTGGGATAAAACCAAAAAATGTCTAGTGGAAGCAGGTAGTTGTCATTCTTGCTTGTTTTGATTTTACGCAAAAAAAGTTTTAGAATCTTTAATTGCATTTTAAATTTTAATGCACTCAGTCAAGACATTAATTTTATTTTGTCAAGATGGTTTTTTAAGTATTTAGCAAATTATTTGACCTTTTATATATTAAATGTTGCTGTTTTTGTCCATAAATTGAATTAAATATTTTTCATACAGCATGCTCATGTACTGTAAAATGAAAAGAAAGGCAAAGAAAATTGGATTATATGTAAGACAAGAACAAGATAAGATTAGGAAAAGGACTGTACATATGAGAAGCTGCAACGCCATTGTCCAGTTTAAATAAGTGAATGTGGCTTTGCTATGTTAAACAAATTTGATTTACTTTTTAATGCAGTTATGGTGTCTGTTTCATAGCAAAACCAAATGAATGTCTTGATGCCAGCTGACTAAATAAGATATTTTGAATTAATTTTTCAGCTCTGAATGGTTATAGTTATAATATTTTATATTTCTGGTGCATAAAAAAATCCTAGTACATTATAATTAACTTGAGGTACATTAGTTTGTGGTGGCTAATGAGAATTGTGCAGATGGCTGTATTATATATGAGCTGTCAAAACCCCTGTAGTTGAAGAGAATATAATTTAAATAATTTAACAGTAAAACAAAGAATTTAGTATTGGAATTATTTTTATATTGTATCATTTTCTGTCTGGTTTTTGATAACAGTAGTAACAAGACTGCATCTACCAGCTTCACTAAAATGAATGAATAATGTGGAATTACCTTACTGGGGTGAACTTGTGGATATTGTTATATGGTTTTGATTACTTTGATAATTGTTAGAGGTTGTCAAGTCTGAAATTTTTAAATTGTTAAACAATACCATACATAAATTTCAGATATGTTGCATGTATTGAGCATGTCATAAGTGCAGAACATTACCGTGTTTGATGGTTTATTAGTAATGGCCAGGGAACATCCAAAACAATATTAAAACCAATACGACAGTGTACTGCTTCAGCATAATTTGTCTCCATCCAATGATTTGTTTATTAAATTATCCATCCAAGCCTGTGCAGTGTTCAGTACAATTCTCAGTCATCCCAGGTCACCCATGATTCCTCTTTATAAGATGCATATAAACCCCATGCAGCCTGGAACTGGAAAGCTGCAGTGGCCCAGACTCTGTTGATTAGTTTCAAATCCTTGGTTCTTATGTTCTTTTGTCACAGCATGTCTTTTGTTTTAATTGTAGTGTTTTTTTTAGACAAGTTTTGTTTGTATTCAGTAACTGCTATGAACAGGGAAACTGCAACCTTTTTGTTGAAATGGGACTCTCAGTAATATTGCTTCCTATCCGCACTCGATTGGATTTTGTTACCTAATCCAAATTAAAACGTAAGATTACTGTATTTCTGAAAACTTTTAGTACCATTGAATTATTCTGATATGTAAACTGTACATTTTAATTGTACAATGTGTATTAGAGTTTTTCTAAATCTGAACTTTTTTTTAAATGAATGTTTACCAAGAAAAAAACATGTCGATATGATTGGATTAATAGGTTTTAACATGGAAACACAGGATGAGGAGGGCAAGTGGGGAAATATGTAAACAACAAAACTTATAAAATCTGTTTAATGGTGCCCCCTCCCCTGTACAATTTCCAGGCAATATTCTGTATTTACTGTATTACAGTACGCTTCATGTAGACGTGTGCAGTTCATTGTTTTCTTAAAAGCGCTGAGACCTACATTTAGAATGCATCTCAGAGGGATAGAATAACATAGCATATGAATGGGATGGAATAAGGATATCTTATTCACGAAATCCAGAAGATGTGCTCAACCAAACAGTATGTGTACTTAAAAAAAAAAACTAAAAATAAATAAATACATAATAATAATAATAATAATAATAGCAGAAAATACATCATTGGAGCTCAGCTGATCTTTGAGAATGTGAATGTTACAGATAGCTGAAACTCATCCACGATGGAAGATGTGCAGAACAAATTGTGCAGCTTAATTTGTGCTTGTCAATGAGATGGTGAATTGCCCTTGCGANACTAAAAATAAATAAATACATAATAATAATAATAATAATAGCAGAAAATACATCATTGGAGCTCAGCTGATCTTTGAGAATGTGAATGTTACAGATAGCTGAAACTCATCCACGATGGAAGATGTGCAGAACAAATTGTGCAGCTTAATTTGTGCTTGTCAATGAGATGGTGAATTGCCCTTGCGATGATGTGTCAGGTCGAATTAGCTGATGGTTGCCTCATTTGCTGTGTTCTTCCCCCTGTGAGAAGCTGACAGCAAAGCCCGGTGGGACTAGAACTGATTTTCACAGCTTCAGATGTTTTTGCAAGAAAGAACAGAAAAGCACAGCAACAGGTTTAAGCGGTGCAAAGTGGATTTTGCTGTTCCTGCTGTCTGAAATGATTCTTTTTCAGTTCACTTTCATTAGCTTTCATAAGGATATTAGACTGTCAGCTTTTGTCAGAAGAAAAAGGGAGTGAACTAGACGTTGTATTACAGTTTTGGATGGCTCTGTTGCTTATTGGGAAGGTGACAAGAACAAAGGAAGCACAACAGCATGTGACCCCAGCCTTTGTGTGTGTTCACGTGTTGTTTTGTCTCAGACAGGAATTGCTGGTTTTGAAGTTGTCATGTTGCCATTTCTCTTGTACTTTGGTTGTTAAAGGACTGCTCTGTGAGTCAAAGATAGCAAGTGAGTACCTTTTAGAAAATGAAATGGATAGTCTAATGCAAATAAATATTCCATTAATGTGAGGCAGATATTTCCTTAAAACATTGTTGTAAAGTGTAAACAATAAAATGCAATGTTGTATGGAAGATGTGGTGTGAAAACATTTTTCTTCTCTGTTTCTTTTCAGCATTTGGCATTTATTTCTCTTTACCATATCTAGCAAAATCTTTAGCAGGGTGAATTGAGGTTACATGCACGAAGACCCCTTGAACTTTATAGAAGTCCCCCCCCCCCAACAACAAAAACAAAACAAACTGAAAGACCTACCATATCTAGCAAAATCTTTAGCAGGGTGAATTGAGGTTACATGCACGAAGACCCCTTGAACTTTATAGAAGTCCCCCCCCCCCCAAACAACAAAAACAAAACAAACTGAAAGACCATTCAGCTTTAATAGGTCTGTGCAGCTTTAGCCCTGAGAGGGAGAGCTTTCTTTCTTTCTTTCTTTCTTTCTTTCACTTTCTGTCTCTTTCTCCTGCCCTGTCCTTCCTAGTAAACCTTGAACAAGTACTCCAGCTGTGTTTATGTATTTGCGAGCCAAGCCCTGAGGTTCCTTATTGGTGTGCTCCTGTCACATCTCATTCAGACACTCCTGTTCTTCCACAGAATAGCAACATGAAACATTGTGTAAAACCGACCTGCTTTTTCATGCTGTTACTTCTGTATTTCATATGAAGTGCATTCACACTCAATTTGGAAGAGAGTAATTTTCAGAGTATTTTCATAGTTATTCTCTATGAACTGCATCACGGTGTTACATATTAATGTCTGTTTCTATTTTTAAAAACTGTTGTTTGTCAATTTGTCCTCCTGAACTCTAAATTTAATGTCATAAAATATTAATTTCGCTAAATTTGTGGTCAGGTACCACAACTCTGAAATTTAAAAAAAAAAAAAAAAAAAAAAAAAAAATTGATGTTCAGATAATTTTTGAAACCTATAGCTTGTAGACTTCAGAATTATTTGTTTCTGCTGTTCATGGTTGCCCTGTGATTTATTAATGGGCATTAACACCCACATCAGGATCTTTTGTGTGTGGCACACTGAGAGCCTTGTGCTGGTGTCTCACTCCGCCTCTCACTCTCCTTCCCACTCTCTGTCTCTTCCTCTCTCTGCTGGCCGTTCTGCAGAGCTGCAGCCCAGGGAGTCCCTGCTGCACCTGGCTGTGAGGCTGGGCTTTCCCCGACTTCTGCAGCTGCTCCTGTGTCAGCCTGGGGGCCTGATGGCCGTGGCCCTACCAAATGAAAATGGCGACACTCCCCTGTCATTGGCACGGAAGTCTGGCCAAAGGACCCTGCTGGAGCTGCTGAACAAGTGAGTCTATGCACTCTTTCGTGCTAGTTTCAAAGAACCATCAAAATACAGCACGATGTAAAGTATGGAAACATATGAATGATTTATATTGCACACCTATTTATGAAACAGTGCAGGAATGGAGTACTTCACAGAATTACAAATTTTAAGCCTGGATGATCTGAATGTAGGATTACAGAGTGATCTTCTTGGGTAATAAAATATTACCCAACATAAGAACGTAAGAAACCAAAAGCGGTTTTACTAAGGACACATTTAATGCAACTTAATTTAGTTTTAATTTACAGTTTTTAACATTACCAATTTTTTTCTATTTGTTTTGTGAAGTAATTCAGTCCAACTGTAGCACATATAATTCATCCAGCAATTTATTATAAGGTGGCACCTCACCTTGTGATCAGTTTTGTTCATACCTCAAATTTTATGCAACTCCAAAGCCTCACCAACTGGTAAACAAAAGCTTAATAGACATCCCTTGATTTGTTCATAACTTGATTTTCAAGAAAAAAAACTTCAGAAAAAATGTTCTAATAAATATAAAAATATATTTTTACACACGCACACACACACACACACACACACACACACACACACTTTGTATATCTCTAACCTTAAGCCTCTATGAAGCACCAGTGTATAGTAAATTTATGCTTGCTAGCAGAATGAAGCTTGGCTTGATCATTCTCATGTTCTCATAATTAGCATAAATGTTAGATATGTTAGTTTACCTACTCAGATTTATATATTGTTTTTTTTCTACTACCTACAAGCAAATTTTCACAGGGTCCACATCAGGACTACCTTTATTCAAACCTTTATTGCTTTGATGCATTCTCGAACAAGAGTTTTAGTTTCATAATAGACTGTTTGCAATAACTGGCTCAGTGTAACCAGCTTTAAGTGCTTTTGTCAGTCTTATGCCTTTGAATTGTTTGGTTTAGAGTGAACTGACTTGTTGGCAAAAAACTACACATAGATTTTGTCTCTGAAATGTATAAATAATACTGCCTTTTTGCCTGGTTCACTGGTTAGGTTCATTTAACTAAATATTTAAATTACGCCATGCTTTCCCATGCAAATATGATCAGGGTTGTTTGTCTATTGAGGTCATTTCAGAAATATAAGTAAAGTGTGTGTGTGTGTGAGAGAGAGAGAGACTCTTCTGTTCTTTATTTCACTGACATGAAAAATATAAATATTTCAATTATGTAATGCAGTCAGTGATGATTTTCCTGAAACCATGATTAGTTGTATGTACAGCTACCATGAGAAGGAACATTCCAGTCATTTCTTTTTTGAGTAAACACCCTTTCTAAAGAACTTCACAACACCAAGATTTTACTTTACTGGGCTCACATTGTTTAATTTTTTCTTTTTTTTTTAAAATAAAAGTATCTTATATTCTGAAGCATAGTTGTTTAAAGGCATTGTTTTGCTGAATAAAATGAAGGGCAGATGAGCTGGAACATTCCAGTCATTTCATAGTTCTGAATAAGTGTTCCATCTCGAGACGTTCACCTTCAGGGATTTCCTTTCCACTTTGGACAGTCCCCCAAACCCACTGGCCACTCCTCTGGCTGGGATGTCCCAAGTGTGGGTTGACAGTTCCTGGCTTCTGCGCTTCTGCCATGAATCTGAGACCCTGACCCTGACTGTGCAGCAGACCTCAAGCAGGAACCAGCAAGAGGCCATTCTGCTTCTGAGGAAGCGCTTGAGGGATGATAACTTCCTGAGGGAGGTAAACCACGGCTCTGCCCCATGCCTCCACGCAAATGTTGACAGTGTGTCACAACTTAATGTTTTGTTAAGCCACCCGTATTACAGTAATTACAAATATAGTTACTATTATAGAAGCTGAAACTGTTATAGATTAATATCCATGTCTGTCTTGTGGTTTATGGTATCTATTAACAGATTGATAATTTTGTTGGAAGAAACCTTTCTGTAAAATTTAGGAATTTGTTAGGAAATTTGTGTAGATGAAGCTTTTTGAATTTCTAAGCAGAAGTCAAGAATTTCTAAGTTGCTTTTCTAATCCCTTTCAGTGTCACTAAGTAATAATCCATTTTATGACAAGTCATTCTTTCTGAGGTATCTGTTAATTATGAAATTCTCTTAGATCAAAGCGCTTTCAAAAAGTGGACCGGAAGAGGAATATGAAAGGGAACACAATAAAGGCAGCACACATAACAAAGGTAATTTGATATTTATTTGTGGTGAGTAGTTTGTGCTCTGCATTTTGCCAAGACTGTGGTAAAGATTATATGATTTTTCCCCTAGTATTCCAGAAGCTCTTCTTTTGTGTGTTCCATGGAGATGAGAAGAAATGATTTATTTTTTCCAGCCTTTTTTCTTCTAGTTCATAAGTGATGAACATGGTGCACCTCATCCATTCTTTCGGCTACTTTTTTCTTTTCACCCTTCAGGCAGCAGGCTTTTTCAGGCAATTTCACATGCTTGGAGGAAAGTGCTATTCCTCCAGTTTACATTCAGCCCTATAGTTGCCTAGTTGACTGTAGGTGTCACTGTCAGCAATAAAGAGGATAGATAGGCAGTCATCTCACTCAAACCATTTCCCAGAAAATACATGATTATTGGAATATATGTTTTGTATATATATCGACAAAGTTTAAAAATATTGAGATACTTTTTGCCATATTGCCCAGCTCTTATACACACAGACACAACAGCATTCTGGCTATTTCTTCCTTTTCAGAGGCCCCTGATGGCTCTTTGTGCACAAATTTTTATGCTGAAGAAATTTTTAGACCACATTTGAATCAGCAAATGTATATGACACATAAAACGCGGTCTCCTGAAAGATTTCTCTTTTTTCAGCTTGGAAATTCTAAAGCAGCACATGACTGGTTTAGAAAACAGCTGAAACTAAATACAAGCCACATTTTTTGTGCTGTTCTTGTAGGACTGCTGTGTTGTGCCAAGAGAAGAATGGACAACCAGTAGACGTACCTCAAATAAATGCTTAAATAGGCAGGATAGCAGAGAAATAAGCGGAACATGATTTACAATCAGAAATCGGGGCAGAAGGTCTGATTATTTTCACTACAATGAGCTTTCCTTTTGCGCGAACAAAATCTTAATTAGGTACGAGCATTTCAAGTTTAAGAAAATAAACCTCCACAATCTAAATTCTGTTACAGTATGTTACATTAATTTGTCAAATCAACATTAAGGACTTTTTCCAGAGTTGTTCATTTGCCCATTTGATTCATGTGATGTATAATTCTAGCAATTAGCATTTGTTCATTGTATACATAATGTTTAGAAAAGGTTTCTAAATATATAAAGGCTTTCAGATGAAGATTTTCACAAATGGAATTTCAGGTTTGTTTAAAAAAAACACAAACATGATCTCTTCATATTTAGTGTCTTATGTGCTTTTGTTTTTAAGCCTATTGCTGTTAGACATAGAAAGTGCATGGAAATCTGTTGCTCTAACCCATGGGAAAAATCCTAGATGCTATTGTGGCTTTAACATTTAAGGAAATAAGTGCCACCCATGTTTCAAGTTTAAACAGAAATTGGTTTCTTTGCATGTTATCAGTATGCGTCATGGCAAAGAATGCAGCCAAAACTGTAACATTAAGTGGTTAAAATTGTAAACAAAAGTAAATGTATTTTGAATCACCTACAACCTCAATACCTTGCATTTCTTTTACCCATATATTGAAATGTTTAAAATATGTGCAGTACATATTAGTCACCATGTGATGTGCATTAAAGCATTAGGTAGCATACAAAAAACCAAGGTTTGAACCCCACAACTTGTTTTAGTATCCTTGAGCAAGGTCCTTGTCCTGAATTGCTCCAGTAAAGTTACTCAGCTGTATAAATTGGTAAATTGTTGTACAGTATGTAGCTTAATATTGCATGTCAGTTTGGAGAAGAACCTATGTTATTAATTATTTTTATCCAAGATGGTTTTTTTTTTTTTATTCTGCTCTTAGTTTGGAAACAGCAGAAAATACCCAAGTAATGGGAAAAAATGACACCACATCATATAAAAGAAAAACTGTCCAAAATGGTTAATTTGAAACCTATTGCCAAGAAAATGTCTGAGTGCCCCTGTCGTTCAAAATTTAGAAAAAATTTTGTATATAACTCAGCTTAGTTGCCACATGCTTATTCCAACCTTGCAAGTCCTGAAGCCTAGCAAGTAAGAGAGTGAGGAAAGTGCTAACTTTTTTTAGCCAGAGCCAAACAAAAAATGCTATTTGTTACTCTCTGGCATACTGTAAACAAAAAGTATAAAAATATTAAATTAATTTCAAATTCTGACACACATAGTACCTTTTGAGCTCAATAAGCTGTATGTATGTATGTATGTACATCATATAACCAATATATGGCCTGTAGATATCATTTTTACACTTGTTTCCCTTATTTTTTACTCTGTTGAAAATCCAATGTCAGTGTGAACTTTACATTGCAAAAACTACAGGCTGTGCTGTGAGCTTGCTGCTACTCTTCTCTCATAGAAGCCAGATTGTGAGGGTTCCTCTGCTACCAGCACACCATTAAGAGTAGCTAAGTGTGCAAAGCCAGCCCCCTCTGTGGGAGTTAACAGATCTGGCAGAGTTGGAGCTGCGGCGAATTGCTGTGTTTATTACATTTTGCCGGGGACACAGAAAGTCCTTTGTGAGATCTCAGCAGTGTTTTCCCAAACATCTCGAGTCCTGAGAACGAGTGCATTCAGCCACTTCTGGGTGGCCTCCTGAGCATGGTCGCAAAGATGCTGTCGCTCTCCATTACAGGCCCTAGTTCCTGTTGCACATAACCATAGCAACCAGAGGTTTGATTGCAGCCCATTAGCTGGGATAGCTGAGGCCTGCAGTAAGTCGATCCAGTGTGTAGTGTGTCTCCGGGTTGTCACTTGGTGTTGGACTGGCCAGCACATCATTCAGGTTACTCGATTTACTGCCATTAAAAGCTGTCCCAAAAAAATCAGTGTGTTTACTATTTAGAAGCCATTTAATGAACAGAATTCAACATGCATAGTTTTTAAAATGCAAGTTTTTTTCAGTTCTTGTCATGAGGTAATAAAATGAAATCAATATTTCAGTGGAACCATGGGCTGCAGAAAAACCGCAGTTGTGCATAATAAAATGTTAGCTCAGCCCGATAATCTGTTTTAAGATTTGCTTATATGTGTCACACATTCAGATATCAGGGTAAACATACATTTGCCAGTACATGTATTAGGAAAACGTTTTAGGCGTTTAATAAATGAGTTACTACATTCATGCAGATTTACTTTTTGTGCTTCACAGATTCATGCCAGGATTTATGCAGAGAGAATCATATGATGCAAGATAATGTAAGTAAGATGCTTTTTGGATAGTGGCAAAGCAATAAAAGTACTCCCTATGCTAAACAGTATTACAGAATATCTGAATATTTTTTTACATTTTCTTACTTAGAGAGCAGTTTGTTACGTTTTATTTCAATGTGCATCACATGCTGTTGGTTTATTAACTGAATATAAACCCAGTATAAAGTCCTCTGGCAAGAAATGGTGACAGTGATTAAGTCTGGCTATGTGGTGGAATTAAAGTCACCCTCAATTTTTCCATAGAGAGTCTGTTAAATGTAACCTTTTTTTTCTTGGAGGGAAATTAGAGACATGAAAACCTGGAGAAAGTGCAACTTTTTTAACATGTAGAGACTGTACAGTCCGCAACCAAGTAATTCTCAATTGTATTGTTTACATCTCCTATTTGGTTCAATAATGAAACCACAACTAATTACACAAAATTTTATTTATCCTTTTAAATACAGTATCACAAAAAGACTTTGGAGTCAAACCGTGTTGATTTTTCATATCATATGTAAAGACATCAAATTGTTATTTAATCTCAAAATAACAGGAGTCTTCACCAGCAACATGACAATGTTGTACATCAGCACAAGTCATATTTATAAGCTTTTTTATCCCAATAAATACATTAATACATAATTATGAATTTGTAAGTTGTCTTAACCCAATAAATAATAGTAGTAATAATTAAATGACTTAATTAAATGAGCCGCTAAATTAGTAGCTAAATAAGTGAACATGCAAGAATGGATACATGAGATTGTAGATTTTTTTTTTTTTTAAGTTGGGCCAAAGACTTGTATTAATCGATTTAGCTAGTTGAATCAACACAATAAAATTGTTCTACAAACAGTATAAAAACAGCTTTAGAAAAATGTGATGATTTTGCCACTATTAATGTTACAATGCACAAATAGGTCCATTCTGGTTAAATTAGAGAACAGGATGAAATATAGTGATTAGCCCACAATGGTGAGTCTTGCAACGATTCACAGGTACTTACTACTTACCATTAAGGTGCTGTATTATTAGACTGCACTGTATTATGAAACTTTGTAACTGCTGTGCTACAATATATTATGATCTGTATTTTTGTTTACTGCTTTGTAGTTAGCCAAAGGTGGCTGCTGTTTTGAGAGAGAACCTGATTAATACTCGGTCCTTTGTGTGAGGATATTAAGAGCCAGGATGAGGGATGGCCCATTGAAACGCCTCCTACTTCACACATCCCTTGGTTATTGGTTCACAAGGTGCTATTTCTGGTCATTGTTTGTTTTTCTCACTTTGACATGCTGTGAATCCTGGTATGCGTAGGTTTTTGAAGAACAACTTCCACTGTTTCCTGCTGAAGAGAAACCTACTCCACTCTGCCCTGGTAAGACTTCTTGTTTCTAAAACACTTGGATTTGAATTTTAAATTCTTCCAGAGAGGATATACATACTTTGTGTAAAAGTTGTTCTGCATTTCCAAGATTTCTGTTCTGAAAAATAGTCATCAGCTATGTATTAACACTATTTATTAAAGATAAAAAAATGTGTCCTGTTAGGTATTTTTTTAAGCACAGAGAAAAATCATATGGGCATTTTTTTCTTTTCGTGAAGTTATACACAAGTTGTTTGTGCACAGAAATGGCATTATCAGGATTTATGCAAGCACCCTTAAAATTCAACCTTTTGTCATGTCCTGAAGAACACACTGGTAGGAAAGGCCCTACAGTACGAGTCTCTGGTGTGCCAGGTGGAGAGGGTGTTCTCCCTAGCACTCCTAGCATTTCAGACATGTTTCTTCATGGCCTGTGAGCAGAGGTATGGTCATTGTTTGAACATAATCGGGGTTGGGAAGTGAAGCCGCTCTTGTGCTAACAACGTGACTGGATTAAATGCCCTATTAGATACCGTTTAGTTAAACAGTTGGGAAATGACAGTATGTAGTAATTTTAGCAGAAATTTGATAAAATAAGTAAAAAATAACCATTCATGTTCCAAAAATGACTGAATGGGGGGGAAAAAACCTAAAATATTTGTGGCATGCAGCAGCAAGGCCATGACCCCATCCTGTATTATCGTCTGTGGATTTGACCCTAGATCACCTATACTCTGGCATTTGAGCTTGCTGCTTCCAAGTTTCTCACGTAAAGAGCAGTATATATTAATACCTGGCTCAGTATCCAAGATCAGAAGTCCTGGTGTAGCAAGTTCTATCCCAGCAAAGCCAAACCGCATCAGAGAAATATTTAAAATTGGCACGAGTACGAATGTGAAACTACGTGGCAGCACTGCGCATCCGTGTCCTCAGTCTTCACCTCCCGTGCCAGACTTCCATTCTTGAGTTTTTTGTTCTGTGCCAAAGACTTCATTGGCTGAGTTATCATAGTCTTCAACTTTCAGTTCTCAAATGCTCAAAAAGACAAATATCCACCAGTTACTGTGGTACTGAGTCACTGTGTTATCGAGTAAAAATTGCACGGTCATAAAATCACTCCATCGTTGACAGCATATGACCATATACAATTTACACTGATGACAGAAAATAATACATCCAAAGAGACATGTTTCTTCAGGCATGTTTTAGGAAGCATGTCTAGTTCAGGAATTCAAAGTTATACTGTGTGTTTGTTTATCCTGTTGATATAATTTTAGATGCACTTGCAGATTATATTTTTGAGCCTGGAATACATGAACATGTTGTTTAGTGAAACTGTTTGAGCATTACATTGAGCATTATAATTACATGTTCTTTGTGTTGGAGGCAGTACATACTTTTATACTGCATTTGGCAATATTTCTTTACTCAAGGAAGTTCACAGTTCTGAAACCCTTTGCTGATGTATTTTTTTTTCTGAATGGGCTTCTGTGCTTGGTTTAAATAATCTATCTTTCAACATTTTTAGATCTCTTGACTGTTGCTTCATAGGAAGGGTAATAACTTCTACCAAAAAAGTAATTAAATTTTCTGGACAAAATGCATTTTAAGTTTACATTTTTTAAATTTATGTTAAGAATAGAATTAAATATATATCATGCTCATATTGGTTCACTGCTAAACATGAAGCAGTAGGTTTTAGAATCAGCACCTGGAAGTCTAAGGCCATGGTCCTCTCCCAGAAAACAGTGGATTGTCCTCTCCAAATAAGAGGTGAACAGCTGCCCCAAGTGGTGGAGAAGTTAAAGTATCTTGGGGTCTTGTTCACCAGTGATAGAATAAGGGAACGAGAGATTGAAATACGGATTGGTGCGGTGGCGGCCGTTCTGTCTGCACTGTACCAGTGTGTGGTGCTGAAGCGGGAGCTAAGCGTTTAGACACTCTGTGACAGGGTGAGAAGCTCAGCAATCTGGGGAGCCTTGGACTAGAGCCACTGTTTCTTTGGTTTGAGAAGGGTCAGTTGAGGTGGTTTGAGTATGTTGTGAAGATGCCCCCTGGCTGACTCCCTCGGGAGTGGTATCGGGCATTTCCCACTGGGAGGAGACCCCAGAGCAGACCCATTACACACTGGAGAGATTATATCTCTCAGCTGGCCTGGGAATGCTTGTGGGTCTCTCAGAAGGAGCTGGAGACCACTGTATGGAATAGGAGGGTCTGAGTCTGCCTTTGCAGCCTGCTCCCAGCTGCAACTCTAACCAGCACAAGTGGGAGTGGGAAACTGAACTGAACATTAGAGGCTTACAGTGAAATGGTTTAATAATCTCTTAAAAGAGTAGTGTTAGACCTTCACTGAGATTCCCAAAAAATGATGTTACTATGTTTGTTGGCAACTGAGATAATGTAAAACATGTAATATATGCATCCCCTCCTGAACTGTGCAGACAACTTAATTGAGCAATTTTCTTGACAACTTGTTAAGTAATTCATTAGATAATTAATTTAGAGGAACTGGAATCGTGTTTCTGAATGATAGACATGCTGCTTGTTTCCTGATCACTTCCAAATTATGTAACTACACTGGCTCTCAGTCCCTGTTAGATGGAATGTTGTGGTTGTGAGTTTAGCTCAATGGCTTTTCTCTTGGTAGACAGCACTTGAAATTTGTGTGGTTTGAGTCTGTCAGTCAGACTTTCTTCATCATTCCTTGAGCTAAATGCTTTTCCAGCTCTTTCTTTTCATCTAGTGCCTGTTACCTCGACATGTTCCTTACCGTAGAAACCACAGGTCTGCCTTTGCCATGGGGAAAGTCACTGAGCTGCGGTTTATAGTCCTTTTGCTTTTACTTTAAGGATAATTGAATATGAAAGAAATTTAAAAATGTGGAACTGTTATATGCCAAACTCGGGCAATTTTCCCATGACTGGAAAAACTTTTTTTTGAAGATGCATAGATTGTCTGTCTTTAATGTAAATGATGCTCACCTAAATAGTTGACTTGGTGTTGAAATGGACTCTATTCACTTTTTATAAATTATGCATTTATGGATATAAAAATGGTAGCAGTGTTTAAGCACATGGATTTGGAACCTTAGGTTTGTGCAAATCCCAGAAGGGGCTCTAGTGTAGTGCCTGTGTGTGTGTGTGTGGTATTGAATGATAATGTTAGAGGACTTGATATGATTTTGGTATGTTTGTAAATGTTGTGCAGCCTGGGCATTAGCAATTAGCATGCCGTGATTGTGGAGTGACGATATGAGGCAGAGGGAGTCACTCTGGCAGTTGCCGTGATAAGTGACACTTAGTTCCATGCACTGAGTCACATTTCTGCAAGGTAATGTGACAGATGGGGGGAAACTCCAGGCTATAGAAAATCTGGGAATGCCATCAAATTTATAAAAATATGTGGTTTACCCTGTGGATTGGGGGTTAGGGGAATACTTACTCTTGGAAATAAGGTGGTCATTTATAAAACCTGTCTGTCCTGTCACAGATGCATAGTACTATCATTAAAAGGCATTTTGACAAAATTTTATTATTCACTGTACGTTTGTAATTTCACAAGTACGCCAGTCCTTTTTTGAAGTGAAAAATGACTGCCTGGTTTAATTTTGTACATTGTCTGAATCATTGTGAAAATAATCAGCATTTTTTTCTGGATAGTCCTGGAAAGTCTGGAATATTCACTACATCATGTAACTTGTTTCCATGATAATAAACAGCCATATTCTGCTACAAAGTAGCTGTATGACCTCTTGAAAAATTGAAAAAAGAAAACTTGGCTTTAAGTTTGTACTTGGCTCACAGCTGAACCAGAATGAGCTGTAAATACCTTGATGACTTGTTGTCCTCAAGCTACTGAAAATGCCTTCCAGAGATGTGGGGGACTCATCTTATTTGTGTTCCAAGTTTCAGCTCAAGTAAAACAAGCATCATTGTTCAGTTTTTACAGCATATCAAGTGAGCAATAAACCTACTATAAATGTTCCTTAAATACACAAGCTAGTGATGCTGTTAGCTACATTCACTTTTTATTAATGTCTTGTATGATGAAGTGCAATAAATTAGTCCAAACTCTCATTTTAAGGGGGCTGAAGTTCAGATTAAGGGTATAAGCAGGGGTACTGTAGGGTTAATTAAAGCTTTCTTTTTATCAGTAATTGATGTTTGAAATATGGGTAGCTGTACAATTTCAGAAAGTATTAAATTGTGCCAAAGTGTATTATGCCTATTCCTTGCGTTATGACCACAGCATTCTTTGTTTTATAACCTCCTGGAGTAGTTAAACTGCTGTAATTGCTCATGCTGTATAATTTACTATCTAATTTATCTAGCTGTCGTACTGAGCAATAGCGGTTTCGGACTTCTGAATGAAAATGGGAAGTTGGGACTTGTAAATCTAAGTGATGGTCGTTATGAGTAGCTATTGGCTAGTTTTCGTAAGCATGATGTTAACAACGTAACAGTTAAAACTGGATAGCAGTGAGTTTAATAAATACATTTTAAGGATTTTGGTATTAAGTGAATTGAAGGCATTTGAAAACCGAGCAGTGAACGTCGATTTCTCCACTACTTGCACTTTGTCTGCACAGTGACACGACTCTACTGTAGAAACTTGTAGCATGTCCAAAAGATAATAATTATATCCTGCTCCTGCATGAGGGTCTTTAGCCGCTGCACCCACAATTAAAGTGAGGAATTTTAACAAGCTCACGTCATAGTCTGACAAAAGCTGACATTTAAGGTGATCCACATGTTAGGTTTCCTTCCCCAACTCTGGCACCCCTGCTGTACTTGTTCTCCCATTTTCCCACTCTTGCTTTCGCTTTTCCACTGTCCACACACCTCTTTATCTCTCCAAGTCCTACAAGGACATACTGCAAGCATAACGGGAGGCCAATACAGAAGTTTAATGTGAGTTTAGTGAACAAACAGAGAACCAGGCTTATTATTCCTGGGGGCTTTCTCTCCCCTTGTGAGCCCATACGGGGGGGGGTTGTGAAAGAAGTCCTGTGCAGCAGAGACGATGCTAGGGGAGGGGCCACGTTGGCCATGCTGAATGCTAATTACCAAAGAGTTGTTCGGGGAGACTCTAAGAATGAAGGACTTGTTGTGAATCAGCCACTAGGTCTGTTTTTGCTGAGAGCAGTGGTTGTAAAACTGCCAGACCTCTACACTGCTAAAATTAGGGGACCTCTCGGTTCCCTACTGGCTGCCTTTGATGATCTAATGAGCAGTGAAAACAATCGGAACTTACTTAGCTGTGCAAACTCCATGAGGACAGCCCCCTGAAAAGACGCTGTGCTCTGCCTCTCTCTCTCTCTCGCTCTCTCTCACTCTCTCTCTCTCACTCTCACTCTTTCATTGTCTTTTTATTGCACTCTCCCCTCATTTTTTGCGGGTCTCCGGTTTGCTCACAGATACGCAAGTGTGGACAAAACGTGATTTACCGTTTGTCAAGAGGGTTATCTCGCTTTCTCAGCTGTGAAACTGTGCTGGCTGGCAAGACCACGCGGCCGAGAGGCTGGTGCGGGGGTGTGTGGAGAGTGAAAGGAAAGAAGGAAAGTCAATGGAAAGAAAACTCTGCATCTCTCCTCCAGACCCCCAGGACTCTCGCCTGAATGTTTGTGCTTGGAAAGCTCTGCTATAGCGGCTCAATGGGACGGAAGCCAAAGAAAACTGGAGCTCTGTTAGTAGACTTACTCACAAACCAAGTCTCTCTTTGGAGCCGTCACTCTGCAGGAGCCACCGACCTGGCTTCTGCCTCCTGTGCACAACCCTCCCCTCCTGCTTTGTCTCTTAAAGATTTTAACAAGAGGGTGTCCTTCAACTTCCCTGATTCTGCTTAACCAACTGGGCTCCAGTGGTTTGCTTTTGCATCGAAAACTCAAAAGGTGAGTTAATGATTCATCGTCATTGGCTGACCTTTCAAATTCTTTGGGACACCTCAACTCGACTCGTGCTCGTCTCCCAGGAGGATTTGAGGATTGTCAGCTGGTGGGGTTGCCTAGTTCTCATTTGTGCATCTGGATCTCACGCCAAAACCACCCCCCCCACCTCTGCCGTTACATTGGATTCGGATCCAGCTCTCGCCACCCCCCATCCACGTGGTGCGGTCGGACAGAGTATGTTTGGGCTCTGGCTACAAGTGCTGTGCTGTGGAGAACAACGTGCTTGTGTCTAAAAGCATGCTGGACTGCACCGTTTTCTCCGAAGAGCCTGTCTGAAAGGTACAGAAGACCAGCATGGATTCAGACTCGGATTCTCCCTTTAACTACTCCTGGCCCTCTTTCCCCAGGGTAAGGATCCAACGGAGGGCCTCAAAAAAAGGTAAAACAAAAAAAAAAAACAAAAAAAGGAACCAAGGCAAAGAACATCTCTGTCGTTTTATGCTACTTTGTGCAGTGTTTGGCTGTTAATGTTTACAAGACAACTTCAGGTCTCTCGCAGGCTAGAATCTACATTTAAACTCACTTAGTCATGTTTAAATCCTTTTAAAAATGTGATTTAATAAATTTTTAAGTTCTTTTTTAAATCAAGTGAAAATGAATTTGTAGCCAAAAAGGGTGAGAGAGCATTTTTTTCCTGTTTTTTTTTTTTCTTTTATATGTTTCGTTTTATTATTCGGTATTAGTTTCGTGTTTAAGTTAAGAATAAGTTAAATCTGATGCCACTTGGTCATGTTCTTGGTCATGTTCACATTACAAGATCTTAGATTGTCACAGACTGGACTTGAACAAAAATAGCCTTCTCTCGTACTACTTCTGTCAAGTTGTGCAGAGTTCAGAAAGAATTGAATATACCATTGGTAATATGCACTTCAAAAACATTATACTGTGTGTTTAAGAATAATCTGAAACTTTTCACTAGATGATGTTTCTCTGTAGTTGCCGCTGTTCATTTGACAGCTCACGAGCAATGTTACATTGAAACAGAAAAATATAATCTGATCTCCCCTCCAAGACTATTCCTGAACAGCTAGATGCAGAATAAAAGCTCATAAATGAAAGTATCTTTGAGCAAACACTGCAAATCGGCAGCAGAACTAGATGCGTGAATTTCATACTGGAGGCGACCTTTAAAATAATTATTTGGTTAAGTCCGTCGGTGCTCTGCACGTTCTCTTGCAGCAGAGTATTACCTAGTTACAGATTAGTTTGTGTTTTGAGGCTGAGTGTCTGTGTTGTGGCTAGAAAATTATGCTAACTAAATTACATAAAATAGAGTGACTTAATCTATGGAACATCTGAAGTACTTTTTGAAGCTGTCTTAGATCAGAACAATAGAATGATGTAAACGAAAAAGTTTTTCCTTTTGGGATCATCGTACAATAACCATGATCTATGGATGTTATGTCACAAACCACAAATGATTTTGACACCATCTGGAAAAAATATGGCAGTTGAGACGTGGGGAAGATATAAATATGAACACATGCCCAATTAAATTATTCCTTTTTACACAATATCTTTGAGATGTTGCTTAACTTTTTTTTTAATTTTGAAGTTACACCATCTAGTCTGAAGCTGTGAATCCATGTATGATTCATGTACATTATTTCTCAGTGGAGATCGGAAATGGCATAACTTCTAGATCCTAACCCTGAGGGTTGAGTGTTTGAGGCTTTGTACCATAAATAAAATGCCAGTAAAAATGAATCACAGCAGGAAGGATTTAAAAAAAAAAAAAAGTTCATTTCAAGTTAAGTTTATAAGTCAGTTGCAGTTATGAACTTTACTGTTGCCTTATTTATTGATGCTTTGTGTTGTTGTCTCATTAGAGGGAATAATCCGGTCTGTAGTACCATAAAGCCAGTTTTTCAGTACACCATCTTGGCTCCTCTCTTAAGTGTTAGTGTTTTTGTGAAGTGAACACAATTGAGAGGCTTAACAGAGGTACTGCTTGTGTTTTGTTTTTTGAGGTTGTTCTTGTTCTGCTGAGATGAATAGGCTCGGACATGCCCTGTCGCTCATCGGCCATGGTGCTGAGCAGCTCACGCACTGAACTTGGCCAGAGAGACCTGGTGTTAGCAGTCTGAGTATAGCGTGTGATGGTGGAAACTAATGGAACACAGTTGTTAATGGCAACTATAGAGAAAGCAAGTGTGTTACACATCATTGTAATCAATTTCAGTTGACCTGCTTAAACTGAAAACTCCTTAATATAGCCAAGACAGTTGAAATGATAGTCTCTCTTGGAAAATCCTAGGAAGGAATTGCAGCCTCTTCTAGAAAGTGCATTCGTTATATGGCTTTAAAAGGCAGACGGATCAATGAGGCCGAAGTTTTGTAATACGTCGAAATTGTGTTATTTTTTTAAACTGAACTAGTCAAAATGTTATGGTATTGTAAAGTTTTACTGTCTTTAAAAAAACAAACCAGAAATGTGACACACAAGGAGAAGAAAACAATGTGAAAAAGCCAGCTCTGTGGTATTGCCAGGTTATAGATATTTATTTCAACTGTGTGGAGATGAACCGCAGTGGTACGATAGTCATACAGCTGAATGAAACCTCTGCTTTTTTGGCCTCAGCAGAAGCATAATTATTATGCATACAGGTTTCTCCAATATAAATCTTTCAAGGAGGGTAAAAAGACAGTGTTCATAATATACTTTGTCCTAAGCATTTTTCAGGAACAACAAGAGGAACTTGGCCCTAGTTCCTCGTCCAAGTGGAGCGCCTCTCTTGGTCTTGGGAGCCTTAAGCTGATTCTTCATGCTTGTTTCATTTTAAACTGCCTTGTTCTACGAGGGTGGCTGTGAGTGGGCCTTTTGTGTGTCTTTGTGAAACTGGCTTTCAAGTGGAGCTGGAAATCATAGATTGGCTCTTTCTTGGAGGGCATTCTATATACAGACTGCAGGCTCGGCCTGGGTTCTCAAAACAACAGAAAGTTGAGCAGTTTTTACAGCTGTTCATGGCTTGATGGTGGCACAGAACAATCATGGCTTTCCTGGACCAGTTGACACAGTTGTTGTGCGCTAACGGGGGGGATGTTCCGTCTTTCCCAGAAATGTGGCTGCACGTGACACTCGTGTTGTGCTGCAAAGTAAGGAGACACATGCACAGTAGCAGATTCTGCTTAATTATTAATTCAATGCAGAAAATGTAGAAAGCAAATTTCCACTAAAAATGTTAGTCAGCTTGTCTTATTCTCCAATCTTAGATGGTTTTAACAAATGACCATGTAATGCAATATTTAAAGTAGTGTCTGTCTATGAAATTTTTTTACAAAGCACAGCTAGGAACACTTTTTTTAAACATAGCAAGGTTGTATTCTTGTTGTTTCTGTGTGTTTACAATAGTTGGAAAAGTTTGTTTAATTTTGTAAGTAGTTTTATTGCATATTATTGTATTACTGCCATTCTACTGATATCTTTGCAGTTTTATATGTTGTACACTGTGCAGTAGAGATGCAGTGGTAGAACCGGTTATGCCACTGCCTCACAACTCCTGGGTTGCTTGCCTGGTGTGGGGTTTGAGTCCAGCACAAGGTGTCTGGCATTTGCATGTTCTTCTCGTGTTTGGGCCCCTCAAATATGGATGAAGGAATTTGATGGCAAATCACTCCTGTTCCTCATTGCCTCGGAAGCCATGCCAGTGATTGCCTGCAAGTCCAGTTCAACTTGATGCCACTGGCACACCACAGTGTATAGTTCACTATAATTTTTAGCCTATATAAAACTTTTGTAATTTGATTCCTTTTCTCTTTTTTACATAAGAAATGGTAACTTGAATTTAAAGTTTGGAATTTATGGAAGTAGTGTATTTGTTAGTCCCTATTCACTCCTTACTGCACTGTAGACAACACTATCAGGTAAAGTACGCTCAATTGGTTCCTTTGCAGTGTGCAGCTATTCTAAATTTATCATATTTTGTCACTGAACATGTAGTGCCAATGGTTTACTAGCACACTGTATATGTGAACATCTGTACTGAGGTGTTGTGCCAGTCTTAAATAGTAAAAAAAAAAAAAAAAAAAGCTGTTTGAAATACATGATTTTGGGGGCTGTCTCCATAATTTTGGGATATTCAGTAAGAATACATAAGTGAATCGTAGAATACAGTTTTCTCCCAAATTTTAATCTTTGAGTTTAATAGTGATTCTTAGCTGTGCTGATAAATGCAGTTGCATGTATGAGCAGAACAGTAAAATGACCTGTCTCAGTTTCACCTCAGCTTCTTCTCAGTGGCTGTCTTCCTTTTGTGGAGTTGGAGTTCATTCCCTGCAGAGCTAATTCAGTAGTAAAGTCAACCTATCACCAAGGTGACCTGAAAATCTGTGAAATTCACTGTGCAGGGCCTTGCACTTATTCTTCGCCATCCACCTTGTGTATGAGAGCTATACAAGGGCGGCAGTGCAGAAGTGTAGTTTGAGCTGCTGAAAGTACTGCTGGTTCTGTTTGTGGACACTGTGTGTGATAACAATAATATTTGATAACAGAAACTTGCATTTTCCCACCGGCCACCTAGCTGACTCTCTTAAAAGGTACAGACAGTGAAGAAAAGGTGACAGGGCAGTTATGCAATAAAGAATAGCAAGATATGTATACATTTAAAAGTAGTGGTGCTCCAGGCATGAAACATAAAATGCTGGTACTTTTGTCTGTTTCAGGTTGTGCAAGTCATGTCTGTGTTACTACGCAAGTATTTTATCCTCTAAATGCATTTAAAGCTGAATAGAAGTTAATGTTGCAGTGAATGTTTTTCATGCAGATATTATCCTTAAAAGTTTTTTTTTTTTTTTGGTTCTAACTTGCTACATGTGTACAAGCTATGCACTTGAGCACAAATGTTTTTCTTAAGTATCCAGAGAGGAATGCATTTGTAGTTCTGATGAGATGACAAGTGCAACAGTCCTCTCAGATAACTTGCCTCAGTCAAGTTAATCTGTAACATTTTGATTGTGATGTAATGCTTTTACAGACTAACTCAATATAACCAGATGCATCTGTGATAATAAAGATCAGGATCAGCACAGTCTTACATCTTGATACCACAACATTTTCTGAAAATAAATCTTCTTTGGTTTATCAAATTCTTTTTATAATTACTATCTGATTTCAAGGCTGTTGTAGTTCTCTTTAATTTAAATGACTATAGGCTTTGTCACAAGTTTTCACTCCCCCCCCCCACAAATTTATTTATTCTCAATTACCCAGTACTTCTTAGATCTCCCCCTCAATTCATCCCACTCAGGCTAACTTTAACACAAGCATGCACTTCCTTCATTGTGCCATCTGTTTCTTTCTTAACAAGCATCATTTAATGACATAAAGCTCTTGGAGGGAAAGAACACTGTTTATTCTGAAATTCTTTATGCTTTTTGCATTGCTTCTATGGTTGAAATGCACTTCCTCTATGCATTATGGACAAGTTGTTTTCCATGTAAGCCACTGCTGTGTTTCTTAGCAGTACAGTGACAACTGAGTATTTAGTCTCTTTTCCAGCATGTTTTTATATTTAAGAGCAGAGTTATGGTACCTATAGATGTTATGTAAGCCATCATTATAGACTTAATATATATAATCGAAAGCCAAACTTTCATTGTTGCAGCTTTGGAGTATGAGGGATATATCATTTTAAATAAAGATATGCTTATTTAGCTTTTCCTTTTAGGAAGGGATGGTCAGCTGTTGCAATAATATCCCTATACAAATTACACATTCTCATAAAAATTGAATGACACTGCTACTTATATTCATGTTATGCTGCTCAAAAACACCTGTTTTGTGTAATTTTTCAGCAATAATCCTAAAAATACAACTGTTGGCTGTTGAAATATTATTTATATTCTGGGGAAATCATAGTTGTATTTATTAGTTGAAGAACATATTTCTAGTTGCCTGTTTACTTTTATTTTCTTTGATTGTGTACTATGAGGAGAAAGGGATACTGAATTGAATCTGTGCTATATATTGTGAAGCTGTGGGTACTATTGTAGTTCAAGCCACCATTTTTGTACTCGAAGGTCTCCTGTTCAAATCTGACCTCCAGTTATAGTATCCATTATCCTGAATTGCTCCAGTAAAAATTGCCAAGCTGTGTTAATGGGGAAAATCAGTGTAAGTAGCTTAACATAACATGTCTCTTTGAGGGGCTACATGATATATTGAGATAAGTGCAGAAGTATAAAATTATTTTCTTTATCCTGAAAAATGTCCTCTTAGATTGAAAATAAAATAATAGTTTTTTGTTATCATGCAGGATACTTATAACTGTCAAAGCCAGTCAAACTGAGGCATTTTAACCATATGCTATACAAAGAATGAGAAGAATTACCTTGAATCCAATGAAAAATTTCTGAAATCAGCTGAATTTACTGTAGTGGATCTAGTTTTAACTCACATTCATCCATATGGGTAAATGCTGCTTTACATATAATAAAAAAAAAAAAAAAGTAAATGTCATTTCATGTTTGACATGTTTTAGTGCCTCTGATGTTTGTCTGAAGTAATGGTATTGCTGTTTGAAGTAAAAATAGTTAAAGTAACATATAGTCCATCAGCTAATTGTATACAATAACAGCAGATTCTTTCCAGTTGTTTTTAAAAACAAAATAAAGTCTTATCTACAAACAATAGAGCAAATACTATAGAAAGGTTTGTTTTCAATACGAGTTCCTTTGATGTTTTTAATAGGTAGATGAATCTTAGGTGAAGTCTTCTGAAAAGCAGCTTAATATTTCTGTCAGATTTAACTGCTAAGTAAGGTGCCACAATCTTGTACAGGTAGAACTGTAATCTAACCACAACATGAAAGTATTGTCTTTTTAGCAGAACCTGTGTTACTAACATGGACCGCGTTTATTGCAGGAAGCCATTGGTCTCTGTTTCACTGCTTGTTGATGCCGGTGTTTGCAGAGAAAAGTTCCCGTTCCCTGTTCAGGAGCCCTGCAGCCCAGTCCACCTACAGAGCTGCTGCCAGGCTCTCGATGATGCTGAACGGAAAGGACCAGATCTATGCCAACTCCATGCTGGTGGACCAGGTACAGCATTCACATTCCGACACCGTAACCCCAAGACCTTCCTCAGGCCCTCCACTGAACAAAGTGGGGTGTGTTGCTACAATAAAGGTTCTTTCCCCCATACGTTCCTTTTTCACTGGCTGGCATTTATTTTTCAGAGGTCCTGGCTGCTTCACAGCCAATGATACTGATCATGAACTTGAATTTTTGTTTTATTTCCTATCCAGGTAGTTCATGGTTAAAACTGAATTATTTGCTCCCGTAAATTTGGTGATAACTCCTTCAGGAAGATTTGAATACCAGACACTGCATATGTATACATGTAGAGGTCTATGATGAAAAGGGCTACATGGTGGTTCAGTGCCTTACACCACCTGTGTGATGAGATTGTGTGTAGGTTCACTCAATTCACGGAGGTAGCATGCTCTGCCAGTGTTGATGTGAGATTCCTCTAAGAATAGGTTTGCTACAGCAGTCCAAAGATGTAGTTAAGTTAATGAATATTTGTTACTATTAATTATGACCATAATGTGTGCCTGCCCTGCAATGGACTGGCATCCTGTCTGAGGTATAGCATGTCTAGCCTTGTTCCCTGTACTTCCGTGTTAGATTACACTGCAGAGACCCTGCCTTAAGATAAGCTGTTTATAGTGAGTAAATGGAGAGATTTTATGATGACTTATGTATAAATGATAAAATGAAATAAAAACAGTTTCTGTGAGTGGTATTAATATTTTGAATGATGAATTTCTTGCCTCATAGGTTGCCTTGGCAAAATTATTTCCCTGCATTGTCACAGATAGTTCTTGTAGAGGTATGTTCTGCTGGTATAATTAACTGCATTTTTCTGCATCAACACAGGTAAATGATACGCATATTAAGTATAACATAACTGGGGTGACTGGGGACTGCACGCCAACAGAGGGTAGAAGCCGTGACCCTGGTCCTGGAGGCGGAGCCTTTGCGGAACCACCAGCCTCCTTTCAGGCTGCAGGTCCAGTGTATGGAGAGGAAAAGGTGGCTGTAGAACAATGGGCCACTGCTTCTCCCTCTCCCTGGCCGTCCCTTGCTGGAGCTGTGTGTGGCCGCCTAAACAATCTGCCCCGGACAGATATGCTCAGTCAAGGCGAAAGTTCACCACAGGAGACATGTGCGCTGAGGTAAGGGAGTGTTAATGGCCAGTTCACACTCGAGGCTTTTATAGAGACAAAAAAAAATTTGTGTATGTTAATTGTGTTCCAGGCTTCTGGCGTGGTGTAGTGGTGTATTTTTTATAGCCACACTTCTATATTATTTAGTACAATATTTAAAATACATGTACACTACAGGCACCTTCTTCAGTGCTATACACTGCTGGATCTGTAAAATGCCAATGAATTTTATATTTAATATAGTTATTACAAATTTATTTGTTTGCTAAAGTAATGCCAGATGCAGATGTGTGATATAGTTTTTTACTTTTGTATTGATTAGTAAATTAAAGGAATTTAATTTTTGTCTATCAATTTATCGAGAATTAAAATTTTACAAATTGTTTATATGAATGTAGAATGTTCTGTTAAATAGTATCAAGTAAATTTTAATTGTTAAGTCTTTGCCTTTTTATACTTATTTTATTGGTGTCTTCAGTGTCATTTATCAAATGATTTGTGAATCAAGATATATGTCTTCCAACCAAGAACAGTTAAATTACTTCATCTATTTCTTTTGAACCCTTTGTAGTGGCTGGGTAGTTTATAGTTACCCCAGCTTCTCCCTGTTTCCCAAGCCTCCTCACAAGCTCCATTGTTCACCCCTTTCCTCTTCCCGTCCCTCCTGAGGAGGGAGTCGCATATGGTTCTGTGCTTTTGCTCAAGCGATCATGCACACACTTGTATGTACTTGTACATACACTTGTACATCTTATCGGCCATATGCCTGACGTAGGCTGCGTTGCTTCTCCCACAGCCCGAGTCTAGTGGCTCTCCAGGTGGACAGCGAAGACGACGATCAGCTGAACCAGTGGTCTTTCCCTCATACTTCCACACCCCCCCAGGTGGGTGGTGCCCTGCAGGCTAGCAGTGGGGACGAGAGGGACTCCTTCGAAGCTTCCCCAGACCTCAGTTGTGGCAGGACACACACCTCTTCCTTCAACAACGCTCCCACAAAGGTAATGTGTGGGGCACCCCACAGCCTGGACCCAAATGTAGGTCCGTAACTTAATTTGAGTAAATTAAAAAACATTGAACGTAGTAAGTCTAAGATGTCCTATTTTTAAGCTGTAATTTGGTTATTGATTAAGTTGTTTAAAAGACGTAAGTACATATTTAATATGAAGAGAAAACGAAAGCCCCTATGAGTAGATGAAAACATGTCTATCTCCAGGATTCTGAGGAACCAGGCATCCGACTGCGTTCTTACTCTTACTCTTCACCTAAGATCAACTTTGTACGCCCTCGCCTCACCCGGGACGTGGCCTCTGACCTCAGTGAAGGTCGGTATTGTTGAACCTTACCCTTAACCTGACAGACACCAGTTGAACTCTACATCAGCTTTGTGGCTTTTGAGGACATGGGTAAATGTATTAATATGCACATTAAGACGTCATAATTCTGAAAGCACATGAACCTGAACTTGTGAGATTTTAAAATCAGCAAACTTTTGCTCTATTTGCATCACATCTTTACATTTATAAAACTGTTTCCAATCAACTTTTTACTTTGCATGAGAAGTCTTTTCCATTGTTTGGCCTACACTTCATGCTGGCAATGCTGTTAGCAGAAGCAGGAGCTTTTTTTTTTTTTTTTTTTTTCCCCCCTGTCGACCACATAGTTTTGGCCCTCATGTTAAAAAGGCAAAACTCAAAGCTAATGTACCTCCTAGTTAATCCTGAATTGTACTAAATCGCATAAATTTTTTAAAATGTATTTTTTAAAATTTGTACCACGAAGTTAGTGGTAAACATCCTGAAAAGGATGTGCAGTTTCTCTGTCTTTTGGATATTTTTATCCTAAATGACTAACACAATGCAGCTCTGAGCTGCTGTACAATTACTGTGGTTGCTGGCTGAATCACTTCCAGTGGTCCCTGCAGAGTGGAAGGATATGGTGTGTGAAGTGGAAAGGTAGCCTCTTCAGTGTCCTCATGCCCCCCTGCTCCCCACAGCCCTCAGTGAGTGCTGTGTCCTTACCCTGTAGATGGTGTGTTCAGCAGCACTGGGCGCTCCCTCCTTCAGGCCCTGTCTTTGTCTAAATCACTGTCGCTGCTCAGTCCAGTTAGTAAGTACACCTCGGCCCGCCCAACTTGGCAGCATGTAGCTCGAGCCTCTAACCGCCACCCCCTTCCTGGGGCTTGCTTCTCTGTGCTTGGATACTGATTCTACTGTTCTTCCCACAGTCTTCTCATAACATTTCATGAAATGGGTAAATGAGGTTTTGTGTGTGGTAATTTTAAAAAAAAAAAAAAGAAAAAAGGTACAAAATGCATGGTCTCGGCTATAGTCCCCTTAACTGTTATGTGATTAAAATGAGTCAAGTCATGGAATACATGGATACAACAGGCATGCATTTTGTATCTTGAGGTGTATGGTTTGGCCTGGGGTGGTTGTTGCAATAAAGATAATCTTACAGTACATTTCCATTGTCATAACATTGTCATAACGGGTTGTTGGTATCTGCTGAGTGTCTGCTTTTAAAATGTCTGTTTCATGGTGGGTACTTTGCAGCTGTGAGTTCCTGTACCGTTTTTACATTTACAGCCTATCCTTGATTTTCTGAACTATATGCATGGGGAGTCCCGAAAATCAGAAGCATAGAGTACTAGATGCATACATATGTACGTATGTTCATACATACAGTACAGTGAATTATATGTAGCAAGCAGTGAATAAAATACCAGTGCAGCTGGATCAGAATGCTGCTGCAAAGGGACAAGAGACCACTAAACTGCCTTCTTGGAACTAACAGTAGAGATGGTTTTTTTTTAGATACAAAGTATCAAAACTTTTTACAATATTTTACGCATTTTTTGTGCATTAATGAAGTTATCTTCTCCAATAAAGGACATGCTATAGTGTTGTAAACAATCAGTAAAATATTAATAATATATTGAAAATAGTTAAACTAATAGCTTAAAATGTTTTAAAAATATTTATTTATTTTTTTTTAAACATTTTTGAGACAGTTTGTAGATCTGTAAAATCAAGGTGCAGAAATTCGAGGATGGACTTCATTCCATTACCATGCCGCAATGGCTGTGTGAATCACTGTGTTACATTTTCTTTGCAGCTATTATTATAAAATTATATTATAAAATAGTAAGTACAAAATATACTTTAAAAGTACTGCTTCTAAATAAACATTCATGATTATAAATATAATTAAGTTTTGAGATCCTGTTTGCATGCTCAACAATAATATATCTGGGAACAGGGTTTAGTTATTTGTCATTTTTGAAAAACTATTAACTGTGTGTTTTTGTACAAAATTTGACACTGTTTGCTGTTTTGTTTTCTTTTTCCCCCTCAGAACAGCGGACTTCAAGTTTGTCTGAACAGCCACAGGAAAAAAGGTATATACATTGAGGTTGCATTATAGCTTTTGTATCTTTTTTTCCCCACTGTTGGGCACTACAGCATTTTGCTCTTTTTTTTTGATCCGTCAACATTTTCCTTGAGAAATTAGCCAGTCTGCATTGTGCCACTGTAGTCTGCAAAATGTTTGGTTACTGGCTGCCATGATTCTGTTTACTGGGAGTTATTTTAAGGTTGCAATTATACAATTATTAGCCCTACGCTTCTCGTTCAGGAAATGCATCATGTCCGGCACCATTAGTTTCTCAGCATGTGAATTGAAGGTCCACTGTGCAGTCAGTGAACCTGTTTTTACAGAACACAGATCTTCAGAGTCACATCCTACCCACCTGCCAGGAAGCACAACAAGCTCTGATTTTCAAAATGGGCCATTGTTATGTAGCCTCATGTCGTCTTTGTTTTGTCTTGTTTTGCTCTGTAGATGATATACATGTGCATCTTATATGTGAACTTATACCTTTGGCAGCCATTAATTTGTGGGTACATGACCTGCAGATATTATAACTGAAATTTTGGATATTCATAAAACATTCATTTCTTTCTCTTTTTTGGCCATTGCATGAGATGAGAAAGGATCTTGAGAACCAATTCTTGCTGCCTATACTGAGAAATGAATATTGGTGTAGAAACATGAAAGCACTGCACAAATAATATAAAATCCCTAAATGTAGTTTTTGCCAGGAGGTATAAAATATATTTTTTATTGGTCTGGCATACTTTTTTGAATATGGAACAATAGTTAACAGCAAAATAACCAACCTTCTGAAGACATTTGCATGTTTAACTCATTGTCACTGGTGTTATCTACGTTTTCTTTTTCATTTCACTAACTAGTGGGAAGTGTCATACACTTACAATATACAGCATTTAAATTTTCTCAACCGTAACGCAGAAACTAACTGAGAACTGAAAGGAAAAAAATATCCATGAGCTGGTATTACATTACTGAAGCATGTTTAAGAAGGAAGCATTATATCAAAAAATGAAGCACAAGTTGCTAGGTATAGTGATTCTTATGTATAGTACTTCATTTACATGTTTCTTTGTTATATTGTATGCAGTTTTCCCATTTACAACGCAGTACCAGTGACAAGTTAGAATAAACTCGTTGGAAAATAGTTTTTTCACAAGGCATTTGGTTTACAAGGTTGATGAGGAAAGGCACTGTCATCTCTTCCCAGCTCTTGTGCAGTAGTTCCCAGAGATGTAAGACCTGAATGTTGTTTTGCTTTCATTTCTTGTCCAGTTCAGCCCATACAAGTATTGCACAGGTCACTTACATACTGAGTAGTCCATTATATTAATATGCACATTTTTTCAAACTTGTTTCCATACCCTGTGCCTGTATCATGCTTGATCAAAGCACTGTTTGCCCCATAACAATCATATTATGGTCACAACAAACTCTCCTCCCTAAACTCAGGCAGTGATGTGTACAGAGCACTTCTAAATCTTACAAGGAGCATGCCATACTGTTATCACTTATTGTCTACCACAGTGGTTCATTAAAAGCCATGGAATGCTGCCAGGTCTTATGGAGGCCTATAGTGCAGACAAAAGGCTCCAGCCCGTTGTTACATGACAGACATCAAAGCCAAGGAGCTGTTCCTGCTGCAATGCAGTGGTGACGCTGAAAGCTGCACAATGTGTTTTCCCCCCCCCTGCCCCGGCTTGTTCGTAGAGCTCTGTTGTTTCCTGTAGGGAGTTAAGTTTCCGTAAAAGGGCACAGTCAGCCGAGGACGAGGGCAGCGTGGCGCTGGCAGAGTCCCTGCAACACCTCACCCTCTCCGAGTTCCTCAAAGAGTACGTGGCCAATAACTCCAACCCCTTTACCCAGTTCCACCTGCCCAACCCTTTCCACTCCCCTGCCACGCATGCCTGGGGTCAGCTTGGCATGACCTGTTAACCATTAATCTACCCCCCACCCTGCTCTTAGTGGTTGCCATATTGTAACCACAGCCCTACAAGTTACCTGTGACAAAAGCTTAACTTAGCTGGACACAGTGCCTTAAATAAGCCATAACTGCATTTAACCAACCCTGTATCAACATAGCATAGACCTGTGGTTTGAGGACCTCCTTCCTTTGGTAAACATACTTTATATACCTGACAGGTTCACAAATTTCCTGATGAACCAAGTTGAAGACCATCTGTTACTCATAATAAGCTTATTAACAGGAAAGAAAATGGTTTGTTAAAGTTCTTTGTGGAGCTTCTCCATTTTGCACAGTATGCTCTGTCAAATGCAATACCTCTGTTCTATTGTTTACTTGCAAGAACAGTAATAGTCTGCATAAACACATTTCTCTACTGTTGTAGTGGTGCTTAGATGATGAAGGGCTGTAGGTATTGTGGAAGTTAAAGGCATGGACCTGTAAACTGAAGTTTGTCTGTTCAAGTCTTGCAGCTACTGTTGTAGCACCAATAAGCAAGGTACTTGCCCTGAAGTTCAGTTGAGGTACCCATTTAAACAAATGGGTCAAACGTTGCAAATGACTGGGTAAATGCCAAGTAATAATAATAATCTGGACACGTGGGTCCTCATCATTATTACTAACATTTTTCCTGAAGATATTGCATGATTTACATATGTATGTGTCCTATTTATTTAACACACTAACAGTAGTTAAAGTTGTCCTCCATTTCACAACTCAAAGTTTGGTTTTTTGCACCAATACTTTTTGCATACAAACAGAATTGAAGAAGAGGAGTGGGATAAATACATAATCCCATCCAAAGCAGAGTCAGAGAAGTACAAAGTGAGTCGCACCTTCAGCTTCTTGAAGAGCAGAATGTCAAGCACACGAAACAAGAACAAGGTAAAGCAGCACAATGCTGTGTAATGTCCTGAGCCTTTTGCTGTTGTGGTTGGTCTTTTTATTTATAGTTTGACTTAGGGCTCATTAAACTGTTCAGTTTAGAGAAGTCTGTAAGGAAAGAAAAAGTTCTAATTTTTAACTTTTGGAACTTTTTTTTTAAACCTTTCAATGAAAGCTTATTAGAAGTTGCCAAGCAACACAGCCATAATTTGAAACCCAAACCCTATCTTCCTGGTGAACAGACTTTAACCTGTGACCAAGACACTCAGTACTGATGCACAGTCTTGTTGTATGGTTTTACCAGGGTAAAGCAAAGGAAAGGGAAGGGAAGGAGAAAGGGGCAAGTGGACATCAGTTTGTGGCTGGCTCCTGCTCTGGACTCACCCTATGCCTGGTGTGTGATAAGCCAGCTATGGGCAAGGACCTACTTCAGTGTTCGAGTGAGTCTTGACTGACTAAAACACTTTACTGAATTATGTTTTGTTTTGCTTTGTTGACAAGTAACACGTAACAACATAATGAAAGTTTACGGTAGACCTTGTTCTAGAATGTATCGTATTGCGAGGTCTAACCTGATATCACTCTTTTCGCAGGCTGCACAATTAACGTCCACAAAGGCTGCCGAGATGCCACCGCACCTTGCATGAAGGTAGTACATTACTAAGTATACTGCAGGGGCAAATGTGATGTTTAAACCCAGAAATCGCCGACATACCACCTCAGATTTTGTTCTGTCAGTTTACACACACAACTTAAACAAATGTTGGTTTGAATCATCTTCCTAGTAAAGTAAAATAGATGCATCACTCAGGAATTCAGCAGAGAGGTCCAAACCAAAGACATGCAGATATTTATGTTAATCATTAAACAGTATTAACGGTTTCTGTCAACATCCCATTTTCCCTCAAGAGTGGGAGGTTGGCTAGATGCAAAGTAAGTGTTTATGTATCTATGTTTTACTTACTTCCTGAAAAGGCAGTTTTTGTTTTACACAGAAACTTCAAGAGAAGTATGTGGTGACTGTGAAAAACAAGGCTGCCTCCCTCCCGCAGAGTAAGTCTGAGTTACACATTGCCTGACTGCATTAATGTTTAGCACACCACACAGGGCATGTTCCACATCTTTTTATGTGTGGGGAGGTAAAGTGCTCTTTTTTCACTGTTCGAGTCCTTTGATCGTCTCACAAAGACGCAGCCGTTTTCATTGTAATTAGTGTAACAGTTATAAGCCCTGAATATGATGAAGAAAAGAATCTTCCCATATTTCAGTTCAGCACAGCACAAAGGGGTATGGTAAAAACATTTTAACAACAAAGGAAATTACATTAAAAATATATACATTTGCATAGAGCATATTATAAAGGATTGCTACAGGTGTTTTTGTAAGGAGGCCCCTGTCCAAAATCTAACATGTTGAATGATTTTGTATTTGTTTTTTAAACCCACTCCAATTAAGGTTTAACTAATATTTTATCAGTATTAATATTGCTTTCTCCATTACACACCACTTCTCTATTTTATGTCTCCACCTTCAATAATCTTTTCTGAAGGATCTCTCAGTTGCCTATAATAAATGTGTTGTTCTTTTCTTTGCGTGGCCTTTCTGAAGACTTTATGAATGTTTTTTACTAAAAATAGGTTATCCTCTTAGGTTAGGGTTGGAGGCCCTGTGCAGATTGCATCCTGTTTGATATTTGTCTCAGATACAGCAGTGCCCTGTCCAATCCCTGCCTCAGCTTCACTTCCTGCCATGATGTCCCGGGAGAAGAGAGACCAGGCTGCAGTGTCCATCTCCTTGTCTAAAAGCGTCCCTGTCGTCGCAGAAAGGTGAGAGGTATAATGTGTCACTTGTTGGAGGAGCATCATCTCATTTGATGCAGCAGAAAAAGGAATCTCTTCAAAAAATTATCAGATGAATTTGCATTATATACCCAAACAGGTTCTTTATGAACAGAAGTGAGTTAAATATATCTTTGACAGACAAAAGCAATTTAATGTGAAGCTCCACAGATGCAGTTACTGCTGTGGATGATCTCCCCTCCAGGAGGCTAAGTGAAGGGCAGGAGGGTGAGTCTGAGACCTGGAGGAGCCGATCACAATCTGAGGAGCTCCTGCCAGTGATGGAGTCTTCACCATCCACCGACTCATCTCTTAATGAAGGTACTCTTTCCCACATTACTTTTAATTCAGAGTACAAAACAGATGCGGTTATAGCATAGAATCAGATATCATATGTCTTTATATCTTATTTGAAAACAGATAAGTATGATACCATATGACCCTTATCACAGTTTTGATAATATGGATGGTCCCCTAATACACTGGCTTAAGTTGGCATCTTGGTTTCAACATGAATCAGAACTTCCAACTGATTTATAAATGAGAAGGCAGCTTTGTGTCTTGGCTGATTTTAGGCATACGCTTCACTTTGAGATCGTATGTTCCAGGGAATTAATGCTTTGACTAGAGTACTCCCCACTTGAAAACATGTAAACTATTGACGCTAACATTAATAACACAATTAGCCAAGGTTGGGTAATGTTTTCTTATATGTTGTCCTCAGTTAGCTACTTTTGCTTCTGAGTACCCTTTTGAGATCAGCTTTTATGATAAAAATTCAAAAAGATCTGTTCCCTTATGTCTCCAGATGTAGTTGACTCTCCGTTACGGAATGACTTGAGGGCGGATTTCTTGGATTATGAACCAGAATCCTGGAGTCTTGCTGTGGACCACAAATTTTGTAAGAAACATGAGAAACGGGTTGTCAAAAGACAGGATGTGATTTATGGTGAGTTTTGGACTAAATCTATGCTAAACTTTTCTTTTCCGTTCTATGACGTATTGAAAAATCACAGTTTATATTTTCAAGTTGATGTTTTGACAGCTGTTTAAATGTACAGTGCTTTAAAAGAACTTGCTTTTAATAGAACTTTAAAACACTTTAACACACTTTTTTTGCCTGTAGTAACACGTATGGCGTTCAAGATAGCAAATTGGTTCTTGTTAGAAGTTCAACTTTTTTTTTTTTTTTTTTTTTTTTTTTTTAAAAAATTATAAAAAAAATTTAAAAAATTTTTTTTTTTTTTTTTTTACAANATTATAGACAAAATTTAAAACATTCATTTATTTTGTGTTTGGTGAAAACCTGGACCGCTTATCCCAAGGTATTAAATATAGTGCTTGTGGATATCATGTATATCCATTCCTCACATAGTTGGGTTAATTCCCTCTATCAAATTGCCCAGTTAGGCAATGGGGTTGTGATGGGGTCAAAATATTTTTATATGGAGAAAAAAATTGGTATTGATCAAATTTGTGTTTCTTAAAATTACAGAATCATTACCATTAAATACCAGTGATTGATTTATTATCAGGGTAGGGTTTCCACTGGAATCCACATTTTGATAATTTATTGCACAAATATTTTTGATATGAAGAAATAAAATTGACAAAGTCATGGCCTTTGTCTTTCACTCTGTAAAGCACAATGGCACACTGCTGTCTGAGGTGCTGTGCAATGGTATTAACAATGTTTGATGTAGATGCTCTGCATTTGTTTTTGATGCTTTTTACTATATTGTAAGGGTATTCATATTGAGGTTTGTACTATGTACGTGTTTTTTTGTTAAAGGTCATATTAAAAAGGTATAGATTATGGTTTAGAGCTGTCACCTTTTATTGTGTTTACTTGGGTTTTAATCACTGCTTCTATCAGAGTACCCTTGATCAAGGTACCCCGAATTGATGCAATAAAAATTATCCTGCTACACGAATGGGTAGTATTTATGAAATTTATACAATTGTGTTTGTACTTATATCCATTTATACATAGTATATATTTGTTTGATACAAGTATTTCATAAGTTTTTGAGTAATGTAACATACTGGCATTTTTTTGGAATTATTCATTCATGCACCTGGGCCTGCAATCAAACTATATTTAGGCGCAGAAACATTCCAACGTGGCTTTGAAAATGCGGCCATCTGGGCACAAAGCCATTTCACTAATTAGCCAGTTCCCAGCCTGCCGTTTACGTAGCATTCCTTGCTCACTGTTTCCTCTGCTAAAGGTAGGTTTTATATAGATGTTTAAATATTTGTTTAAACGTAGACCTACTAATAGTGTTTTAATCTTAATTTTTTTTATGCTGTTTTGAAACATTTTTTCCTTACTAAAAGAAACAAAAAATGTAAATCTTTAATAACCATTGTCTGAATAACATTTTTTGGAGGTGAGTGCAAATTATAATTAAATGAAATAATTCATCAGGTGTGAATAACTATCTCCCCAATACAGTCTCATTGGTTGGAACCTATTCTGGAACTATAAACACAGACAGACACACACACACACACACACACACACACACACACACACACGTGCACGCATACACTAAGAGTAGTTTAGAATTAGCAATTCACCTGAAACTGATGGAAAGTGGGAGAAAAACAGAGCAGCAGCTGGAATCCATGTAAATCCAGGACGGCATGGAAACCCCACACAAACTGAGCCAGGTTGAAACCCATATCTGAACCCCATAACCTAGGAGCTTTGATGCTACCTGTTGTGCACCTATGATGCTCTGCATAACATGCTGCTATAAACTAGACAAATTGCATGTTATCACTCAAAGGGTCCTCATGGTGCAAGACAAGATATTTGATGGATTCTTCAGGTACATCAAGAACATAAAAGGGATCCTAGGGAATGTATCTTGGATTCTAATGTCTCAATGTGTTTCTGGTATTAGTGTCAGAAGAACTGAATCTCCTATGTTGTGTCATGTCTCAGAGCTGATGCAGACTGAGATGCACCACATCCAGACCCTGACCATCATGGCTGAGATATTCCGGAAGGGCATGAAGGAGGAGCTGCAGCTGGACCTGGATACAGTTGGCAAGATTTTCCCCTGTCTGGATGAGCTCCTGGAGTTCCATAAAAGCTTCTTCTGCTCCATGAAGGAACGGCGACAGGCTTGCACACAGGAGAACAGCAAGAACTTCCTCATTGATAGGATAGGAGACATTTTAGTGCAACAGGTGTGTGTGAACCGGACAGATGCATGCATTCTAACAACGTGCTTAACCCATGCATGCGTTGCTCTTATTCGTGCCATTTACAATAGAAATCTGAGATAAAAGAATATGGCAGTGACCTTCATTATGGAAGACTGTGTCATTGTGTGCGCAGCTGTGGAACATATACAATGCTCAGATTTCCATGTATCCAGTAACCAATTGTTTTGGTTTAGTTTTCCAATGACAATGCGGAAAAGATGAAGCAGGTGTATGGGGAGTTCTGCAGTCACCACACCGAAGCTGTAAGCTTCTTCAAAGAACTCCAGCAGCAGAACAAGAAGTTCCAGATTTTTATAAAAGTAAGTTTTGTTTATTAATGCCAGTGGTGTCTACAGGTGTCTCTTAATTGCAATACTGCCTTTTTGTATATCTCATGAGTCTTTTTCTGATCCAATAATGTTTTCCTAGCAACAAAGTAATAACTCTTTGGTGCGGAGGAAAGAGATCCCAGAATGCATCTTGTTGGTGACACAGCGCATCACCAAGTATCCAGTGTTGCTGGAGAGGATTCTGCAGTATTCTCAGGGTGCTTATCTACTCGGCTTTCTAGTAATGCAGTAGGGCTGCACGCATAACCTCACAATGATGTGCACTGCTTTAATTCCTATAATTGTAAATGCTCTCTCTGTCATGTTTATTTTACAATTAAATGATTAGTAAGATGTGATTTTAAATAAATAAATAAATAAATAAATAAACAAACACATCCGCGCCATCTGTTGGTCAAATGTAGAACTTAACCTGAAAGAATTAATTTGCTGAGACCAGAATTAATTCACAGCATCATCCAGTACTACAGTTATAGTGCTACAGTGTTGCAGTACAGTATATATTTTTTATATTGCAGTAGGATATTTTTGAATAGATATAATTTTGACAGTGTACATATTGGCAGTTAGTCTGAAAAAGTTTTACGTTCAGTGCTATATTATTCCGTGCCCTCGACCTGTAAATGGGATTCCAGTTGTGAAATAAACAATGTATTCCAGTTAGAGCACCCAGCAGGCAGTTCCTTAAATAAAACATTTGGCTGGTGTTTCTCCTCCTAGAGGGCACTGAGGAGCACTCAGACCTGTCGCGGGCTCTGTGCCTCATCCGTGAGGTGATCGCAGCCGTGGACTTGAGGGTCAATGAGTATGAAAAGGAGCAGAAGCTTTTGGATGTCGTGAACCGTATGGAGAACAAGACTTTTGCCAAGCTGAAGAATGGTTACACCTTCCGTAAGCAAGACCTGCTCAGCCAGGACAGGACATTGAAGCACGAGGGCCTCGTGTATTGGAAGACAGCCACGGGAAGATTAAAAGGTTCGCAGCAGAGCTGAGCATAATGGGACTTATAGATCTACAGATATTTGTTTTGATTCCAACCCTTTACGGTTTCCCACTCCATGCAGATATCCTGGCACTCCTTCTCACGGACACTTTGATATTCCTACAAGAAAAAGACCAGAAATTCACATTCGCTGCTGTGGTAAGCAAATCATGAAGCTAAACTATGAATAATGAATTACAACTGACTTGTGTAATCATTACTGATGCAGTTAGTCATAGTTGTTGTTTAATTTCATTATATTTATCTCTGCATGGTTCCATTTCGCACATGTCTTTTTATAGGGCAAGTTCAGAGACACATATTTCGTGGCCATTTGATTCATCTCTACAGAATAGTATTTAATACTGCGAGATTAGCTATTTGCTGGACCAGCTGCACACTTATGCCTCTTGTTTCACATGCAAACATGCTTTGACATGGCTTATTCCATCAGGACCAGAAGCCACCAGTGATCTCCCTCCAGAAGCTCATAGTGAGGGAGGTGGCGAACGAGGAGCGAGGCATGTTTCTGATTAGTGCGTCTGCAGCTGGTCCTGAGATGTATGAGGTCCACACCACCTCAAAGGAGGAGCGCAACAGCTGGATGAGGCTGATCAGAGAGGCCGTGGAGAGGTGCTCTGCATGTGAACCATGGCAGTGGTCAGCTGGGTCCTCTTACCTGAAATGTAGAAATGTATTAAAATGTATTCAAAGCTCGTATTAGGTTTGGTTTTGATTTGTTTTTGACTCTGTTCCAAAAACTGAGTAAGGTTTTCATAGTCATTTACCTTCTAGTGTTCTCTTCACACCCTGTCTCTGCCATAGCTGCCCTGAGGAAGAGGAGGAGAACACCAGTGAGTCAGAGGAAGACAGGCGAGCTGCAGAAGCTAGAGCTCTCAAGATCCAAAAACTGCAAGGTGATAGGAAGAACTAAGTGTCCATGACATGAATTACCCAAAGTAAAAAGCTTTTTTTTTTTGTTTTAGTCAACATGAAGTGTAATGTATGTAAAATCTCAGAATTTGTCGTGGAAGACATTTGATATATAGGTGATGCCCAGTTAACATTATAAACAGTCATGAATGATGCACTTTTATGACCATGCTATTTTTGGACTGTGTTCACCAATGTTCATTATAGTGACCTCACTCATAACGACCTTTTTATTACATCTCAAATGTTTGACCAAAACTGAGCAATGTTCAAAAACAAACCAATGGTACAAAACGCACATTAAGAACGTAAAACATCTTTTGGTGGCAAACAAAATCAATATCAGTCCCAACTCTGCAGCACAACTGCTCCTGTCCTCTGTAGACCCACTAAGTAGGGTGGTTAGACCTGCAGCTGATAATATAGACACCTGCATATCACTAATATTGTGTTTTTTTTTTAAATTTTGTTTCGCAAATATGGTGCTTTTTTGTCTATAATATATTAACAAATTTACACTGAAATAATTATGCCCATTTCATAACCATTTAACTTGCGTGATGCCAGTCATTGGACTTCATAGGAGGGATCATTTAAGCTAATTGTATTGGTTAGCACACAAGATTGCAAAGTTTCAGTACCAAACTCAGATGTTAACTGTACAATTACTGTATTTATATGTTTTCCAGTTTTTCTGTGTAAATGTAATAATAATGTAGTGCAAGTCAGGTGAAGATTTATTTTTGCATGGTTCTGTGCAGAGACCCTAAATTCGCAGGACCAACAGATCTGTGCCAACCTGGAAGAAAAGATGAAAATCTATGCTGAGCTGACAAAGATGAATGTGAACGAGGAGATCATACCTGAGCCGCGGCTGCTGGTCCAGCCCAACTCGGATGAGACCCCTCAGACTGTGGAGCTGCTCATGGCGGCTCTCAAAGAAGGTATTGGGCCCCCTTCACCTTTTCCCATTTCTGCATCCTGTACCACATTAGCCCTGAGACAAAGCTGCCTCTTTTTAGACAGGCCCTATGAAACTAGAGTAGGGCAAATGTCATCAAAACAAATTCAACTCATAGTGACCAAACTGAGTTTCTTAGTAAGTAAGGTTTGCAAACAGGGGAAAAATTCAAACTCCATGTAACCTTAGGATTTCATCAGATGCCTGAAGGAGCAGCTCGGGAGTTGTGAGGCCATGTAAAAAGCAGTGCAATGCAATAACATTGATAGTTGTTTGTATAATGGGGATTAGTGACCCATGATCATGTGCAGAATGATGAGGAAACTCCAAAAACTCTGATGGATTTCTTTCTATTCCCTCTAAAGCAGAGAAACTGAAGGCCATGCTCACGCCCGGGCCATGTTCTTTGGACAGTGTTTCTCAAGAGAGCTTGCCTGAACCTGGATCCCCCAGCACATTCCCTGATGTCACTGTATTTGGCAGCATCCAGGAATCCCCCACAGAATGTAAAGCTCTTGCTCCATAATGTTTCACTTTAAGAACCTGCATTACACTCTGGCTCTGCCCAGGTTCAACTGTCAAACTGCACATTATGATGATATTCATTTCCCTGAGAGATATATTTCTGAATCCAATAACACATTTTTATGTCATGTTTTTTCCCCCCCTTAGTTGAGTACTCAAACACCCAAAGTTCAAGTTCAGTCTCCCAGACATCAGATTCAGAAACAAGAGAAGTGGAGTGGACTGGCACGGATGCCCTAATATTGTCTTTAAACGACCTTAAACAAGGGGATGCCAACAACATTAACCTGCAGGTACAGTCTGTAAAATGCGCAGTGGTGGTTCTTTATATTATCGAAAACATGTTTCTTTGCTTCTCATTTTAACTGAAAACTGCTACAGATAGCAGGTCATTGTGACCATTACTATTTATTGTGGCTTGATTTTTGTCTAGTATATTTGTATAACTGTACATTTACTTTACAGTTTTATCTTTTACAGCATTTACAGCAGTTGGCCACATGGTGGAGCTTAAAACAAACATATCAGTCTCACAAAAACTAAATCCTGTAAAAGTACAAAAACAAACTATATACTATATAATAAAGGTGAAGATCACATCCAATCCTTTATTAAGACATACACATATATAGTATGATGTGTGTTACAGGACTAGTAATCCTCCAGGCACAGCATATCTGTTACTTCTATTTATCTTTTTAAAGATCTAACAAATAAAGCTTGTTTAAACTTTGGTAGGCACTGGTAGTTATGTCCAGGAAGAAGTCGACGATACTTGCACGTTTACGCCCAGCTGCAGTTTTAGTTTTCCCATTATTAATTATACTAATTGACACAAGGTGGCGATGTTGCTTCTGTGCCATAAACAACTGCCTTTGCAGTGGATATTAAAAGTGATGTCCATAGTCAAGGGGATTGCTACAACTTTTTATGGGTATAAGGGCTTCTCGTTGCACTTCTGTGCTGACACCTTGACACTTTTAGCCAAATGCTGTAAAACTTATCGGCTAAAATTAAATTTTGCCTTGTTAGTCACATCCTGACGTTTATTGGCTTTGTAAACAATAGCTGTTTTATTCCTTTCCCTCTTTTACTTTTAAGTCAGACCTTACAGGTCTTTTCTGTTTAGCTATGTGGGTAAATTTGTTAAAAGAATTATGCACCAACCATGCACTTTAGTTTACGTGTTTTCTTCTCTCCCCCAATACCTTGGTTATCTTCCTCTGTTGCACACACACATATGTGTTCTCACGCATACACATATGAAGGGTGAACAAGCAGGTATCTCCTCCACTTCATCTAATTACTGTTTAGAAGTTTTATTTTCATTTTAATGTGCCGTTGACAGGTGGATGCCAGGTCTGTTTAATCCCCTTTCACTGCAAGCGTCTCTGTGGCTTTGTGAAGCAACACAAAAGGCTCTCATTCCCTCCGTTGATGTGTCCTTTCACCCTGCAGGTGGCCCAGAGTGTTCAGAGCCTGACCCAGTTACTGTATAGCCTGCAGGTGAGAAAGCTGCCAACAGTCTACAGCATTTTACAATACCTTCCTCACAGAAACACTGTTCTCTAGGTGCTCAGAAATTAAAGGTGTAATTTAGCATTAAGTCTAATTTACTGAAGTAGGATGTATTAGTCCCATTATAAAACTCTGAAATATGACAGTTCAGTCTATTGTACAATGCGATTGTTAATTACCTCTTCACATAGGGATAAGCAATTATCTTGTCCAGGGAACAGATACATTTCTTGTCGGGCTGTCTGTGTCTGTGTCTGTGTCTGTGAGTGAGTGAGTGAGTGAGTGAGTGAGTGTGTGTGTGTGTGTGTGTGTGTGAGAGAGAGAGAGAGAGAAGCAAAGGGTTGAAAGGATCAGAAATTTGACATATTTATGCCTTGTTTTTTTTTTAATATAATCTACTGAAGACTGCTGCTTCCACATTTGTGAGGTGGAAAAAATTAATACACTANAGTGAGTGAGTGAGTGAGTGAGTGTGTGTGTGTGTGTGTGTGTGTGTGTGTGAGAGAGAGAGAGAGAGAAGCAAAGGGTTGAAAGGATCAGAAATTTGACATATTTATGCCTTGTTTTTTTTTTAATATAATCTACTGAAGACTGCTGCTTCCACATTTGTGAGGTGGAAAAAATTAATACACTAGAAGTGAAATGATTAATGCAGATGACTGCATTAATTAGTAGCACAGCCGTTCAAAGAAATTTTATTTGTGAAAATGATGGGCATCACAGTTGGAAAACAAGACCAGAGTCTTTTGTTCTGTGTATAACATGGAGAGAACTTGTTACCCCTTTCTGCTGTTGTGTTTGTTGTAGCAAAACCAATGCAGTCTTAGAGTACCTGCGTGAGCTCTTTTTGAGTGCCCACACTAACATGAAAGTCTGTCTCTTGCTTCTCTGGGTAGCACCCTAACCCTTAGTAATAGAAAGTGGGGAAAAATACACCACCTCCTCTCTGGTATAAATAATCTTGACACTTAATGAAATGCAATTTTGCAAAATGTTTACAAAGGAATAACGTTCCTCGACAATTGCATCAGGTAAAACGGGATTGCTTTTCCATGTCCAGCCACAAGCCTTCCACTGATATTCTTTACTGTTTTTGTCCACATTGTCCTAAATATTTTTCTACTCTGGTTCTTCTTACAAGTTAAAGATACTGAATCTCAACTGATGGCAACAGTACAGTGGGCAGATAATCTGAAACTGTAAGCCTTTTAAAGTGGGTTGCAAACAAGCAGAGGCATGGAAAAGGCATGAGTTTGGGACTGTTCGGTTCACTGTGGGATTGTCACTGTGATTGTTGTTACTTTTCTTTCAGATTAGCCAGTATTTGAACTAAAGTTTGATGGCCAGGTGCTGTCCCTCTCCCTTCCAGGCAGCAGTGGCCATCCAGGACAGCTGCTTTGAGGTGCAGCGGGCTCTCCTGCAGGAGAGTGAGCGGGCACCCCGTGCCAATGCCCTGCAGGAACAGGAGAAGCAACGGAACCTAGAAAAGCAGCGGGAGGAGTTGGCTGGCGTGCTGCGCTTGCGGGAGCAGCTCCGGCAGGAGCAGCAGCGCTGGGAGCGCGAGTGCCACCTGAGGCAATGCCAGCACGAGGAGCTGGTCGGACAGCTGGAGCAACGCGAGCAGGAGTGCCAGCAGCAGGCACAGCGGCTACAACGCGAGCGTGATGAGCTGGAGGTCCAGCTGCAAGACTACCAACAGAGCCTGGAGCGGCTTCGCGAAGGCCAACGCCTCGTGAGCCGTCAGCGCCACCAGCTGGAGACTCAGCAGAGGCTGCTGCAGAGCTGGCGCCATACCCGTCAGAGGAGTCTGCCTGCCATGGTGATCCCGCTGGATAGTTTTCAGGTGCACTTCTCACCGGTACCCAGTTGTAATCCACCCACACCCACAGCAGGTGGTCACCAGAGGTGGCTTCATGAGCAGTTAGTTATCAACCCACCTGAATATGCTGTCAGCTCACAGGCATGAGGACATAGTTCCTCATGGCCTACAAGCCACACCAAGTCACCTGTCGAGTTAAAGTCAAAGTTGTATCTTAAACTGTTGTTTATCTTGTGCGTTACTGTTGAAATGCTAAGGTGTTTTCTGTGTGAAGTTGTACAAACTGATTTTCAGTAAATTTAAAATGAAAGTTGTGCAAATGACATGGCACTCGCACTCATAAAAAAAAAAGACTGATGGTAATTAAACTGCAAAATTTAATTTAATTTTTTACTGCAAAATTTTCAGGTTTTATTGTCATTGGCTTAAAATACACATAATTTTATGGTCTTTGCAATTATTTACTTAGCTAAAAGGATTTGTAGGGCAGAAACCTTTAAAATAAAAAGGTTTGTTTTCGGATATCTTTCTCAGGTTTTCTTTAAGTGGTAAGTTCTGGACAGTTATGCTGTTGGAGTACAATGTATGTTGTATATCTATATGTATATATAGAATTAGCTGAAATTTTCTTTGTCTTTGGAAGTAGTCCTAAACTTGTCACAAAAAAAAAACCCTGTAGAAAAATGCATAAAAGTCATTTTTTTAATGTTTTACTTTATATATTTATGATCAAATTAATTGGGATGTTTTTCCAGTGTGAGTTTATATCAAATACAACTAATTTTTTATCAGGAATGTGGCAAGAAAGACTCATATTAAGTGGCTTATTGAAGAGAACCGCAGTAGTGTCCAATTAGAGTGCTGGATGTCTTAAAACTTTGAATGTGGTGTTCAAGGACACCGCAACGGCGCAACCCGACACCACTAATATGACTAATACAGTCATTTTATTACAGTAATATAACGTCTCTGCCTACAGCAGCATTTCTTCCATGTTGTAGAAAAGGACAGTGTTGCCCTCCAGTTTTGCTGTTTCAGTAGTAAATTCAGTTTCGCCGCATCAGATGTTGTTGCACACTGGGGACATCGAGAGGACAAACTAGAAGGGCCTAGACATAACAAGTTTGACTCACGTGTCCTGTTGCTGAGATGCACTCAAGTTAACAGAATTTAGGATTCAGTAAACAGAGCTCTGGATCTGGCCTTTCTGACTGAAGTGATCTCCCAGCAGACAGTGAACACAGTGCTGCTACCAGAGCTGTGCAGTATCAAGCCACATTCTTACATTAATGTTTGTTGAGGGTTTAGCTTGTTTAAAATCATACTGTACAGCAGAATGTTTTGGGTTTAATGTGTGTGTATGTTACTTGTCTTAGTTTTAATGTGTTCAAATGTTCACTTTGTCCAAAAACTTTATCTATCCAGCTCTTATCCTTAACCTCTTGTTGTAGTCAGGGTGACTTTGGTCCGGAGCCTTTTGGGAGTCAACTGGATGCCAGTTCGGGAAAATGCTCCCTAGATAGTACCCCAGTCCATCGCAACCTAACCAACTAATTTTATTATAAAGCTTTGTATTCATTTCTTCAGCCATCTATCCAGTCAAGAACCACTTTCCAATGCAGGGGTCGCAGCAGCCTACACACTGTCCAGGAAGCATAGAAAGTGATGCAGGGTACAATGTGGATAGGACATTGTTCCATCACAGAGCAATTGCACACACTCTTTCACTTAGGCGCAAACACACTAAGGGCAGTTCATAGTTGCCAATTTCACGGCAACATGTTGCCTTTAAACTAGGGAGAAAATCAGAAGATCCAAAGGAAACCTATGGGAACATGAGCAAACCCCACACAGGCTAAGGCTAAGTCAAACCCATGTATGAACACACAGCCCAAAAAGTCAAGCATTACTCACTGCATTTCCATACTGCTCAGCTGTACGTTTTTTGCCTTGGAAAGAGTGTCGAACACATGAGAGCCCTTTTTTTTTTTTTTTTTTTTTTTTTTTTTTTTTTAAATCTATCAACAGAATCGGGATCACAACCAGTGTGGCAGCTTTGACGGTGAGGCCTCGGTGTTGGTCAACGAGGCAGCCATCCTCGCATCGCTGAACAATCGCCACCTCCCCCAGCATCAACGCTCCGCCTCACTGGTCTCTCCCGACACGGCCAGCATTCTCACGGCTCGCCCCGTCTTTGATGGCAAGCATCCGCCCCAGCACCTACCAGCCCACAGTCACAGCACTCACCTGTTCCCGGCCACCTCAGTTCACACGAACAACGGTGAGAGGTGTTGCTAATGTGAAGCAATAGGCAAGCCCAAAGGGCTGAAACACCACACAGTATCTACAGAGCATCTGTTTAGAAGGCGGGGGTGTTCAGTTACATCTAGCTCATGTTTGATAGGATTTTGCTCCCATTGCCCCCTATGCTTGATTTTTGTAGCGCATAGCTGTATGCTTTACATAGTCTCATATGTATAATGTGCTCATTAGAATAATTACGTATAATTTATCACTATGATTTGCACAGATAGTAGAGACACCTATATCTAACACAGCTGGCACTGTATCAGGAAAAAAAACTATCTTCAACATTGTCTTACATAAATATAACTCATGTTTCACAGTGTTCTGTATATGCAGGTTTAACATTATATTACTTTATACATAATATAGCAAGATGTGCATGTGGGAACCGACATGAAGAACATTAGGGGGTATTGGAGGCTGCAGTTCCCTCATGAGACCTCATTCGTTCTTTCCCAGTTAATCAGTGTCTCCTGACAATACAACAGTCCCCCCCCCAGAAATCAATCTCTCTCTGTTTATCGAATGCCGCAGAGTGACGGCACCGTGCAAATCACCGGCGAGGTGCGATCGCAAACTGATTGAGACATCGATCGCAAAAATCTTTACAGAACTCATTACAGAACGTCCTGTCACCGCTGGAAGATGAATCAGAGGCACAGAAATGATAAGCCATATTTTTAAGCTGGTAGGAAATCTAATGTAAGCCCATTATGGTTTGGAGTGTATGCTACTTTTTTATAGTGCTTGTAAATAATTACAGTAAGATCTTTACAGATCAATTAAGATTCCCGTCATTATGAAATATGTCATTTGTGAAGCACTGCATTTGCTCTATTTTTGGGGGTCACGTTTCAGAAAGTTTCAGTTTGAAATACAGAAGTTAGTATGATGAGCGCAGGTAACACAGCAGTTAATAATATGGGCTGGTTAGCAGAAAGTTGCTGGATTAAATCCCACTCTCCAGCACTACTGCAGTGTACTTCTGCAAAGAACTTACCCTCAATTGCTCCTATAATAACACCCCGCTGAATAAGTGGGTGACATTATTGTATGTTACTTCTGATTTAAAAAAAAAAAAAAAAAAAATGTTGCAAGTGACAACTTAATACTAGCAATAATAATCTCGATGTTGTATTCACTGCTAAAATTGAATAGGGCAGCTTTGACCTGGGTTAAAAGAAACATACCGGGTTACATTTCTTTTTACGTATGGAAAATGCTCTACTGTTTGCGGCTGGGATCACGCACCACCTTGTTTTTGCCGTATTAACTTTTCCCAGTAGTTAGGCCTTGTGGGCTCTCTGTAAAACTCATCACTCACGGCCACCGCCAGAGCTTAGTCATTGGCTTTTTTTATTTACGGAAGTCAAGCCTGGGGCAATTTCAGCTGATACCATACTGAGCACCAAGTCCTTTGATCTGTGCATTTGACAGCTAAATTAATCAAAACTGCTAGTTTTTCCAGTCTTGCTACCTGAGGGTTTCCACACAAAGAACTGAGATGCATTTTATCTAAGAATGCAATGTATGCAGTCGTATTAGACCGTAAATTGTTTTTATGGAAATCATGAAGTCGAGTTAGGTCACGTAGTCGGCGTTAAACTTTATTCAGTTTCTTCTCTCTCATCCTCTTACTGAATCTGCGCATGTGTAAGCATTGCAAATGTTGAACTCGTTGTCCTTTGAAAACCACGAGGACGGATGTTTGAAATCGAATGCAGCCTCTGTTACTGACAAATTCCACTGCAAATTTAGGTCTATATTTGTACCTCCGATTAAAAGTCATATGAATGTCCTTGATGGGTTTGTCAGATGACAGGTTTTATCTTCTGCTCTGGTCCTGTCCTTCCTGTACATGGTTCTCATGGATGAGCAGAGCTGAGGCGGTAGCCCTTGGTAGTTTCTACTGAATCAAAAGCTTTGTTGAAATCCCCGCTCTGCTGTACAGCCATGAAGTTCCCTGTATTTAGTCACGTCAAGACACATTTCTGAGTCACCGACAAACAATCACAGGTTAAAGAATAGCACCTGACTTGAGTGCAGCCTATACTTCACAACACCTATTAGGCATTGTGCTGCGCAGGTGAATGATACAGTTCCGCTGAAACGCGTATGTCCCCCATGGCCGTGCAGAGTGAAAGCATCTACAGTCCGACATCTCTGGGAAAACCTCTCAGCTGATTTCCTGCTCATATTTTTCAACCAAATTCCTCGTGTGAACAGACAGTTCCTGGCAAGTGGACTTGCATTTTTTTGGGAGGACATGTCAACAATACCTTGAGTGGTTGCAGTCATTGTTACACAAACACATCCCCACACACTTATCTCACTCCTTGTTGTCTTTTAAGTGTGTGGATGTGTTTGTGTAACTGTTTCTACTTACCTTTCACACGCCAAAACCAGAACTCATGCCTTAGTGATTAGCATAACAGGTTTCTTTGCCAAGTTTGTGTGTAAGAATTTAACGTTACAAGATCATGTTCCCATCTGAATTTTACAACTGAATTTCTTCCCAAGCTTAACAATGGCTGCCAGCACAAATAGTCCATGTGTTCAAAAGTATTACCCTCTGTTTTCTTTTTTTTATGTTAAACTTATACAAAGGTTACACAAAGGTGCTGTCCAAGCACAGCCTGACGTGTCACTGCGACAGCTCAGCAGCTCTAAAGTAACAGAGGATTGACTAGTTACACATGTAACAATTACACCAATGCTGCCAATTAACCAGCAAAGGTTATGTCGTGTTGGACATCTGCTTGGGAAAACACACCACACCCTGGAGAGACTGGCACCACTGTAAGTTCCAAATCTCTGTGAAGAACAACTGTCACATTTAGACTGCTGTCTGAGTTTGGCTAGAAAAAGTACTATTCTTGTCACGTCACAAATGTCTTGCCGATGAAATTCCTGCAAAAAGAAAAGAGAAGAAACCCTCCCTTCACATTTGCCCTCGAGTAGCGTTCTAGACCCAGGTCACTGACATAAAATCAGTGACCGTCACTAAATGCAGTTTAGGCTTCTTTTTGTTCGCTAATGCTGCAAATAACGGGTAAGCAGAGATAAATTAACACGGTTTACATGTAATGTCTCTGTTTCTCGTAAACCAGATGCAAACGCGTCCAGCTTCAGCAGCGAGCAGTGGCCGATGGGGGCAGCAATGGGCGGGCCAGCGTTTTATCAGGGGTTCCCACACCCCCTCCTGGGAACTCTGAGCAGCCCCCCTGCTGATGCGGAGAATGGAGAGGAAGGGGCGGAGGAGAACATCGTGTACCTATGAGGGAGAAGCTGGGACCCGAACTGAACCGTCTATCTCCATCCAGCTTTACTGCGGAAAGTCAAAAGCTTTTGCCTGTAAAACCCAAGTGTGCACTTATTTGTCTAGTAACACTTTTACCGAAGAAGGGGTCTTATGTAAACACATGGAAATATGTAAACAGTATCTTAACACGCACTATGTAAGGGAATAATGCAACAGAACTAGAGTTGCATTCATTATTCTAGCATTTTAAGATGTTAATTACTCGTCGCGATAAAATGATGCTTTAAATTAAAAAAAGAAAAAGATTCTTAATCTTAGGAAAGTTTAGAATCTCACAAATCATGCACTTGGCTAAAGTTGAGGTCAAGTGATTGCAAACGCAATAGTGTATTCTGTTGTATAGAATATAAAAGAATGCATGTGAGAGGACTCATGCTTACTATATATTACATATGTTTGCACTAGGCCCCTCAAAGAAAATGCTGTCTTCTGTACAAACATATAAGAGGAATATAGCTATATTTGTGAAAACACCTGTCCATTGTCTTTAATCTGCAGCAATTTATATATTTATATACATGTATACCCAGTGTCATACATAGTGCATATTGGATTAGTATAACTGTTGCAGGTAGCAGCTGTGTGCCTTGAGTCCTGAATGCACCATAGACGTGCAGGCTGGTTTTTAAGGGATCTGTGCTACATCATTTGTGCCTTTGTGTTCTAGATCGTTCTTTACATTTGTTTAATGCCTGTATGAGGAAGGACAGGAGCTGCACTGTCTCACTTAGAGAGCCCTGTGCTCAACGTGTCAATCTGTCGTCCTTGTGCTGATGTGGAGAACAAAGCCCACTGTACCCTTCGTCATTAACAGCCCCCGCAGGTGGCTCTGGTCCCCCCCTCCCACCCCCACCCCAGTCGCACCGAATCTGCTCCTAGTTAAAAGCATCACTTCTGCCGTCATCCTGTCCCTGCAGAGCCCCCCGTATGCACGTGTTCTTCCTGAAACGATTCGGCTCAAGGATGGGTTTTCCTCCATCCCCGGCCACCCCCGGCGGCAGAATCGGGCTGCTCTATTTCGCCCTTCGCTATTCATTACAGACAGTACAATTGGAGAGGGAGCAGAAAGCCCGATATTGCAGAAATCGTTCAAGTGGCTGATCATCTGGCACGGAAAAACAACAGCACAAGGCACCGGACAGGCTCTATTTATAAAACTGATGGGGTCCAAGAAATGCATTAGGAGTGAATGATTAGTGCAAACGTCCCGGTAGGAAAGCAGTAGAACTTCTCACACAATCGGCTCCAGTTGCTCCGAACAAGTTTTTTGTTTTTTTTTTTTTTGATGAGGAAGGAAGTCCTGTATTCTCTTACAAGGCGTGCATTCATCCGTCACGGCCCACATGCGCTCCTCGCCGATTGTACCTTTTTTCTTTCCCCCGGAGAAAGGAGAAACGGTACAATCCCCTTTTCATTGGTGTAACGTTCAGGAGGAAACACTTTAGTGCATAAATATGTCAGCAAGACAGTTTTATTGCAGATGTGCAGTTTTAAATGTTCAAACTCAAAATGTGTGTGTGAGACTGTGGACCTTTTTTTTTTTTTTTAGGTTAGTGTGTTTTGGCCAGCAGTCTAAATGAAACTGCAGTAACCAAAGAATATGCTGTTTCAGTTTCTGTGGCACCACATAAATGAGCACGTTTGATTGTGTTTCTTGGAGCATTTAAACTTAAAATTGAAAACTATGGAAAGCTACCTCTGGTCACATTTGTCACTGCGATACAGAATTGACATTTGACTTGTCCTCCGAGGGAGCAAAGAAGTTCACTTTACACCTGTCTTTATTACAGTTGTTCCCGATTATGGACGTGTACATTTACGTTTTGCTTTTCCTACAGCAGTCAGTTAACGGATTACATCCTTACGTTGGTGTTTTCTTTTTTAGTTTAAAAAAAAAAACTTGCTTGTACATGTTTATTTTCCATATCATTAATGGGAGTGTACAGTGTTTTTAAAGGGAAGGGGAATGAATATGTTGGCACGTTAGTTTATTGTGTATGAAAAGGTATTTAAATTTATTTAAACCAATTTTTTTTGTAACTGGAAGGTGTCAGTGTTATATTTTGTTTTATGTGTGTTATACTGAGACCGATCAATAAGACTATGACAGATGCGGCATCGTCGCGTAAATGGTGGAGCAGAACCAACCTATGAAATCAGCTCTGCCTTCCTTTCTAATGTCCTTCACGTTTTGCCACAGTTAAAAGGTTCACACCTAAAATGTCCAGCTGGAAACTGCACAACAAGTGTAAATTGCCGTTGTAAATGAAGCGTTTGTTTTCCGTCGCTGGCAGTGAAGGCCCCTGTAGCAAGCAGTGGATCACCTGTCCGGACGTCTCGAAGCAGCTGGAGACGCACCGTCCAAATTCCAAACTCAGATCATTTTAAACTGGCTTTTCTCTGAATGCTTTGCTTCCAGATACTTAAGAACACGAGTTTAGCGCAGCAGAGTCTGCTGGTTTTGATGTTTGGTGCTCTCTCTCTCTCGCTGTCTCATTCTCTGTCTGTCTCTCTCTCTCGCTGTCTCATTCTGTCTCTCTCTCTCTTGCTGTCTCATTCTCTGTCTCGCTCTCTCATTCTCTGTCTCTCTCTCTCACTGTCTCTTTCTGTCTGTCTCTCTCTCTCGCTGTCTCATTCTTTCTCTCTCTCTCTTGCTGTCTCATTCTCTGTCTCGCTGTCTCATTCTCTGTCTCTCTCTCTCTCTCGCTGTCTCATTCTCTGTCTGTCTCTCTCTCTCGCTGTCTCATTCTGTCTCTCTCTCTCTTGCTGTCTCATTCTCTGTCTCGCTCTCTCATTCTCTGTCTCTCTCTCTCTCTCGCTGTCTCATTCTCTGTCTGTCTCTCTCTCTCGCTGTCTCATTCTCTGTCTGTCTCTCTCTTGCTGTCTCATTCTCTGTCTCGCTGTCTCATTCTCTGTCTGTCTCTCTCTCTCTCGCTGTCTCATTCTGTCTGTCTCGCTCTCTCATTCTCTGTCTCTCTCTCTCACTGTCTCATTCTGTCTGTCTCTCTCTCTCGCTGTCTCATTCTGTCTGCCTCTCTCTCGCTCTCATTCTGTCTCTCTCGCTCATTCTCTTTGTCTGTCTCTCTCTCTCACTGTCTGTCTGTCTCTCTTACTGTCTTTCTCACTGTCACTGTCTGTCTCTCTCTCACTGTCTGTCTCTCGCTCATTCTCTGTCTGCCTCTCTCTCTCTCGCTGTCTCATTCTGTCTCTCTCGCTCATTCTCTGTGTCTGTCTCTTACTGTCTTTCTCACTGTCACTGTCTGTCTGTCTCTCTTACTGTCTTTCTCTCTCTCTCTCACCATTTTTCCAAAGCGGTGCTGAACTTGAACTGAACAAAAAAAAAAGCCACGACCGTCCCTGTGTTGTTCAGCTTATCAGTTTAGGGGAATTAAAGGCTCCTTTTTCTGAACTGTAACAGCTATACGGGGCTGCAGGTCCAAATCCACGTCTGAAATTTGAAATTTTCCCGATAAACGTGACACATTTGGACGACATCCCCCCCCCCCCCCCCCCCCCCCCCCCCCCNGGGGCTGCAGGTCCAAATCCACGTCTGAAATTTGAAATTTTCCCGATAAACGTGACACATTTGGACGACATCCCCCCCCCCCCCGCTGCATCTGCACTGAGAACTGAGGTTAACATTTCCTCACTTTGGCAGTGGTCTGCAGTGATTTATTGGCTCATTTGGTTTGATGTATCGAACATCTTGACAAGTCAACGTGAAAGGACGGCGGTATCGCGCACCGTCATGGAAATAATAGCCTTTTTTTGGTGGCTGTCTAGAATAAACAACCTCTCGTCCACGTGTCACCATGGCAACGGCCCAGAAACTGAATTTACTAAACAACGAAGCTGGAAGTTCTTGCTTTCGCGCACTTCGCCAGCGTAACACGGGCCAACAAAAAGGCCGCGCGGAGCCGCGCGACAGCCGCGGACACGGCGCGTGTCGGGGCGCTTCATGCGCTTGCGTGACGTTGTGCGGCTTTGTGCGGCAGTATATAACCACAGTGCTCCTCTTGTTTTTTCTTTTCTGCTGAAACATGCGCTGAATGTCAACATTCACGAAGTAAATCAGCACGTCGCACCGAATATGCGTTTTGTACCACCACCTGTGTACAAAGATTTATAAAGTGATTTGTATGAACTTAACATCTTTCCACGTTTAATGCGTCACACTCGTCGACATTTCACTGATTTGCCTACTATATAAGTTATGGATGAAAACTTTGGCAGCGAGGACTGCAGATGTTGCGGCGTAACTCAGAAGAGCTGCACTTTTAATACGTCCATTTTGTTCGCGGTTCCCCGAAAGGATGAAGGAGGAGACGCACTACGGTCACATTGTCGCTCTTTGTATCCAGATGATGGCTAATGTATCAGTGGACAGGATCACAGACGTGCACCTCGTGTCTCATCCAGGACGACTTGGCTGCTCCTTGGTTTTCTTCCTTAACTTAATTTTCTGCTCTTGTGTGTGATGTCTTAGTCATTTGTTTTGCAGCCCAAGATGTTAAAAACACATCTCCTCCCACCATAATTACCTCATACATGTCAAGGGAATGATGTCTCAGTTTCAGAACTTTCCCTTCAGCGCAACAAAGATTAGATGCTGTGAGGGGACCAGACGAACACCAGAGTTGTTTTTCCCCCCACTTCAGGATTTCAGACTGATGTTACACAGATGATGTAAAAATAGCAGGTCTCTGATAGCTTCCCACAAACCACAGGAACTTTATCTTGACCTGATGGCCGCCCACCAGCTCAGGCCCAGCTGTTCCAAGTCTGGAACTTTCCTCCTACTCTTCGCTTCAGTCACAAGAGTTACACCGCTTTACTCGATCGCATAAAGTATCGCTCGTATTCTTCAGAAACGATGACTTAACGCCAACCGTCTCGGCAGCCCGGCTGCTGTTCTTCACCACGTCGTAACAACGCTGACATTTAGAGACTATACAGGCAACGCGGCCCGAAAGCCGGAAAGGTGCGACTTAATATCCCGAATATGTCACATTATTCACGGATGTGTTTGTTAATGTGTCTTATTAATGAAACGCTTAAATACGGAACAAAAATGACACAAAGTTGCCTCGGAAATAAAGAACAATAAGAAGGCTTTACAGTCTCTATTTCCGTATTTTCATCGCTAAAATGTGAAGTTTCTGTGAAAGCTGGATTTGGATTTGCTTCCGTTAATCGCTGTTTTGTGGTGCTCAGCTTTGTGGGATTTGTATGTGTTTGTTGCCAATATTAAAAAGAGATATTAAAGAGCCCCTGAGAGATGTACTCCAGTAATATATATATACTAAAAAATACCCTTCTTTATACCTTTCGTTTCAGAGCTCTGACAAGTGAGCCAGGAAGTGTCTCTTCCATAATTTATCATCACGATGCGACATAAATTAGGCTGCATGTTAAGCCGGGCTGGGTTTTTACATACAGTCCTGTGCAAAAGTCTTGGGCACTGGTGGGAAAAATGCTATGAAGCGAGGATGGTTCCAAAAATAATGTCATGAATACTTATTAATCAATAAACCTTCTAAAAAGTGCAGTAGACAAAAAAAACCCCAGTCAGATCAATATTTGGTGGGACCACCCTTTGCCTTTAAAACAGCATCAATTGCAGTTTAAAGTAGAGGTTGGGAGGTTCTTCCAAACATTGTGAGGAACTGGCCACAGTTGTTCTGCAGACTTTGACTGTCTGTGCATGTCCTCCCAGACTGACTGGATCATGTTGAGATCAGGGCTCTGTGGGGACCAGACCATCTGTTGCTCAAGATAGTTGTGTATGACTGAGGTTGGGTGTTTGAGGTCATTCTCAGGCTGCACAATGAAGTTGGAACCAACCAGAAACCTCCCTGATGGTAGATAAGAATCTACCTGTACTTTTCAACACACATTCAAGTTGCATGTCTAACACTTTTGCACAGTACTGTATTAGCCCGCTTATCCTGGATCCTCTCATCCTGGACTGTGGCAACACGGCACCGCACGCGTGTGTGGAAAGAAACATGTCCACACACGCGTGGCAGCGCTCCCACTGTGTGTTTCACACACACATAATAGGAATGCCTGACTAATGATCCTCAGGTATAATTTACTTTGGTTGAGCTCATAGCTTTATGTTGAATAAACAAAGTAAACCCATAACTTCAAACACGCTTTCAACACCTCCTGAGATGTTGCAACTGGATCTCCACAAATTACCCTAATTATCCCTGCAAATGCATAATGCTTCTCCACACCTGTGCGCTTTCAGCTCATATGACCCGTGTAAAATATGGTGCGCAGGAATTTATTGGCTATCTTTATGAGCATAGAGACGCATTAATTGTAGAATGGCTGTAAATGATAAACACTGCTAAAATATATGGGAAAATGAACAAAAACCAGTGTGTTATAAGATAGAAGACGTGTATGTGTGCACTTCCATCATCTAAATGGGGACAGGGAATGACAGTTGTCCCGCTGTTCCTGTGGTGCCCATGCTGGCAAATATAACAGGTGTTTAGACATCGGCACGTACTGTCAGGCTATAAATGTAAGACAAGAACTCCCGCAAGTGAGTTATTATTAGTATTATTACATAAGTTTTCTTCAAAGTAATGAAAGCAGCTCACCGTTTACTTTTAAACACCCGTGTTCAATACATATTATCTTCACCGTTGACACGTACTCTGTGTCTTTGTCATCTACTGTATTTGCACATTTAAGAATAAAAACAGTTTATATTGGGGTTCTTTTTTGTTGTTTTCTGTTAGAAGTGTAGGACAGTAAGTTGGGAGCATTACTGCCATTATTCGGGTGAACAATACACTGAACGCAGGTCCCATATGTGCTTTTCGCTGTAGTGCAGCTAAACTTCTAATACGGTTTGCTGCAATGCAGCCTCAGAAATTCGTCTGCAAGAAGTGAAGGAATTCAAAGTTGGTGTGTTGGGTGAGTGGTTGGTTCCTGTACGTTCCTGCCTTGTGACATAATACTATACAGTAAGGCAAACTCTAAGGGACATAACCTGCTTGTATCCTTACTGCGTCGTCTCATTCTTCCTTTGTGTCTGTACGTTTGTGCAGTGCCTCCATTTTATTTATATAAAGTGTAACCCAGAAAAATGGGGCCAAGAAAACACTGTGGGGGGGGGGGGGAACTGAAAAGAAAAAAGGTAAGAAAAGCATATACAGTAGAAGTGAAGATGGATGTGATTGAAACCATTGAAAGCATTGAGCCACCAACCATATCTCACGACCACCGGTCCTCTTCACCCTTCAGTAACAGTAGAGTAAACTGCCCTGCTTGTTTTAAACTGTTGTGCTCATTTATTTTTTAACATTGAATTAACTGCTCGATGATGTGGAGTCTCTGTTCTGTCTTTGTGTCCCACTTAGGTCTCTGGACAAGTCTGGCCTCCCTGTGTGTGCTGTGCAGATGCTGCAAGGTGTTTTACCCTGTTTTAGTGATATTTATTTAAGGTTTTTGGACGACCTCTGTTATCGTTATTATTTCTCCTGTTTAAAATGATGTAAAATAACATCCCGGTTCAAGCAATTTTGATTTGAGCAGCGTTTTCAGGAACAAGTAAAGCGCATAAAACGGGGTCCACCTGTATTTTTTCACAAGACAGTAGACCTGATTTCATCACTGCTTGGTATCTGTCCAGTATGTAGTGATACTTAGGGGGGGAAAGAGTAATAATGAAGGGGAAAGGAATATCTACTATTATGAAAAGCAACTTTTATCTGAGGTATAAGGAGACATAAACCCTTGGTTTTTAATGGAGGTCAGTCTCAATCTGCAGCAGGGCTCTTTTCAGAATGAGCTCCAGTTGTGTGCAACCACCAGCGACTTCACATTCATCAGTATCAGAAACAAACAAAAATAAATAAATGCAATGAAGTCTCCTGCTGACAAGAAAGGCAAATGACACCTTTCATAGTTAACAATCATTTAGGTCGCATGACCTTCACTCTATTTCTCTACCCTGAACACAAAATGTCTCAAAGTTTCTCAAATGAATGTCCAGGTTTACACCAAAAATTTGTGCTTGTGGGGTGATGATACAAGTTAAGGACTCGGATTTAAATTATTGTTACTTTTGCATTTTTAGCACGATCAGGTTTCCTCGTGGCATCAATGGCTCGGCAGGGCTGCAGCGGTCTGGGGTCTACCTTAGAAGCCCAGGAGATGATAGCAGGAATATCCCAGATTGGACGGCAGTCCACTGCAGTCCAATCTCACACACACGTTTACATACGCACATATATACACACCCTATGGGCGGTTTAGCGAAACCCTATAAATAGCAGGGTGTCCACATACTTTTGGCCGTGTAGTGGACATAACGTCACTCCTGTGTGTTGGTGAAGGACGAACACGAAGTCACAACTCTGAGAGCCACAATGATTGGGGGGGGGGGGAAAGGGACAGATACTGCAAGCATTTTTTACAAAAGGACCCCATACTTTACACGCCCAACCTACAAATGCCACCAACAGGCCTCCACATCATCCTCCACAAAGAAGAAAAAATCCAAAAAAGAACCCTATAAATAACCTCCTTTTTGCTGCTGGGATAGACCAAACCACTTCATACAAAAAGGGGTGTCACAACAGTGTAGATACTAAAGATGGACAGCAGTAGAACCCGTGTTCTACACCCAAGTTGATTTACGAACATCATACCCTTATGTTGCGAACCACCCTTATGATAAATACGACGATTTATACAAACCAGGTTAATGATAAACATCCCCAGCAAAGAGTTTCCCCATTCAGCTCCAACTGAGCACGTGCACCTCAGAGCAGGCGATTTATAAGGCCTCCGAAAGCCTTATTTGCCAGAGCTAGAGGTGAACAATGCTGATAGATGGAAGTACCACAAAAGTAACATTAAACATGTGAAGCATAACAGATTGGAAAGCTGAGTGTTTCTGTGTGTTGAGTGGTTGTGTGTGACGTGGTAAAGTAGCCAGCTGTGTGCAACCACTAATGTACCTCAACTGTGGATCAGATTTGCAAACTATACTAATGTAAATGATCCATAAAGGCATTACTAGCTAATCGATCAAATTTTTTTATATACTTGGTCATTTTTAATGGTGTCCCTTTCTGACTGAAGTATAAGTATCTACAGGAGGTCGCGTAAACCTGGCATGAAACGTGAACTGAGTATGAGTGCGTCATGTTACGAAAAGCTCGAGCTGCAGATGTTCAGCTGAGTGACAGGAGATTAATCCCACAGTCGACGTTCGGATTTCAGCCAGTCCTGGAGGGCTGTGTTTAAGAGCTCACTAAGGGTTTAAAGTGTGTGGGCATGTTCTGCTCAAGGCTTTTTTTATGGAAGAAGCTATATCTTCTAAGGAGGATTGGGTGGTGGTGGCGAGGGTGGTGAGGGCAGGTAAGGGGGAGGGGCTCTGTGTAATTGGACTGTTACAGACTCATCCCTGGGCAAACACAGCGCTCTTGCGTGGGCGTGCGCACTTCTCACCATCTCAAACATCAGCCAAGTTCTCATCCGCAAGCTCCGGCTTAGCACGGAGCCCTTCGCCGGACGGGCCGAGAAGGCGCGTCCACTAAAGTTAAGACGTCGTGCCGCCTCACTCAGCTGGATGCTAACAGCTGAAACAAGAATAAGCTCAGTCACAAAGTGCCGACAATAATCGAATCTGGCAGCAGGAATTCAGATTTAATATATTCATCTCCTCTGCTGGCAGTCCTTCTTTGTTCTAAATTGCATGTCGGATGTTCTGACTTCAGCCGGGTACGCTGCGCTGGAGATGCCTATATTTAGTCCACATCCAATTACCTTTTCTGGCCGCTATGAAGAGCTCATCAGCATCGCCTTGTTGCCGCGGCAGCCCGGCTGTTTCCGGTCGCCCTGAAAATTAAAGGCGAGGCAATTACTTTTTGGGTATTTAGGTTCGGCGCACAGTGGGGTGGAAGAAAGGCTGATATTACTCACAGGGTCCGGCCGCTGCAGCCGTGCTTCAGCATGTAGCGCGGGTGCCTGGAGGTCCGAGTCCTGCTCAGCCTGGGTGGGGTCCCTGTGCTCAGGAATCAAGAATTGTTTATGGTGGAAGACCCTTATACAGCAGGTATACAAAGAAGGACAAAGACAAATGTTCTCCCTGGGTTCACTTTGACTTCCCACCAGTGCTCTGGTTTCCTCCCACATGTGTGTATGAGTGTCCTGCAAAGGAGTTACCGTCCCAGGTGCACCTGCCTCGCCGCCCATAGTTCCAGGAGAAACCCCCCGACCGCTGTCACCTTGTACTGGACAATCGGTTATTGACAACTGATAGGTTAACGCTTGTTTCCTTCTCGTTGGGTTATTGATTTTTATACTTACAGTAAGAGTGTTTTTCCCAGCGATGCACTTCACCGCGTGACCCCCACCAAGGCCATAATGTCCACGAAACACCAGCTGTCATTGTGCACCACGTGCTGCTGATGCAGGGAAATCGAATAACTACTGCAAATCGGGGGCTTCTTCTTGTTAAGACCAACCCGTCGATTCGGGCGTTACTCGCAAACACCGATAAACCGTTTCTGTGACACCTTAACACCTAAATCCGACAGAAGGTTTTTTTTTTAAAAACCGGATCGAAATGTATATGCAATTTTAATATAGACCATAAATAATGCTGACCTCATATCTCTCATTTCACCCGATACACTGTAATAATTACACTTTTCAAATTTAACCTCTATTATTCTATCATTCTGTGTGGAAAACAGCAAACAATGTGTCAGAAAGGGATCAAATGGACAAATTGCGACCTTCCACTTGTTGAAAGTCTCATTTCCGATAGGGACAGCAGGGAAAACTGGCAGGGCGGGGGTCCTGAAATACTCATGAGGTCAAATGCACAGCATTTACAACTGATTCTCACATAACAAAACTCATTTATACACGTTTTTCGGCCCCTTCCAAGGATACGGCCTTCAACTCAAGAAATAAATTCCAAATAATCTTTTCATTTACACCACCAGTACAAATTCACGTCAACCAATATTGACACTCGTATATGAGCCCTGTGGTTATGGTTGCTATGGTTACTACATATGGCGTACGTGTTTGACTGGTGACCCATCCGGGGGGGATAGTCTCCGATGACTCTGAGATGGGCTCCCCGCCACAACCCTGACCAGGACTAAGCGGTTACCGACAACGGATAGGTGGATGTTTAGTTTACCCGAAATTCATAGTACAGACCACCCCCCCCGTCCAAGATGTGAGTGAAATTACTCAATTCAATTAATTTTTTTACAGCATTATTATTTTTTAATTTATTTTCATTCTTTTCACACATGACTCAGCGCCGAACGGCACGTTAAGGTAACAGAACAGATAACAGGTATACAGGGAAACTACGGGTAGCGGTTAAATGTTAATGAGAGCAACTGTACGGGGTCTATTCAATACCCTTTATGCACGTCTAACCAAATATAATCCCCATTTTTCAGGTTTGTGTCCCTCGGTTCACAGCTTTAGTCTGTGATCCTCCCATCCAGGAGACCGTGGACCACTTTGCCGAGAGGCGGCCTTCAGCCCCTCGTGTGACCTTCCGCGTCCGGCATGAATAAATACAGACACACAGTAAATATACACACATAATGTAATCGATTCCCTGCTCAAAAAACCCTTGTTTTGGGACCTCTGCTGGCTCCATCCTTTGTGCTGAAGAATGACGTTCAACAGTTTCCATCATTCATTTAAACCCAATAAATTCCCACTGCTTAAAATTATGGGGGGATAAATGCCATTTTTTAAAACGTGGAGTTTCTCATGAATTCATATACAGCAATTTAATATTTCTCTGGAATTAGCGTTCTTCTTTGAAAGAATGTGCCATTTAATGAGACTTTAGAAACTGTGTGGATGAAGCCCTCAGATCGCAGATCAGTTTTCCTCGGCGCCTATGTTGTGCTTTGAAAAAACAAAGCTTCTAGTTGGAGTGAAGTATATTCTCTCAATACTTAACTGCATAAATGGAATCTATTTTTGGTTATCGTTCTTGAAATTGCTTTCACCTTAACTGCTATAAAGAAGAAGCAAACACTTATCAGGGTCAAACACAATGCGCTGATCAGATGTAACCCGCCCTCACAGTTAGTATTACCTAGTTAGTATAGTTAGTTGTAGCATTGCCTCATCTTACGATGAACCGAAATCCTCGGACTTTGCAAACTCTCACTTCCTCGCTACGAAATTCGACCGGTTTTGCTCGCCTGCTGCACCTCTGGCCACCAAAACCGGCGAAAAAGTAAAGAATCAACCCACAAATTTCAATAATTTACCTCCTTGTCAGGCGAGCAGGTGGAAATATGTGCTGACACTGTTTCGCTGACAGTGTCCGTGAAGTCCGTCGCCGTACAGATCTATTTCCCCGACGGCGCCGTCGTAAATCGTGGGCTCTACAGGTGGACCTGCCTCTATATCGCTTCCCGTCAAGATTTCAGAGTCGTTTTAAGGAGACATTTTACCTGGTGGTGTGAAAATGAAGAACAAACTACCAAATCACGTTTCGGCGCTTTACCCGAGTTACGCTTCTTCTTCACGGACAGATTTACGATGACTCGCGTTGGCAGCTGCTACCAACACCATTGGTCAAGTGGTAAATTCACGAAGAACGTGAACTAATGAACGACCCGCTGGGCCTCATTAATCGGTCATGCTGATCGATTTTAGTTTTTCCTCGGCCGCCGCTGAGGGCGAACGATCAGCCGTCGACGTTTATCTTCGCCGTGAATATGGGAAGTCCCAAAAGCCCGAGAAACAGTACGCAGCGGGCTGCAGGCTGACAGCATTCGCACCACCTGCTTACCGCCATCACCCGGCTGGTTGTTTGTTCTCAGCGGGGTTGTTAATTCCACGTCCGGGTAAAGACTGCGACATTAATCGCAAAACGGCCAAATATCTCCAGCAGCGCAAACTCTCCACGGAGGGATGGAGGCATTCGAAGAGATAATGAGATGTCGTAACTCGACGTCGACGCCTTCTGTACGTTTACTTCAGTTAACTGACCCTGTAATTGCAGTCGAGATGGTCGGTTCATTATTTTCCCTTTATAGCTGGATAAAAAAGAAAGAAACAAAAACCAAACAAAATCCTGATCTTAAACCTGAGGCTGCAGTCTTGTTCAAATAAGACCGAAAGCTTTTCTGCCTCCTAAGTGCGTCGCGTCTGTAAGGGCGTCGATCGCGTCCCTCTCGGAACCTCGCCCCGAACCCGCCGCTACGGACAACGTCCACAGCTCTGCTGACTGTTCTCACGCCACAAGCGTGTGCATTTTAGAGCCTCTTTGGTAATTATTCCGCAGCCCAACATGGATCCGTATTTAAGGAGTGTTGAATTTAGCGCCTCTGCAGCCACCGGGCGGTTCAAGTTGACACGCCGCGCTTTTTGCTCCCCCCGGTTTACGTTCCTCAAAGTGTCCCTGTCCTTGTGCCCTGAAAGCACTCTTCCAGAATGCCCTGACTTTGGTTCATCGTTGCAGAAGGTCCTTATCAAGCAGGGGTACGTTGTTCTCGCTCAGCTCTCGTGGCGACCCTCCGTTACTTTTCACCTGAGGGAAAATACCGCCAACCGACCCAGGATTCCTCATAACCACCGGAGAAGAAAAAAAGGAGCAAGTATCTGCTGCTAAAGTTTCTGCATAAACGGTGTGCTCTTTTTTCCCCACACACACGAGCGAAGGGAACCTCGGCCGTTCAAGCGGTGTCAGATCCCCCTTCCAGGTTCCCCTAAATTCTGTCCTCACTGTGACCGCTGGGCTTGTGTGGAGGTTTGGCGAAGGCTGGGGGTCCTGCAGAGCACGTTTCGCTAAGCTGCCGATTACAGCGGGACCGATGTGCAACCATCAGTCATTCCGGGAGCCTGATGACTATGAATGAAGACGTGGGGGGAGGCACTTAACAAAGACCCCCCCCCCCCCCTTAGGCTTTGTGTTTTGTCTTCATTTTGGCTCCTGGGTGCAAGTGAAAGAAAAGCTGGGTTCCCTGTAATTGTGGACACTGAGGTTTCATTACCTGCGTGATGATGGCTTTCATGGAAACGTGGCTGTCACGATGAGGACTGGTACCCCGAGGCTATATTTCTTCCATATCGTTTTAAAACGTGTACAGGTGTATTATTTTTCCGTCATACTCCTTGGGAACAGTTCCACTCCACCCCTTTTGTGTAATGATGAAGAGCTGTTAAGTGTAAAATGCTGTGGGGGGTGGGGGGTGTCACGTATGACTTATATCAGTCGTGCTTTTCTATATATTATTTCTCATGCTCCTTATTCTCGGTTTATTCTTAGCTGCTCTTAATCTCAGGCTTGTTTCGTGCTGAACCGCAGCCCACCGAGAGCTGCTCCAAACGCCTGGACGACGTGCCTGGAATCCCAAGCTGAGCTCCAGAGATTCGGCGCACCTCTGGTCCCGCTCACTTCAAAATTGCCACTCTTTGTTGTAAGTATTTGGTATTTAGAGTACAAGTGAGCTGCACGAGGAGATGCGAAGTGCATTTCAAGCTGCAATTTGTTCAGGGAACTCCCTCCCTCTCGGGCGTTTGGAAGCCAAGTATTAGTCACAGCATTAAGTTGGCGATCTCCGCTCTTCTCGATTCCATATGAGAGCCTCGCCAGGCCGTGGCCATGTGACGGAAACTCCCTGGCTCTGGAAGAACTCTCTGTGACTGTTTTTGCAAGAGGCCAAAGGAGATGTCTGAGGAGTCTGAGTCCTACACAATTAGGCGAGATCATTTGGTCGTTTTGAGGCCTTGGAAACAAAAGGCCTTTCCATCTGTTTCGCCTCTGGCAACGTCTTTAAGAACAAGTCATCTTGTAGTGAATGGAGGAGGTGGCTGGGATTATAGATCATCAGAGGTCTGCTGGGCAAGCAGGGACATGTGTGTTATGTCAGCTAAGATGCCAAGATGCTGTGTGTCCATTTACTGCACTTTCATATTTATAGGAAAATCGCTCGCACTGTTGATGCTTTTTTTTTTTTTGTACGATTCCTGGAAAGTCAGCGCAGTGGCCCCAAAACGGGAGCTTTCCTGCAGTCAGGCAGAGACATCTTTTAGTGTCTCCTTATCACCTCTTACGGTGTAAATTGTGCCCATGACAGCGGTAGAGGAAACACAGTATAAACAGTGTAATGTTTGGAAGCTGCTTGAAATATTTTGTAGCTAAAACACAATAATCCATTTATTCTTCGGTATCTTTCTGGCCCAACAAATGCTCAATAGTTATGGATAATCTCCAGAGACTCCAAGGGACTGGAAACCTTCACTTACTTACCTGAGCCTCAGGTGAAGCGGCAAAAACCTAATCGCTGCATCACTTAAACTGCAGGCCAAAGGTTTCTCACTGAATCTTGAGTCAAGACGTTACTAACGTTTGATCTCATGCAAGTTAATAAATTGGAGATGGTTTGTCAGTCAGAAGTAGCACTGGCCTTGACTCATACTGTTATTCAGGTTATCGAAAGCCATTTGTCTAGATCGACAGTTATTTTCCCACTCGTCTACCGGGGTAATTCAGAGTGGGCCGAGAGGTGATGGGAACCACTAAGGCAAGAGGGGGGGTTCGAATTAGCCACCCTTAGGTTACAAGGCAACAGCCGTAACCTACTGCCACCCCTAGAAAAAAAAAAAAGCAAACCTATCAAAGCTGGACATGCACTTTCTGCAAACTCAAGTCCTGGAAGCAAAACGTCACCTTTTTGAGAGCAGATACACAAACTTTAGCGGTGGTGGGGCTCAATCCCGACACCTCCAGAGCGACTGGAGGCCCAGTCCTGTTCCAATCCAGCCACTCCACCACATTGATCCTTCACCAGCATCAAAATACTGCTCAGCTGCAGGACATCAACACCTCCGCCTTCATCTTCTACAAACCGAACAACATACTTCTCATCAGGCAGGAAAACTGAATTTGAACTGAACTTCCTGACAGAAGATGCTGCGAAAAATATCCCGGCAGCATTTTGCTGGTTTTATCAGTGATCCTTCAGCCTCAGCCTCCCTGTTCTTTGATACCCACGTTTTTCAAGCGCTGCGAGAGTCTCGGCAAAAGTAGAAGTTTGAACGTACAGACTACACTCTACTACGGTACATGACTTGCAGAGCAAACTTCTGTAATTCAGGAAGACCACAAGAAGCTTCATCATCTGCAGCAACAAAGCCTAGGTTTCAGTGACAAACTGAAACCATCCAGCTCCTTGAGATGTAGCTGCAGAGAACTTTCATTGTAGGTCTGCTCTGTAACAACTCCGAGCTGTTTTTTTTTCCACGTGCATGTGGGAAAAAACGGCTTTACGCCGTGTAAAAACTGGGAAATTGGTGGTCATTTTGCCAGAAAAATGACAAACACAAAACGTCACACCTGCACTTTGATATCCTTCTTACATCTTTTTCGTTGGATGCGTGGCTTTACTAGCATGAGGCGGCTCTTATTCACTCGTGTGGCTGCAAATAGTTAGCAGCAAGCGAGAAGCAAAGGAAGAAAAAAGAGGATTCAGTCCTAATCCAGTGTGGTTTCACTACTGGGTTATGTGCTCTGATATTCCTCCCACCCCCTCCCACCGCCCCCACCGCTTTCCAAGCCTGACTGTTCCTGTTGGTTTCTGAGTTTGGGATTAATTATTAAACGGGGCCTTGGGGAAGAGCGTTCCTGGAATTTTGGTTTGTTCCTATGCGCTTTGGCTCGGAGTATAAAGGTAGAAAGTAATCCCAGTGGAAACAGTTGGAAGCAACACATAGTCCAAACTCATATAACATCAAGGCCTCTACACTGGCATACAAACCCTTATAAAACACAAAGTCCAGGTCCCCCTTATCAAACCCTGGAGCCTTCTTAATACCAGCACTTCTTCGAACTTAACAAATGATTTTAAGGCCAAGAGGGCTTGAATGGAGCTGAAAATCCCCCTTTATGTGAATAAAATGGGATGTTAAGGCAGGTATTAAGCAATCCGTCTCTGAGCGTCACCCTCAAGTGGCTGCGATTGTTCCCTCGCGAAGCCGGCGTGAATCGCTGACGTTGCAAAATGTTACAGGCAAGCATTTATGTGAGGAAATTAGATGCCAAATACAACAAAGCAGAGTCACACAATTTGTGCAGTTTGAATAACTTTGAGTCGTGCTGCTGAAGACCAAACGGTTCAGTCGGTTCGATGCTAAGCGCAGGAAAAGAGCTATTTAGACGCTCTTGCCATAAGGCTGTAGAAAGTATGTCCGTAGACGTGTCTTACGGATTCGTGCAGCATACCAGCGCACCCTTGAATGGCAGGAGAGCCGCTTACCAAGTGAATAAAACGTGTGTTGTGATGGCTTCCAGTCTGGCTGCAGTACAAATGAACAGAGGAATTTTATTTTAAGATTCCAATAGCACAGCCAACAGTATATTGAAATTAACTACACGAAATGGAAATAACTAACACATGTATCGCCACAGTGAACAACCGACTTTGCATGAGTCTCCAGTTATGAGTGCGGTGCCTCAAGCATCAACCTTCATGTGTAGCTCTGAAATTTCCACAGCTCCTCCGGAACACCCTATAAAAGGTCCGTTCATTGTCTGCACCTTGAAAACAATCCTTAAACTGACAAACACAGAAGATCTTGGTTTCCCAAGGAGGACTGAAGATACTGCTGAGTGTTCATTCGGGAAGTAAGTAATGTTGGTTTGCCTGTGGGTTTAGTGCAGTAGATTTAGACCATCAAGGAATCCAGTTACTAACTACCTACAGAAGAGACTCTGAGCCCTGCTGAGTCACTGACCTCAGTGATCCAAACCAGGGGTGTTGGGCAAACAGAAACACATCTGTTCAAAGACACAAAGGTATTTAAATATGATGTTAAACAGTTCAGTGTCTAGATCTCCAGACATGGGGAGTGCTGCAAGTCAAAGCAGGAGAAATGGGTTTCCTTGAATGGTCCTCATAAAAACTTTGGTTGTAAAGTTCCTTGCTGCTCACTTACCCACCGGGATTATGATTACAATCAGATCGCTTGTCTTATTTATTATTTCAACGTGCACCAGATCTTATATACAATAAATGGTCACAGATTTCAAGATAAAATTGCTTGTGAGTGTCTGTGAGGTCCCTCAGTCAGGTAATGAAACCTGAAGCGAAGAAATCAAGAAGTCCAAGGAGCTGCCAAAGCAAGTCAGAGACTATGAAGTCAGTAAGCACAGATACGGAGAAAGGTTCGAAAATATCAAAGACCATGAAGGTCCCTGTGAGAACTGTCTACTCCATCATCAATCCAGACGTTGCCTAGATCAGCCCGTCCCTCCACACTGAGCACTGAGGCAAGAAGGAAACTAGTAAGAGATGCAACTCTGAGGTCGACGTCAACTTTAAAAGAGTTGCTGAGTTCAGTGGCTGCAAGAGGAGAGAACGTGCATCACTCAACCATTCCCAGAACACTGCATAAAGCGGACTGTGTGTCAGGGTGGCGAGAACTAAGCCGTTACTTAAAAACAGCCAACACTCACCGAGAGTTTGCAGCAAAGCACCTGAGTGATTCGGCCAAAAAAGGCCAAAGGTACTGTTGTCAAATGAAACAAAGATCAAAATTTTTGGATCTCAAAAAGCGTTACATCTGGTCCTGACTCAACATAGCGCATCACCCAGGTAACACCACCCCTGCAGTAAAGCATAGGGGTGGCAGCATCATGCTGTGGGGTTGATTTTCATCAGCAGGGACAGCAGTGCTTGTAAAGACTAAAGAAGAACAGACAGTACAAAGTACAGGCAGATGCTAGAAGGAAAACCTGCTACAGTCGGCTAAAGACTTAAAACTGGGGTAACATTTCATCTATCACCAGGCCATGGAACCCAAGAAGACAAGGCCAAAGCTACACCGGAGTGGCTGCAGAAGAAGAAAATTAGTCTCCTGGAGTGGCCAAGTCAAAGTCCTGATGTGAATCCAATTGAGAAAGACGTGAAAACTGTTGATCCACAAGCGATCGCCGAGCAACTTGAGAGAACCTGAACAGATTTGCCAGCAAGAACGGGCAGAAACCGGACCGAGCTGGTGTCAGAGCCTGGGAGACACTAACCCAAAAAGACTTTTGCTGTAATTGCTGCCAAAGGTGCTGCCACCAAAATATTGAGTTCAGGGGTTTGAATACTTATGCAAAATTACATATTTCAGTTCTTTTACTTTTTTCAAAAATGGTTTGTGATTTGAAACTCATGTTAACTTACCAGTAGTATCATTATGAATTAAAATATTGCACGGAAAGAAATATTAAATCACCATTTTGTTATTCCAGAAAAATGTGTGATTTTTGTCAAGGGTCTGAATACTTCTGCAGAGCACTGCAAATGCATATAGTATTTTATGAAATCCTATGTAAAGATGAGCTGGGTGTCTGGAAGATGGGGTGACAGTGTGAAAGTATAGGGTGACTAGTCATAGAGAAGAGCTTTCTTCTACAGATGGTCCTCAGCTGTTACCAGGCATCTGGCTTTCAAAGAAGAGGCTTGTTTACTCTGGCCTTCAGCAGGGGAGGGGACCAGAGCAGGTCGGGCCTGTTGATTGACCAGGACCCCCTGGTACACTGCAGGTCTGACACACAGGTCCCTGGATAAAAGTGTCATCTGCAACACAAGGGTCCCTTTCACAGGGAGGGTGCTCAGGTAACACAAGGGTTTCTGTTGACCTATTAGTATGATCCCCCGTCGCCTGGCCCCCCTCTCGGCCACGATGGGGCGCAATACTGCTGCAATTGCGACCATTAGAGATCTATTGGTTGAGGCTGCTTTGAAGCTTAGTGAAGACAGATGAAGGATTTATGGCTTCAGTTGACAAAAGTGCAAGTCGGTGGCGTGTGAGTGGAAAATAGTGAGAAATTGCGAGGACGATACATTTGTACGATACGTCGCTTAGCTTAGTTTGAACGGATGTTTTGTGGCGGCAAAATCACGTTCCCTCCAAAGTACTGAAACTAAACACCGAGCGAGTGCTGGCAGGAAGATCTGGGAAAAATTAATTCTTCCAAACCACACGTGCGCGTACCCTTTCGACGGAGCCGGAGAAAACGGGTACGTTTGCATCGCCTCATTTACAACTGGGAAGCAACGTGTTTTCAAGGAGGGGAAGGAAAACAAATGTTTCTGCTCAAAGCGCAGCACAAGCATCTGAGTTAATGTTCATCCAGTGAAATTTATAAGTCCATATAATAATGGGTATCCAGATCATATGCAGACCTCAGATATCTGGGGGGGGGTCCTGCAAAAGTTTTTCTATAAATACTTAAGAAAGTAAACATTCTTATTTAATTTATTGTTGTCCTCCCGCAAGTCCTGGAGATGAATTATCACAAATATTTCGCTCATGCCTGTTCCACTTATGAAAAGTGCTTTGTGCTCGGATTAAAACTGTTTTTTTTGTACTTTCGGAGCTAAATAATTATCTGAAGATAAGCGGGGGGGTGGCGGAAATATTATTCCAGTTAAGTATTATGCTTGTGCTTCAAGTTTTTCCCCCAAGCCTTGAAATACACATATTGCGCCGGTGCCCCAATTGCATTAAATTCGCATATATCTTCCCACACCCTGAAAGGCCTGTTGTCATCATCACATACGTGGTAAATTTAATAACTTACACATACTTCACCACAAAAGACTCCGTTGTCTTGACTATGCTAACAAGTAAATTTTCCCTTCACCGGTTGTGATGCAGTCATTCCTTTCCGGCAGATGTTACCTTCTTCTGGGATAATTTCATCTAAACGTCGCCTCCTTGCCCTGAGCCCAGGTCTTAAAAGCATGTTCTGCGTTGTTTATTGTTTTAGGAACCCGAACAAGTGGCTCGGCAGGATTTATTTTCTGTCTGTCATAGATCATTAACGTTTGATTGTTTCCAGCCTCCGAGAGAAAAAAGTCACGTTTGCCAGTGGAGCTCAACTACCTAAATTAAAAGATGTTTCTCGGTGTGTGGGATTTTCAAGCCCGTTCGGTTCTGAACGGTTAAAGTCATTTGCTATATAATCCCATTTTCTGCAGGTTCCCTCAGTGCTGAAGGCAGACAGACGCGTCACTGACACACACACTCAGTGTGTCATTCATGCAGTGGCCAAACTCGCACACACACTGTTTCATGGTAACAGACTTTGTTTTATCACGTGTGTGTGAGGGAGAGAAAGCTGTTCGGTGGCTTTTCTTTACAAATGTAAATTGATGAAACCGATTATGAATTTATTGCCGCGGCACCAAACGCTTCCCATTTGACAGTCCAGATTCCTTAAGGCCTTCTGAATGTCATGGTCGCCACTTACGTAAGCAATTTCCATGACCTTCTAGTTCTTTGCAGCACGTTATTTAACTGATGTTCCTTTCAAATGATTCATAATTGAATGGATTTAATTAAATTTTTTTTTTTTAAATCAGTTGCGTTACTAGACCTGACCAGTTTTTTTTTTAACAAAATAAAATCCAGCAGAACATAACATGACATGAAAAACCCCAGCCGTGCTGAGGACTTTGCAGGAGGTGTTTAGGAGAAGCCACCGTTTGCATCCATGTGCAACCGGAACCATGCGATGGTGGGCAAACTTAACGCCTCTCAAAGCATCGATGCAGTAAAGACGGGTGACAACTTACACCCCCCATAGACCCTTTGCTGACCAAAGGAAGCCTCCGCTTGGGTTTGTTTGGTTTTGATCACCTGAAAAAGTTTCTTTCCTGCTTCCTGCTGCTTTTCACAACTACGTGGCACCTCTCGTGTGGCTCCACGCAGCAGCTGAAGCATCACCTCCCACCGTCCTTTATGGCCGCATTACGCCACCCTCATCGGCAAAGAGCATTATTTCTTTTTATCGGTGTAAAAGTGTGACGCATATCATATTGTAAGGGATTAATAAGTTTATTTGCGTCTTTCTTTTTGGGTGGGTGGGGGGGCAAGGACTCCCGTGAAACATCCGCTGAGGGACGGATGGGATTTGCACTATGTGCAAAACATTCTTATTTTTGGAGGAGAGATATTGTTTCTTACTTTTAACTTTGCCCTGTTTAGTTCTTCTTTTGTGGTAAATTTGAGGTCCGTTTTTTGTAAACTGTTGGGGTTCGTGTCCTCACAACAGGCTTTGCTTATATTTGTAACTGAGTTGACTTGTTTTTTAATTTATTTAAAAAAAAAGCCCAGTGCTGTAAAACTGGACTGTATGGAGAGGCTCTCGAACAGCAAACTGTCACCACAGCAGCAAGAACAGAAGGATTTTCACTCTCTGAGTGCAAAATTTTCTTGTTTTTGCAGGAGACGTCTTTTTTGACTTTGCACAGATTGATGCTTTTTGTACATTTCACCCAAGTGCTGGGTCCTCATTGCTGTGAGAAATGGCTGTAACCTGTTTTTTTAAATAAAAAATAAGCAATAGCAGAATTACTACACACCACATTCACATACAACGTCTTAATTTTGTACAACGTCAAGCGGTTCTAGTTACAGAAATATCTTTTACGAATCTACAGTGAGAGTTGAGTCGACGTTGCAAATGTGTTGTTTTTACTTTCGTTCCTTCAAGTGGAAAATTTGGACAAGCGAGACGAGGCAAGTCGAGTCGCTTTCGGCTGCTGAACACAGGGACGGCTTCTGTTTGATGGACTAGTTGCGAAATTTCCACGCAATGCTGCACCAGTTCTCAGCGGTGATAAATTTACGTGAAAAGGCGAAGATCCGCTGCGAGACCGTAAGGCCGATGTGTGTTTCTCGTTTGTTTAAGCTGTTGCCACGGCGAAGGGGAAATTATGCTGTCGAGCATCTGTTTGGGCTTTTAATGTTGCCCGAAAGACAGAAAAGGTCACGGCACGAGCTCTTCAAAAAGAAGATGACAGAATCACAACTGAATGCCTTGCCTTTTGTTGCCTTCAAAGAGGGAGGGGAAAAAAAAGCACATTGCAGTGGAAAACATTTGAGTGTTTGACTGACAGCACAGCAGTTCCACATCTGGACCGGCGAGTTGAAAAGCGGTCAGATTTGCTGTGCTGATCCAGCTGAAGTTCACTGAGCTGCACGTGACAGGGAGGCCGCAGTATGAACTGCGTCCAGCAAAAAGGTGTCTGGAAAACACAAAACAAACAGAGCTGCATGAGATCAGAAACGGGTTACTTTTACTCTTCTTCTGAGTTAAAACTGCAGAGGAGAACAAAACGACTGTTTATTATTATTATTATTATTATTATTATTATCACTGTCAGTAAGTAACACACAGCAAACATTCAGTTTTAAACAAGCAAACATAACCAAGACTGAACTACAACTGGTTTAAATTTGACTTGGTATAAACTGTGTCGGACCTGATGCTCCGTTTATCTTCATTATTATGTTGCCGGCCACCTGACCGGTACTTTTAAACCTTTCCTGTATTTGACTTTTACTGAATGAGGGCCTCGCGTCATTAAAACTAAAAAAAACATTAAAAAGTAAATTACCTGGCCCTGACTGGGTCAAATGAAAAAGTGTAGTGGTGGAACGGTAAAAAGTAATAACACACGATATATCAAGAAACTGTGTTCCCCTCAAAGTTGCCCCCCCCCTTCAGCTCTCTCTGTCGCCAGTTTATGTCCACATTTTTTCCACACATGGGAAACAAAAAAGGGGCTCTGATGTGTATGTCGTGTTATATATCACCAATATATCACTTTACTACCTTTAATATGCACCTGTCCCTCTCCATGCTTGTGTGCGTGTGTGCGTGTGTGTGTGGGGGGGGGGGGCGTCCACGGCCGTGTGTGTGCAGAGTGAGGAAGGGCGTCAGCGTGTTTGTGGTGTCTGTGGTCAGAAAACCTCACTGCTGTGCCGGATTTCAAGTTTGTGGCTTGAAAAACAAAACCAGGCCTAAAAAACAAAAAAACAGACAAAACAAACACACAATCAGACAGAGATTGAGCTTCATATATACAGACATACATGCTGTGCGGGTTTCTGAAAAGTGAAAGAAGCTTAAAATAGCAAGTAAGTTTACACAGTTGTGAAATTTGCAATTTGTTGACATGGGATGCCGCTTGGGGGGGGGGGTTAATGTTCCAAATGTATATACTGTGTGGAAGGAGAAGAGGGGTAATTTGGGACGAGGTTCTGTGTTAGAAAAAGGAACCCAGGACGACAGTGAGGATGAAAAGGGGACATGGGGGTTAGTACAGCAGAACACAGAAACAACCCGTCTCTGGAGAGACAGGCGAGTTCCCATCCGTAGAACCACAACAAGCAAACAAACAAACAAAAATCTAAATCAGTAAATAAAAAGAAAACGACAGCGAGTCACACAGCAAGGAAGCAAAGAAGTTTCTATTTGGTAAAGTAAAAAAAAAAAATAACAAAAAACTGTAGGCTGCCGTCGAGAAGGAAGGTGGAAAGTTCCAGCGAAATAAACTCCATTTACTGCCTTGTAACAGACCAAGCTGTTCATTACCGACCACGTCTTCACACACAGGCCAGGAACTTCTCCCGCACATGACATCAGCCCTCCGAAGGTGCGGCCATCAAACCTTAATTTTGCCCATTTGAGCAACTGACGTCGGCCGTGACGAAGTCTTTAAACGTTTTAAACGTTTTGCTTGCGCGAGTTTTTATTACGAGGGTTTAGCACTGCGAAAAGTGACGTACGGCTCAGCGGCTGCGTTATTTAGGCCCGTGTGAACAGTCCAGAGACTCGACATCGCAACATTGCGACATTGTTATGTTTCGTTTGTTGTGTGGTGAATATTTTCTTTCATCTAAATCTACATCTACATCTACATCTAAACGCTTGCCTTGTTCAAAGAGACAGAAGTATATAGACTATCAGTATATATTTATGTCCTATGAGTTCACAGTATACCACTATATATTTGTATCATATCAATATATATTTATATCATATGAGTACACAGTATATGTACAGTGGATATTTGCCTCCCCTTAGTGAGCGAGCGGCTGGAAGAGACCAGTCTGTGAGAAACAAGAAGTAAGTGATTCCCTTCACTTGGGGAAGCTATTTTCTCAATAACCTGCTTAGATTCCATTTATATGCCTGAGAAAATGAAAGAAGCTTCACATTTGCATCCAGTTTACGAGATCATTTGTCCCGCTCCTCGATAAGTTCATCCGATTAATTTTCCGGGAACTTCCTTGAAAAGGTGAGCAGTGCTTTTCTAGGGACGTACAAGAGGCCCTCAAAGGCCTCTTCAACTCAGCCATCTTCTCAGCTTCTTATCGCAGGTTCAGAAAGAGGAGTCGAACACGATGTGTGCTGGACGGGTTGCTTGGCGAGCCTGGGAAGCTAAGACCGCGGTGGGGGACCGCGATCGTCGGCCATCCTGTGGCGTGTCGCACACGGTCTCTCCTCCTGCAGCTCGGCCTCCTGCTTTTCCCACCTGAAATGTCGTACTTGCCGATTACCGACACTCACGGCTGCCCGTCTTGACACGGTACCCCGCGTTAAAATAAGTGAGCACTGCTAAGACCCCTGAAAGCGACAACTTTTCTGAGCCACTGGTGGTTAAATTGCTAATGTGCCTGATAATCTGGGCAGTTTCCTCTCCTGACGGGTGTCTCATGGTGTCTCGCCGTTGTTTCCAAACCGTCTTTCCGCCTCCGCGGTGAAAACAGCCCATCGGAAACCGGTCATATTATACAGTGGTGGAACAAAAAAATCCCTTCATGTTCAGCAGAGAAACAAACCTTTGAAATGCCCGTGAGCTCGTGATTGCGGAGTGAACGTCCAAGAGCTTAGAATTTTACAAGATGCTGAGAGTAAAGCGGGGAAAACAACATAAAACATGCCTCGTTTGCACTAAACGCATCGTGGAAAGTTCTGGAATTTAGTTACGTGTCGGTCCCTATAGGGCAAACCAGCCAATCCACCCCATGCAGACTGGACACACTCAGCGGTTTGAGTTTTCAGGTTGTCCCGTAAAGGGGGCCACTGATGTTGCGCAGGTTGGGGTTTCCCTGCATGGACACCAGGCAGCGCATCGCAAATCTGATTTTCTGCCGCAAAACGGAAAGACTCGAGTCGAAGCGATTGTGCGGACAACCTGAACGCAGCCCGTTGGAAGCAGCAGCTGTTGTTGGGGGGGTGTAATGTGATCCACTGCGTAGGACCGTGAGCCAAGCGGCCGGTGGGCTTGATGGGAGACCTTTCCATCATGCGAGTGTGAAACAGTCCGCCTGGAGACCACAGGATTCGAAACGGCATCACGGGTTTAGTATTACCACCATTAACTAACATTTATCTGATGTTCTCTGTCTGAGGGAACTAATGATGCCGTGTTCGTGTACTAACTGGCTTTTTCTTAACCATTTGTACAGCTGGCTAATTTTTACTGGTGCAAATTGTTCTGCTCGGTGTACAAATGATCTGCCGACATTTTATTGACAGAAGCCCAACGAGGAGATAAATGTTCTTAACGCTCCATTTTCACAAGCGATACCACCTGCTCACGAATGACTTTTCAGACCACCGGACCAACAAGGAACCTGAAGCGGGTTTCTGCTCGCAAATACAGGCCAACTCGTGCAAACAAACCCTCGTGGAGGTCCTTGTGCATCGCTGCTCGCACGGCACTCTCCCACCTGTCTAAACAGCTCCGACGAGAAACGTTGTTGTAAACAAATCATTTATGCCATTTATTATGTTCAGACGGTCAAACGCTATTAGAATAACGCATTTAATCCCCACTGCATTGTCTCTAGTGGCACGAAAATCTGAGAGACTGGGGCCCTGATGCAAAATTTGTGCAGAAATTTTTATTTTTTTAAGTCAGCTACAGGTTTGAAAAACCTGCACTCTTCCCTGACAAGAGGAAATTGAGTAATGGACAAATCTACAGGGTATTCCGTAGAGGGTTCTAGCTGCGAGTTTTATAAAGAAACACATTTGCAGGTTTAGTGCTTCTTTATTTATGTGTCGTTGCATGCGTGGAGAAAGACAAACTCCTTGAGATGCTGCTCGAAATCGCTGAAGTGCTGCTGAGGTTAGGATGCACATTTTTTTAAACAGTAGAAGAAGGTTGTGTCCGCCTGCAGACACTGAGGCCCTAGGCTGGGTACGGGGGGAGTGGTGAAATTCCCAGATTGTGTTAAATGCTTTAGCAACGAAGCGGTGAGCACCTAACCGAGAATAACGCGTGAAACGGCCGTGTTTGTTGATTTTCTCTTTTCAAACGTTCGCACACGCCGGCACGAGAAAATGGAAACGTGAGGCAAGAGCCTCTGAACCACCTTCTCCAGCCACCTTCAAAAATTGCTTCCTTGTGACTAATTATAGCCGCTTCATTACCCTTATTCCCCCAGAGCTTCTCTTCCTATCACCTGGGCCATCTTCCATTTCCCATATCTCACCCACAACCCGCTGAATCTGGTCTTGTTAGGGGAATGACCAGGTGCTGTTCGTGTCTGAGTCCAGCAGATGGGCACAGACCCCCGGGCGCCCCCTGCGTACCGCATTTCACTTACGGCGTGAACCCCAGCGGATTCCCTGCCAGATGGTCCTGTCTGTCTCCGCGGTGCGTTCTGCAGGACCGGCCGCCAAAGGGACGCACGGGTCTCTTCGTATCGCCGAGTGTCATCTAATTACAGTGTGTGTCGATTCGGAAAAGTGGCCTTTATTAGATCAGCGATGCAAATTTTGCTTAAATTCTTCGTCATCTCATTATGTTTTATTGCCGGTGTCAATCAAAGGGCAAAGTCAAAGTTAATTCAGGGACAGAGTCAGTTTATACGCTCCGTCAGCAATGAAATAACCCACTTTGCCCGCAGCACTGCTTTCAAATGCATATCAGGAATTTAACTGCAACCTTTCAACTAGTACAACGTTACACCTATTAAACCTTTTTTTATATTTATATTAATTTCAAAAACAAAAATTCAGTGTAAATCCCCTTTTTGTTGCATCGCCGGAGCTGCAATATTTCCTGCAATGCATTTATACACTCAAATCGACAAATACTATATTGTTGGTTGTGAATTGTGGGGTTGTTCTTTATATATTTATATGCATGCATGATTCTCTACAAATAGCTCACATGTCGCAGCTCCTGTGCTGCTGCCACTGTGACTCATGCATCAGAAGGTCTTTGTTCTGAAATGTATTTTGTTTACTGTGAGTCGTACGTCGATTTGGAGGAGATCCATCCGTTATCATTAGATCCGTTTTCATTAACCGCTTAATCCCGAGGAGGGTCACGGGGGGCCAGATCCACCCCGGAATCACTGGGGTCTAGGGTGTTAAACTACCCCCAGGTGGGATCCCAACCCAGCACAGTTACTTTGGAGCCCAGCATGTACAAAATGATTAAAAATGGATGTAAATAAATTAGAATCACAGACATTTCACTGCTCCCTATGCAGCTTCCACACACCATTTTGGTGTTAGTTGCCACATTTCCAAACACCAACTTCTTTCATACTTAAATGGCACCAAGGTGGATAAAGCAGAAGAAAGAACACAGCACATTTGTGACTCAGGTAGTGGTTTTGTCCTTCAGAACTCTCCAGTTGCATGATGAATTTCCAGATATACTTCACCAAAACACACGCACACGCACGCACACACACACACACACACACACACACACACACACACACACACGTGTCAGCTTATATCACGGGCACAATGTTTTCTTTTGATCTGTGGATGTCGGCCGCAGTCCAGGTGTAGAGATGCTCCACACAGGGATGACTCAGCCTGTGATCAGGTGGCCCAGACGCAGGTATATTAAAAACTACCAAGTGACATACAGAAGGAGACCTGCTACTTCTTCCTTTCGCTTAGAAGGAGACCAGTCACATGAGAACACCTTGAAGTTAAATGAACTCCTCGTTTTGGGATAAACATTGGCTTTACCGACTGCCTTTCATGTATATATTAAACTCAGCCAAAGATTCAAAACCTCAACATTTGTTGTTTCAGGTATTTCAATTTTTGGCTGTTTGCCCCCCCCCCACAGGTTAAGCTATTGCACTGCAGCTCGACTCGAACAAACCAAAATAAATATGGGCTTTTTACCAGTCGAGTCGTAACCTGATAAACATTACGGAGTTCTAAACCAAGGGAGGGAAAGCGGGTTTTTTGTTGTTTTTCCGGGATAAATCACGTGGAGAATAAAACGGTGGTTGCAAGAATTACTTTATCAGCATCACAAGAGTTATCTACTGTCAACGTTTGTGTTTCCACAAGAGCTTTGAAGTTGTACCCATAAAATGTGCTCTCAGCAGAGGGCCTGTGCTTGACAGCAATTAGAGCCTCCTGTTCGCCTCTTTGCCTCCTGGGTACTCCTGGGTACTATTACTGGGCCGTATCCTTCTCATACCGCTTGAAAAGACATTACTAATGGCCCCGATTCTGTGTAAAAACGGGGTAAAAAAAACCTCCACGGAGGGCATTATGGAAACGACAGTTTCTAAGCTTGTTCCTTTTTTTTCTGGCTCTGGATTATGTGTCGCGTGAGACAGTCGTAAATTTTGTTTAATTTCATCATTAGGCTCAAAATGAGGGAAACGTACAAGAGTTGAGCCAGTAAATTCCTAAAGTTATCAAGCCAGCACTTGGCAGCCATTATTAAGTGTGAATCTATGGAGCACTACAATGGAACAATTGCAGAAACTGACGTGTATCACTCTGGACTTGAACTAATTTCATAAACTGCATGCAAAAGGTGCACGGAGATGGTGTTGTTTACCAGGAACTATATCTTGAGCTGTGTTACAGGAAAATGGCGGTGAGATCAGCAAAGAGGGAACCATGGCAACCGGAGTTCCATCAGTGCCGCCATGGAGAATCCATCTGATGACAAACTTGCCTCACAGGTATTATTGGAATTAAATGCCTAAAAGAAATAGTGCCCTTATTTATTTTTTTTTAAGTGTATTACCTGGATTTCTATAATGTAAGTAATGAAATAGGTTAATAAGTAAGAATTGTTCTGTTCTGCAATGGAATGGGCTGTTGATCATCTGGAGGTCTTCTCAGCCTTGCGCATAGAATACAGTTCTGCATTGCTGAGATTTGTGCCACTTTTTAATGGCGGACTGAGTTCGTCTCCCAATTCGATTACAGTTTACAGGGTATTTGGTGCTGGAACTGGATCAAGTCCCCAGGGGAACACAGGCAAACTCCACCAACCGCCCAACATGTCTGAGGCCCAAAACAGCTCGGCTCTTGACTTCAGCTTTTTTTGTATTTTGTAATTTGAATCTGGAATTTATGTCATCCTTGTAAACGTTTTGCAGTTTCTTACAAAAAGGCTTTGAAGATACCCTGCGGGAGTTTATGAAGGAAACCGACGCTGTTTTAACTGTGCTCCTAAACTAATTTAAACATCCCGCATAAATGACGTGTATCAGCGCGACACACGTGCGCCAGTTTGTACACCGTTTATCAAATAAGATGGACGTTCAAGTCCGCTGTGATAACCGTATAGCCGTTCGCTTCATTTGCCCCACATAAACCACATTGGGGTGAGTTCATGGACTCTGGAGCACTTCAAAAAAAGAAAAAAACCCCTCTGGGTTGAGTCATTGCAACGTAATGTGAAGATGACGATAATAAACTTACAGAAAATTGGGGCATATATACGACAGCTTCTAATGTGCCCTCACCAAAATGGAGCCACTAATAAACAAGGAAATCAAATTTGCTAGGATTTCCAGTTTGTTACATCTGCTCTAAAAGCAACGTATCACGTGCGTGGAAGACAACTGCGGCATTTTTATCCCCGATCTGATGCGCTTCCATTGGGGCGCTGCAGGGATTCGGGGGCATAGGGGAAAAACTCACTGCTTTGGTCCCCGTTCCACGGCGCACACGTCGGTGTTGGATCCGCACCGCGTGATTCACTGCGGTCTTCAACGTGCTGCATTTTTTAGTCATCCATTTATTTTCGGCTAACCAGCAACCCAGGGGCGCAGTACAGAAAGTGTGATAGTGGGACGCAATGAGAAGCACACAAATAACGGCTCAGCACCAGTCATAAACTTGGGGTTCTTATAAACAATTTACGATCACCAAATCACTATTTTTCCTATCAAATATGCGTGCAACAAATGCCACCTGTAGGAAAAACTAGATACGTATATAAAAAGCATAAAACAGTGCTCACCGATGGTAATTGTCTGTTGAAAATCTCTCTCTACCCTGTAAACCTCGTCTTGCACAAAACTCTGATTTTTTTTCTCTCGGTTTTGTAAGAATTTACGATATAGCGTATAAGTTTAAACGCTGATGTAATGTGTTTTCCTCATAATTAAAAACAGTTTTTTCAATTTTGCCGCCCTGTCCAATATTGCGCGTATTAAGCGGAGCTCAGAGTGACGAAACGCATGACGTCACGCTGACAGTAAAGATGGGGAAAAAAAACCCTCTTTTCTCGTGCAGGCGCCGTGTTTTATAAATGTCACTGTTTTGAAGTTGTCGTCATCGTTCCTTTCTTTGATTTCTGCAGCATGGCACATGAGATTTACATTTGGTAATAATTTTCCTTCAGCGTGTTGTGCCAAAGTTGATAATATATATGTTTTCCAATTCGCTATGATGGGGTCATTTATAAAACATTGTAAAGGATGGAATCTTCCACAACTCCCCATGTCGCAGCCAGCGATCCCAGCCAAGTCAGACAGACACTCCGGGGCCTCTCACCGACCTTCCAGCTCAATATCTTTCACATAACTACTTCTCCTTGTATCACAACTGTTCCCACGTCACATTGTGAAATGTGTTCAACCGATATCCGAGCAAATTCACCTGCAGTGAAAAGAAAGTGTTGTTTTGTCAACAGAAACAGTCAGCAGCTGCTGTATTACAGCAGGGACGATGATGAGTCTGTTCTTGCTTGAGGTATGGATTTAACAGTATTTGTTTTTTATTATCATACAGTTCAAACTTTCCTGATGATTTAAGCTGTTTTATGCTAAGCATTGTGGTAAACAGGATGTTTGTTTTGTAGGGCGACTCCAGATTTATGGGCAGTTATGACGACATCCTTATTTACTCTCATACTTCATCATTTTTATGATCGTGAACTTCATTAATTTTAACTTCGGATCATTTTCAAGGCGTAAACAACAATATAATTGCTCAGCATAATTTTTTTCCCCAACATTGTTTATAGCTAAACATTAATGCTCCATATGACCTTTAACCCCCCCCCCCCCACACACACAGATAAATTTAGTTTATTTAGTTACTTTTGGTTATCATTAATGCACAAAGTCCTCACAAGATGGTAAAGCGTCCAAAGACCGTCTATGAGCTAAACTGGAGGGACTCAGTTACGTTTACTTGCTTTTTATGAATAACTGATTCACTCACTTGTTTATTTTTCTGGTTGTTTTCTGAATGTTGACTTACTGACAACATTCAAGGTTAATCTGAAACACGGAAAAGGGGGTGATGTCGTTCCCGAACGTGTCAAGGCTTGTGGGTGACAACCACGACCGAGACTTTCGAAGCAACTTCCTTTCTTTTCTGGCCTAAAGAATGCGATGAAAGATAACTGCACAATAATTTATTCTTTTTTTCCCTCGGGCAGCATATTTGTCCCACGGAAAGCGAGAATGCATCGCATCGTTGGGGTCCGAAGACTTATTTATTCGCATCTTTCCTCACCTTTGCCGTAGTCCGTACCCGATCGCTTAGGAATTTCCTTCAGGCGCAGATAATTGCAAAACAAAGTCATGTCTGTACCTGCTCTGTCGCGCCACACCGATGAACATCCACATATACTGCAAAACATCTGTGCTTTGGTTATTTATGGAACCACATCATCTTGCCTACACACATTCCAGAATGACCACCCGTATGGCTCACTGACACACTGCAGGCCCAACACACACTCGCCTGTAGCTGCGCTGGCCTGACATCCAAAACACACTGTAGCCTGTGCTGTAAACTTCTTCCACTGTTCTTAATTTCATTTCTTTAATTGCATTCTTTCCTCAATTTCATTTGACTTTTTCTTTCATTTATCAGCTTACCAAATGGTTTTCTCGAACCAGCTGCAACGTGAGCATTTCATTTAATTTCATTTCATTTATGAGCAACACTCAAGAATTATTGGCAGTAATTGCGCGGTAAGTACTTTTATGTGAGCAGGGATCGGAGACTCGGACGATTGATTTCAGTCAGTCGGTCCTCAGCTGTACAGAGAAGACAAGAACCTGCATTCATTCCTCCTCACGTGTGTGACGTCGCCCAGCACTTTTGTGCAAAATGGGATTTCCTCATTAAGGAAAGAGGACGGGGCGTCAAAACACAGAACCGCACGTTCTGCCAGATCTTTTCAGTTTTGCAATTATGCAAACCCAAATTAACACACACACACACACACACACACACACACACAACTTGTGCAAGTGTGTGTCATCAATCTTCCTGTCAGGCCTTGAACAGGGTGCCAAGTGTTCCCCTTGAATTGGCCGTTTCTCTGCGGTAGGACAGCTGGGCTGTGGCAGGAGTGTGTTCCACGCAGAAGGGGCCTTCTGTGGAGGGCAGCTGGCTTTGCTGCCAACACAGGGTCCTTGTGCGATCCCCCCCCACCCCCGGTCCAGAGCTCAAGGATGCTGCACATGTGAGGTCTGTGGCGGGGTACCTCCCCCTTGCGGGAGTGAAAGGAGGAGGTTGGGAAACGTGCCGTATCAGCGAATGAAATCAAGGTGTTCCTACAGAGACCTTCAGGAGGCACCACACATGTACATCTTTCCCATTATAGCACAAAAAGTTGGTTATGTAGTAATTCCGAAGTATGGGAGAAAGGTTAAAGGTGATAGACACTGGGGGCAGCAGGGAAACCATACAGGGCGGTGAAGGTGATGTGGATGCCAGACGACACCCATCTTTCCGTCTTCTTTTATTTAATTTAATTTAATTATTTATTTATGATTTGCATAACCTTCCAGTTTGGAGCTGTAGATTTACCAATCAGTGACAGCACATTTGCTGTTTGCCGTTTAAAGGGGGGTCCTGCGGGCCATTGTACCTATGACAGGTGTGCTTTCTGCAGAACAGGGGTGGATACCAGATTAATATTGTGGTAGTGTAGCAGTTAGATCCACTGTGCACTGTGGCTTTTGATGTCGGCTCAAATTTGGCTCAGACTGGGTGGACTTTGCATGTCATCCAGGTTCAACATGGGTTCATCTCGTTCACACGGGTTCCCTCCAGATAGTCCGGTTTCCTCCACTCACTGTCTAAACGCGTGAGTTTCGGGGTGACTTGGTGACTAAAATGTTTGTAATGTGGGAGGGACAGTGTGTGTGTGTGTGTGTGTGTGTGTGTGTGTGTGTGTGTGTGTGTGTGTGTGTGTGACAGAGAAAAGGGGACTGCCTTGTGATTCACTGGCATCCCATTTGGGATGTACCCTTCCACAAACCCTATATTTCCAGGCTCAAGACCACCACTGCATAAGTAGTTAGTGATAATGGGGAGATGACATCAGAAATTTATGTTGCTAAGTGGTTTGTGCCTCATCTTTTTATGGTGTTTTTTTGCTCCAAAGTCGTCTGCTCCTCCCAGCCACTCCAAAAGTTTCAATACAGAGTGCAAGGACTTTACCATTAGGTACAGTGATGGTGCCCAGTTAAGTTTATTCTTTCTTTTATACTTTTTCTTTTATTATGAGAAAAAGCTTAATTGTAGCAGCAGCCACATACCTGCACAACAAAACTTTTTCGGTCCGATTATTTTGCTAACATGGTATCTTCAAGATGATCTTCAAGTGTCTTGCACCTAAGGGGAATCTTGGCAGCATTTGCAGCCATTTAACGTGAAAACAGGCTTCCTCGTTGTTTCTATTACAAGGAAACAGTACTAAAAAATAGAACTTATCTTAAATTTCCTAGTACAGACAAAGAAAAACACCTTTGTGTTTTGGGCCCAAGCAAAACGTTGCAGCTCAGATCCTTGTATCTTCCTCATATCTCCAAGCCCATTTTCCACGCGGTTCCCAATAAAAGTAGCGAAGTGATAACAAAGTGAATACCAATGTTTGATGAAGGAATGTTTTGTCACTCAGGTCGGTCTTTGGCAAACCAGAACTGAAAGGGACTTCCCCAAAGACAAGGCCCCAGAATGAGGCCCAGTGGGTGTAACATCCTGCAGTCAAGTCAGGAATTCTAGAAATTTCCCTGCTTTGTTCCATAGCCATGAGAGTGTGAGAGAAACGCACTCGGTGTCCAACGTGGCAAAACACGAATAGGAACATTACAACATCGCCTCTGCAGTTGAGGAATGTTGCTTTCTCTTTCCCCTGTCTGTCCCATCACACCAGGCTCCACAGCAACCTGCTGCCAGGACCAGCAACACCAGCAAGAAAGTCTCCTGCTGTTAATCTGGCTCTTATAACCAAAGACAAGCAACATGCCTCTCATTTCATTTTTTGATGTCTACAACTTTATTGTACATCACTGCACGAAATATTAGTATCAAATTTCTATTTTTGCAGCTCACTTCACGCGAACATTCGATTTACTTGTCTGCAACTGCTGTGGTACGTTTTTATTCTCCACAGTGAAGGTGTTCATAAAAATGTGTAGAAACGTTTCCAGCTCCATTAGACCATAAGCAACAAGATATTATTTTATAGCCAAAAAAATGACACAATATCTATCATATCTTATAGCATCTCTTTGTCCTAAACAAGAAGAGTCTGAAACTGATTTCATTTCTAAGCAGTAGAAACAACTATAGGATGTTCCACGTATTGGGGAGAAAGATAGTCATGAAAACCCTTAATGGAAGGAAACATCGTATAGTTCTCTGCCGATCATTAAAACAATTGTGGGGTGAAAACTGTCTCGTTCCAAACGCTGTGTGGTTCCACCTTTGTCCTACGTCTGCTCTGCGAACGTTACTCGAGTTGCTATGGATACCATGTGAAAACACTAGGACCTTAAAAATGTTTTCTCTTTTTTAATGATCTTCTGCTGATCACCTAAAAAGCCCCCAAACCCTGGGTGAAGCGCGGCTAAAAAACGCACATTAGGGTGTCGGCAGCAGCGTGTTTGTTTGGAGACTCAGGCGTGTGACCGATTATACGCACGCCTCGGGATGATCTGCGGGGTCGAGCTGAGCCGAGTGCCGGACTGACGGATGGTTATCCTGCAAATCCCAGCTGGTGGGTGGCCTCGTACCTCAGGCTGATCAGGGAGGAAGTGAGATTTCCCAGCAGTCCTAATGAAAGGTAGCTGGCTGAGCTCAGCCACCTGCTCCCCGTCGCCTCTCTGTGGAAGCTCTTTGTTTGGCTTGCGGTGAGAAACGGCCTTCATGCCCACGCTGGCCCTGCACTTTCCACTATCTTGAACAGAGATACCAGCACTTCCGTAATAACATCATTTATTATTTGAAACAGCCAGGGAGCCACATGAAACCTCACAGACAAATTCCTGTCTAGTCTTACACATCTCTGTATCACAAGGTTTGGCGTACACATCCTATTGCACCTTTTTCAGTGTGTTGGTATCTAACCTATTTAGCAGGACCGGTTCTGGTTTGAAAAGCTATGAGCAGATAACATAAATAATAGCACTAATACATTTCTGTTTGGAAGCAAACATTCAGACATGAAAGCAAACATATAATGGGAAGCAGTTCTGCATACGCCACCGACACATGAGACACGTTCACTTTGTAAACGGAAACTGCAAAATAAATCAGAGCAAATTCCCTTAAGCTTCTTATATCGGTTATTTCATTTCTTGTTCTGAGCTGAAATTGTTTGATAGAGGTTTCCCGAACGGATAGAAGGTTGTACACATATTCCGCAACAACCCCACTGCAGCTTTCCCAGGACTCTCACTGTCGCCAAGTAGTGTCAGCAAATCTTTCTTGGTTTCATTCGTTGGCTCGCCATTCCGTCGCATTAAAATGTTTCAGGAAGTTCTCACAAACTGTGGTGGCGAAAATATTTTCCTCCGATGCAAATGCACGCAAAGGCTGAGGCGCAAATTCAAAAACCCACTTCTTCCTTCCTTAAGGGTCCTTCAGCCAAACTAGTGACATTTTTCATGGCACAGTAAAACACTTTGTGACTCAGCAGAATAACATTAAAAAAAAGCCAAGATAGAATCTTTAGAAAACTTCTTTTTTTTTCTTCCAATGCATTTCTTATTAGGTTTCGTAATGAGTAAATACGATATATTGCAGGCAATAAAAATAAATAATGCACCATACTGATGGTTCATATATTAATGAAAGCGACTAGTAATTTGCTTACAGGTGTCACACAGTATTTCTGAATCCTCGTCGTTTGCCGAGCTTTTGGCTTTTCTAAGCAAGCAGTATAAATCTATTCGATAATGAAGATTCTGTTTGGAAAGGCCTGATGTACAGCAGTGTTTTGTGTCGCGCCGGAATGTTCCGGCAGCTCTGACCACGGCACCCGAGCAAAGAGCCCTGCAGTAAGTTACAGCATCACGTCTGCTACAACTGGCAAAGCTACTACACCCTTAGTCAAAAAGAACAATAAATTCAGTATTTAAAATTATTAGGCTGTGCCCGGGTGCGGAACTGTCCGGAATTGACAGGTGAGAACGTGGCGGGTGGGGATATTCAAATGCAGAAATGAAGTTACAGGAGGCTGTAACCATGGCTGGTTTTGTAGCTCACTTAACAAATAGCTTAAAATCCATCCCTCTGTTATCACAAAACCCTTTTTCCAGTGCAGGGGGGTGGTGATCTTTATTTTGGAAACAAAGGCCGTGAGGCCACCACTTCACCCGAAACACATCTTTGGACAGTAGGAGAACCTTCAGAGTGATTCTAACCTAAACCTTCAAGGAGGATTCAGGCACCTGCACCACCTTCTTAGCATGTTATGCACATTTAGTCCCTTCAGACAGTATCTCTGATCTGTAGTCTTCATGACGTATGTGGGCTACAGTTGGGGCTTTGCCAGGAGGACTCCCCCTGAGACAGAGCAGAACAACCCTGCAGGGCTCATGAGAAGGGGAGATTAAAGTGATCTCACTGGACATCAGTCTCCTCCTGGGGAATGTCTGGCCTGTGTATGTGTGTGTGTGTGTGTGTGTGTGTGTGGGTGGGTGGGTGTGAGATAGAGGAAGGGAGGACAGATGTGTCAGAGATCTGAGATAGAGCTGGATTCGTAACAGACCCCTTGCAAGTTGAGTAAACTCACTAACCTGGTGCATAATGTCACGTGATGATATGTCCCTCTCTGGTGGCGAGAGAAAAGTAAAGAATTTCATATCTACAGCGTCGTGTGCCAACGACCCCCGCAGCCCTGAGTCAAGCAAAGTCATAATAAACAATATGGCCACCCAGGTGTCCAGCTATTTTAGGAATGTATATCCAAAATCCCACCTTGACCCTTTTCCATTAAATTGGTCATCCCAAAATAAAACAATGTCAACTTAATGGACGTTGTTTTGAAGCATTTTGACAACTGGAAATATGCATCGAGCGGAAAGACGAATGAAGCGTTCGGTAAACTAATGGATTACTGCGGCTGGACATTGGAGTATTTTAAAGAAATATGTTAAAGGTGCGCAGAATGAACTGTGGAAGGGGGAGCGGTGGGGATTATGGCTCGCAATGAGAATAACTTACAGTTCAAGCTGAGCTGCTTTGTTCCCCTCCAGGCGAAGAATAAAAGTCGTAATGGGAACATCATTGGCGGGGTTTAGACATTTTCTGGCGGAGGCCTTTCATCCCTGAGAGACTCCTGCCGCTCTCCTGTCTGTCACAGCTGGCACGTGAATCTGCACCATTCTTTAATTCACAGTCGCGCAGGCTGGAAAAAGTGGGTCTGCTCAGCCGGGAGGGGGTGAAATGTCAATTACTGCCATCAAAATTCTGTTTTTTAACCGGAAACAAAAAAAAAATCCATCGAAAGTGTCTGGTAACATATAGAGGCAGTGCTAGAACACGGGCACCGCCTGTGAAAAATATTCACCCCCCTTGGACTTTTTCTTGTCTTCTCACAAGTAATTAGGCTTTTTTGACATTAACCGACATAAAAACGTTCTTTCGGGTCAAAGTGAAAACAGATTTCTGCAAAAAATCAGCCCAAGTGGGCGAATATGGGTGGATAGTTCTTACAGGCACCGTACATTCGGAACGCGGCCAATTTGTGAGGTGCTGGTTGATCGCGCGAGCGCGTGCGCGCGCGTGCTGTCACCCTGCGACAGCCGTCAGCGCGGGGCGAGTGACGTTGGCGTGGAGAACACGCGTGGCCAGGCTTTCCCCACAGCAGCGCTGGCCACCCGAGCAGCTGGGGGCGCGGAGATTTTCACGCCTTGCTGCAAATTAAACTTTAAGTGGAGGCGAGAGCCCAGAGGAAGATTATCGCTACGCTAAACGGACAGATTTAGGGCTGCAGTCATGGTAACCTTGGAGGGGGCGGCACTCTCGCTTTCTCTCGATCTAGTTTAAATTTTAAAAAATCATAAATAAATGGCTGATCTGCCATCCGCACAGGTCTTGACGGAGTGTGAATAAAGTGGGAGTCTGTGATGTTCGTGTGTCAGAGTTCAAACTTTACTTCCCGCTAAAATCGGTCGCAATCCTATGTTGTATACGTTTATGTATATGTTTGGATTTTATATATATATATATATGTATATATATATATATATATATTTTTTTTTTACATTTTATTAAGAATCAGTGCTGCAAACTGATCTGATGATAAATCTATCCATCAAACGATTATCAATAATTGCTTTTCCAGTTCAGGGGTACCACGTTCCACAATGTTAATGGCAGCCTGCAAAAGTGTCACACTTTAATTTAAGGTTATATAGACAGATAGAATCTAGCAGAATATTTGAAAATTTTTCATTGAACATGGCAGTCGCAGCCTCCGCCCAAAAGTCCACTCGCCGGCCACCTGAGACCGAGCGTCAGGTGGGCCTCTCGCGTTCAGTTTTCACGCCGCACGCGCCGGCGTGTCAGTTCACGCGACCAGAAATTTCATGCACTATTTGGATATTTCAGACGGCGGTGAACGTTGTCACGCCATGATGCATTTTGAGGATAAAGTGGCAGTTTTCCACCGTAAACACAAACTGTCACTGATTCCCCCTCTCTCCCTCTAAAGGCCAAGTCCTTCAGCTCCAGCGAGGCTCTCTCTGTCTCTCTCTCTCTCTCTCACACACACACACACACACACATATATATATATACAGTACTGTGCAGAAATGTTAGGCATGCAGCTTGAATGTGTGTTGAGAAGTACAGGTAGATTCTTATCTACCATCGGGGAGGTTTCTGGTTGGTCCCAAATTCATTGTGCAGCCTGAGAATGAACTCAAACACCCAATCTCAGTCATACACAACTATCTTCAGCAACAGATGGACTGGACCCCACAGAGCCCTGATCTCAACATGATCCAGTCAGTCTGGGAGGACATGCAGAGACAGTCAAAGTCTGCAGAAGAACTGTGGCCAGTTCCTCAAAATGTTTGGAAGAACCTACCAACCTCCACCTTAAACTGCATGCAAGTTTGCATAAGAGAATTGATGGTGTTTTAAAGGCAAAGGGTGGTCCCACCGAATATTGATCTGATTGAGGTTTTTTTTGTCTCCTGCACTTTTTAGAAGGTTTATTGATTAATAACTATTCGTGACATTATTTTTGGAACCATCCTCGCTTTATAGCATTTTTCCCACAGGTGCCTAAGACTTTTGCACAGTACTGCATATATATATAAACTTGCATTGTAGCAGTAACTGTTACCCGGAGACTTGGGTTTAACCGCAGGGGCTCCGGTTTCATTAATGTCGATAATCCCTCCGTTCGCAGGTGCGCGGACCTTCTGTTTGTTCAGCTTCCTGCGGGGGACAGTGGGGTAATTAAAGCCCCTTCGTGTTGCACAACGGCATCGCTCGCTGTGGCGGCACAAACGGCCCGCAAGTTCAAATTGTTAGGTTTACAGGACCGTGTTTAGTTCTGCACAGTTGAGTCTTTGATTGCCAGTCCCCATTCATTCATTGTTTGGCCAAGACGGCACTAAGATCCTTCTACTTGACCCTGCCAAGGAATTGTAAACTGCATTTTAAATCCAGACTAATGGTAATAGATGAGGTCTCCAGTGACAGAGATTAATGTGTGTATTATAAGAATTCTTTTGACAAGAATGGTTAGTTGCTAGGAGGCGGAGAAATTGCAGTATTGGGTGTCACATTAACAGCCCCCATAATGAGGTTGCATTTCCGTTGTTTAAATGCCCTTTTGTGAACCTAACAGAGCTTCCTTTTTATAAAATGGCCACCTGAAAGAGCACCAGGCACAAACAATGTAAGCATTAATGACAGTCAATATCTTGTTCTTCTTTCACCTCCTAAGCATTTCGGAAAACTGACCTCTGTCTTCCACTAACAGTGCTCCCTTTTACGAGAGGCGGGAAAAAAATAATAAATAATGCTTTTAGTGTCAAACAATCCGACATGCGAGCCAGAACTCCCAACTTTGCTGGCATATTTTGTTGCTTTTTGGACAGCTTACACGGTAACATAACAGGGGATGCAGGTCTTCTGCACGCTGTCCTCAAACAGGTGAAGAGGCCTATAAATCTGATCCTTGTCATATCTACTTGAAACATACATGCGCCGGATTTTTTTTTCCAATAAAATTAATTAGCTAAATAAAACTCAGTGGAAAAACTTGCTCAGATGGACTTCACAGATGTCCAAACTTTGGTCAAAGGGAAATGTCCCTTGCGAACATTTACCCGGCTACTGGAAATTGTCATTTTTATTTTTCAGACTGTTCTGTTCAAAACCAGCCGATGTCGACACATGTCTACAGTTGACCTTCAGTTGCAGGTCAGGTTAGGTGCTTCAGCTACATGTTTCAGTCACTGTCAAATCCAGAAAGAGCTTCACAGTGATAATATCTGAAGCCACATTTTGTAGGCCTTTGCAAATGGTGATATTTTAACCACTGGATTCACTAAAGTTCAACTCAGACGTGATTTTTACAGTTACGGAAGTGTGACAAGATAAAAATGGCTCCGTGAGCCTTCGTTCGTGGTAAAATGCCAGCCTCGTGCACTGTGGGAATAAGAATGCAGCCTTCGATGGCGGCGGCAGAGGTCTGCGGTGCTCTTCATTTACGAGTGTGGTGAAACTGAACTCTTTGCGTTCCTGACTCTCATAGCTGGGACACCACAGTTTAGAAGACAACTTTTGGTGTAAAGAGCCTCATTTTAATAGGAAATCTGCAAACGTGAAAGCATTTCAAATGTTATAGTATTTCTCCAAAGGATTCATTTTTAAATAAAGCTGATTTTTCTTCCATATGATTGGATAATAGCTGATATTCGTTTGATTAATACTGAAAAGAAGAATCAAAAAGAGCTGCATTTGACAAACTATTCTAAACGGAAATATATACGGCTGGACCAGCAATAGGGTGTCGAATCTGGAGCCAGAAGGAAAGCGGGAATATCTGCTGTCATCTTTCCATTGGCTTCTGGACACTTCTACAGTCCCGTTTCCATCTCTGCTCCTCACGTGAAGCTCTCAGCGTGGCTCAGGAACCCTTAGGCTTGGTGTCACCTGGACTTCGACGCTCGCTGAACTCACTGCGCTCGCGTTAAATCTGTGCTCTTGGCAACCGTTTAGTCAGTTCCAGAGCTGTTAGTTTTGTGCAACTGCTGCCTTTCGGATAAAATGCGTGGCGTTTATCTCAACGTATGATATTTATCGATGCGCAGAGTCTGTCTTCAGGTTGCAAGTCACCTTGGGTAGAGGTGTCTGCCTAATAATAACAACCGCATCTTTCAAAGTAGTCTTTTCAGCTCAAAGTGCTAAATCGAAATTACACTAAAATAAGTAAATAAAAAAATGATAAATAAATAAACCTACAGGAAGCAGCGTTGTGACTATTATTACAATTGCTGTAAGAGCCGACAAATGAGTATAAAGAACCGAAACAGATCAAGTCCATTAGTTGACTGTTTGAAGGACACAGCTACTATGTACAGTGTGTACGCACAAAAAATACATTTTATTGCATGAAATTCAACAGACGGGCAGATGGTTTTACGCACGCTTGCGAATTTGGCTTTGTGGGGCCAACTATGACATCTGTGGGACGTGCGGTAGCCCCCGACTCTCGTGTGACCCTACTGCCAAATGTAAGTCTTCTTGTTGGTCTGGCCCACCTCGGGCAAAGTCTCGCGTGTCTCTTCACACCAGTACACCAAATACACGCTTTGATGTATTTCTCATGCCGTTGAGGGTCCACTTAGGGAGAAGCTATTAGGCTGGAGCAGTTCTAAGGTAAGGCTTTCAGTCTCCTGTCTAGTGAAGAGAGGAAAATCAATGAGGCCATTAGACCCATTGCCGACCCATTTCCATAGGGCTTGAAAGGCAGCGAGGCAGGGAGAGGAGGCTGTGCAGGCTTTGCTGGAGATGTGTCATAGTGCGCAATGGTGCGTGAAGCCTTTCTGCGTGTCTCGCAGCCCAAGGTTTCCATGCTGTTCAGTTTTGAGTATTACCTCCACCTATAGTCAGAAGTTTCACCAGTTTCGCAGGTGACGACTAAACCTGCGGCGAATCCAGACCCACGGGTGGTTCCTACGGTTGTGGAAAACAAGGGCTGCCACTTTTTAGAATGTTCCGTTCTGCAACGAGCCAACCCTGACGCCGCCAGCGTTAACCACGTGCTAAACACACATCCAAAGGAAACAAACGGACCATCAGAGACTCCGCACATGTGTGTTTATCAATTAAGATGGAGGGAAAAAAATCACGGCATGTTGCGCCCAACCACGTTTTAGAGCGGGGAAAAACCACACGATCACCAGTCTTCCTTCCTCCAGCTCAAAGCCAGCTGCTAACACAGCCATAACCTACCCCACGTGTGGACCAAGGCCCACAGACAGATGTGGGGCCAGACATGAGCAGCCAAACAAAACAGATTTAAATCTGCTGCTTTCTTTAGACATTAGCGTCAGGAAGCAATGTCACCTTCTAATGTGTCTGTGAAACGCAAGCGGTGTGTGTACTGAAAATTTGAACCCCCTGCCAAGCACAACGGTTAATCGAGTTGACGCCTCTCGTCGATCCTGTAAATACCCCCAAAATTACTGCTGAGGCGAGACCCTTCTCCAAAATGCACCAGCAGCGTCTTTTTCGATAAAACGGCTCTTTCAGTGGCAAATACGCCCGGTTCTAAATAACCGTGGCGTGGACTGAGTCTCCTGACTTTTTGCCTAGTGACACTGAATGACGGCGTGCGGGTGCTTTTCTGAAACGTCTGTCTTCGCGACCGGTTAAACGCACATTTGTCTGCGGGCCTCTTGAGAAAACAGACCGGAAACTCGAGCAGTTTGAAGCGCTTTGATTTATTTCTTTGTGTATGAGTTTACAGTACAGCAATGCCCTCTGTTATTTCTACAGGGAAATAACAGTATGGCCACAGACTAGGCTTGTTTAATAGCAAGTGAGTCCAACTTCCTCCTGTCTAACAGGGAAGGAGGCCTTTGATGTGCAAAGCTCAATGTCACACGTCAGTAAATAATGACTGGCTTTGTGACGGGCCTTAGAAACGTAATGTATAGTCCTTGAAAACGGTTGACGGACAGACTGTCATTAATTAAATCCATGTAATTACCTTACCCCCGGCGGCAAAATTAGTTCAAACAGGATGCGACCCGCCTCCTTCCCCACGCATTCCACCGAGATACGTTACGTGTTCAGGCATCAAAGTCGGTTTTTTTTTAGCCTGTTTAATCCAGGTTGATCTGAGCCGGGCATTTATTGCGCTTTTAAAATGTGTCAAATGCGCGTGTTTCCGGCGCTCACATGTCAGACACCTTCGGTAACAGGTAGTCGCCATCGCGGCATCCCGACCCCCCACCCCCGGGTTGGAGGTCGGCCCTGTATCTGCTCCGCCGATGAGCTCCGATAAATTACGAACGCGTCGCCTGTGCCGTAGCTCGTTGTGACTTTGCCCTCGTTTTCGCCGGCCCCCCGTTCTCGTGAGAGGAGCCCCCCGTTCGATCGCGTGTTCGGCCAAAGCGATCCGTTCCCGTTGCGCTTGAATGTTTATGACGATTAAGCAAGATTAACGCCGCGCGTGTTTGACATCGGTGAACCGAATTACCACTTAAGCCAAATTGCGCTACGTACGGCGCTCAAATCTCCCGTAACTGCCTGGCCTTGTCCAATCAAGTCGCAAGCGTTTTGAAGCCCAAATACCACTTCTGTGGGCTAAACAGCAGCGTGTGTATTTAGACCCTCGCTGTCAGGATCCATTTGAAGCAACTGGACTATAGTCTTTCAAGTGGTTAGACAGAATAAATGCCCGGGGGGCAGGGAGGGGCAAGCACGCGTGGAGCGACAGACCTTTTTCACCTAAGCGGAGCCCCACCGATCAAGTCCATTTCAGCTTCATTATCATCCGTCTCGGAACTACTTTTCCCCCTAATTGTGACGAAAACGTGTGAAACGCGACCCCCCCGCGAGCGGCAGTTTAACCAGTGATGTTGAATGCAGTCACTGGCTGCAGCCGGGCAGGCAGGCCGGCAGACGTCGGCGTGGGGGTGGGGACAGGCTGGGTGGGTGGTGATGCTGTGGAGGTTACGCTGTGCAAACAGCAGCTGTCAAAGCTGGGAAATGAGCAAAGACGTCCACCCCGGGCGAGTCCTTAATGTATATTTTATCTACGGCAACACGGTGTTAGTGTCCTTTTTCACACCCCGCGAACGTAATTCACGAGCCCCGACACGTCCCTCTCAAGGTTATCTTAATAAAAATGGATTTATGGTCTCCTCCCCGCAAGTTTTCCGAGTCGAGGTTTAAAAAATAATTGCAAAAATAATAAAGTCCTTTTAAAAGCGTTAGAATTTATGACGTCGACAAAACGCGCAGTGTAATTACAGGGAGCAAAGCGATCGCTGCGGCACAATGGCGGCGTTTCAAGTTACGTCGGGTTTCGTGCGGAGTTTTTAGTGTGTTTCAATATTATATTTTTGAAAGGACTGAGCGGAACCTAGAAAGGCCGAAAGAAAGTGAGCCGTCTTTGGTTGTTCTCAGTCGGTGGCGGAGACTGAAAGGACCGCGAGCTGTCGCCACAGCCAGGTCAAGAGGAGCCTAATTCGTCCTGGTGGGTCTGAGGAGTAGAATTGCAACACATTTGGGGGGGGGTAGGATCACATTACTACTTTCAGAAGGATGAAAACTCAAGAACATTAACTGAAGTGTCCAGCTCTTGTTTTCCAAAGAGTTGCTGTCATTAGTGTCTGTGACCTTTGGCACACAAGTGCTGTCCGCCCACTGGGACACATCCATGTTTGGGCTGGAACATGAACTGAAACTGAAATAACCTCATGGTTGCACTGAACTCACTGATTTTCAGGAAACTGCTTCACATGAAGGAGGAGATGTCTAAGCCAAAAGATTGCATGCAAGATGTTTATTTTGTTGTAAATAAAATTGCACATTTCTACGGTAGCGCGTACTTTGATATTGTGGACGAGAAATAAGTTCATTTCTTGCAGTGCTAAACAACCACTGTAAGATATCGGAAGATGGACAGATACTGGACAGCAGGTAGAATCGTGGTCAGAGCCCCAGCTTTACACTCAAAGGGCCCAGGTTTGGACCACACTCACTGCCGTATTACCCTTGGACCAGGTACTTTTACCTCGAATTATGCCGCTTGAAATTACAGGGCAGATCGACGTAAGTAGCAAAATGTTGCAAGCAGTTTTGGGGGAACGCGTCGAATAAATAAATAAATATGCATAGTTGAAATGAAAGATACACTGAAGGCAGAACACAGTGCAGAGGGAACTAGGAACTGGACCGTCTTCAAGCTTTGTTGTTCGCCTGACAAAACGGGTTTGGAAACCGAACGAAGCTCATTCATCATAATATGTACGCAGGATAAAATTTTGTACCACCGTAACCATAGCAACACTTGCACAATGCCAGCGCCAACGCCCACACAGCGGTCTATCATCAATCACGGCATCCCTACTTTATCACACAAGTTTTCTTAAAATGGTCATTTTCCCATAGCAAAGCCGGCTTGGCTGAATGGTCAGGCTAAAAACAAAAAAAGCGTCTACTTGCAGCCCATCTTTTTCATTCTAGGCGGTGGAGCGAAATGAATCTCGTACTACGTATCATCGCAAAGTGTTGTAGCCTTAATGTTTTAAGTCCGAGGCAAAAGGGAGAAATCTAATATATGACAGCAGCACACAATATTGCTCATATAAATCACCCTCGTTTTCCCAGCATCCCATGTGGAATTCATATATGTCAGTGACATTACAAAAGTGTTTCCAGCAGCATTTGCGATGTTTTTATGATTTATGCAGCTCTTTAAAAGCAATACACAGCGTACTATTTCCATGACTGATGAGTCCTTTTCAAGATTGCGTCTACCATTCCAGACCCCTGCCACAAAAACAATGACCACGCTGGGGGGAAAATACCATATACGGCGTTATCGTCGTCACCCCAACGTCGCAGACTAATTGCGATTATTGAATTAAATGAAATTAAATTTGTTTATTTCTTCTTTGCTTAGTTAGGTCCAACATTAGGACCGAGCAGCTCATTTTTGGCAGGACGAGCAGACTTCACATCTCACACACGCCCTTCTCCTCCAGCTGGAGGTCCGTGCTTTAAAGCTGACCGTCGCTGGGCTCTTAAATGTTATACACGACGTTGTAACACGGCAACAATACGTTATGGGAAAGAAACAGCGAGACCGTCGCCAGCAAACATCCAATTTTTCCTTCGGCGGGGGGTGGTGATGTCATGCAACTCTTTGTTTCCATCGATCGCCGTTTACTTTTGTTTATGAACCGTGTTTTTAGTTTTTGTTTATGTTTATGCTTTTGCTTCAACAGTCCGAACCGTTTTTTTTTTTGCCAGAATTTTGGCTTCACCTTCTTTTAATGATTACAGTTGACTACAGTTAATCCACTTGTTCTCCCTCTGAGAGGTGTTTAAATGTCAGAGAATAGCCGTCAGATGAACTTTTCTCCGCTTCATGCAGCTCCATGTGAACCAAAGAATCCCCCCTAAGCTGCGCTTAAGCCCACAGCTGGACCACCACTGGATGTATATTAAAACATTTTTGGACACGTAACCTTTTTACAAGTTCAGTCTTTCAAACAGAATCGTAAATCTCGAGCGGTTTAAGTGCTGTGAGAAATTGTCTGTCGAGACCTGCACAACATCTCGCTGCGGCTGTTGTGCGTTTTGGGAACTGAAGGGCTTTACTAGCGGTCTAAACAATTTCCCATATATGCTCTTCCAGTCAGATACGTCTGAAAAGGACATTAAAAAAAAGCTGTTTGCATAAAAGCTCGGTGTCGCTGCCCCGGCTGCCCCGGCTTCGCATGCAGCCGACTACTTCCCACCCAAAAAGGAAATTAATTTCAGGCCTGCAAATAGCTTTTGGTCAAGGTCATACAGCTGAGGGAAATTCATAGAATGTCCTTAAACTTGCCACTGAGCAAAGTTCAGAAGCGGGGAGGGGTTGCAATGGCTGAGGTTATTTATTTATACAGAATCCGGCCAGAGGTGCAGTGACAACATTTAGGGAATTTCGCATAACCGTGAGTCAAACCCAGCAGATGTCTACATCCCTCCCATTCGGACGTGTTTTTCACATTAAACCGTAAGCGAGCTTAATCATCACAAGTTACAAGACTGATTTTTTTTTTATTAACTTTTTAGGAACCTGCACCAATTCACACCCGTAGCTGTGGATAAAGCGGTTTATTATAACACTGCTGTATAAGCGACGAGATTTGGACATGATGGGAATAAAATGAGAGCCATGAAATTGACCCCTCTCTCGTATGAAGGTCTGAAATTCACACGCGTTCCGGTTTACACCGACTCAGCATTCCGTTCACGTACAGCTCATCCAAGGTTTAAGCTATTCTGTGAAGACACCTTCAAAGACCGGCAACATTAAATTATCTTGCGATGGGTTCAGGTACCCTGCCAGACTCCCTCTGCGTCCCTTAATGCCCCCTGGCTTCTGTCGCCGTTTATTTATTTATTTGTTTGTTTGTTTATTTATCAAATATATACGCCGACGCCTTCAGCAATTCCCTCGGAGTTTTCGTGTCGACTTCTTCACACGTGTGGAAAGGGCTACGAAATGTGTACATACTGACTTCTTCCGTAGACAAAAGAAGTGGGAATTAAATGTATAAAACCAGTAAGGCACAGGTGACTATCCATCAACAGAGCATCCGAGTGTAAAAGCATCAGTAAACGGGAAGGAGTTGAGGTGCCCGCGTCGTCGAGCTCCACGCTTCTCACATTCACGCACAGAAAATAACAACAGCAGTTTCCGGTTGCTTCTGTTGTTATGGAAAGCAATAAAAAAAAAACATTTCTGAGCTATTTTCGGTTTGTTTACACATCCCAGCAAACGCGGCTGTTAAATGCCGCTTGCTGAAAAAGCGAAAAATCGTCCCTGCAAAGATCGTCCTGTGGCATCAACACACCCTACAGTAGCAGCGGTGAATGTTGAGTTTTGATGTTTATTAATAGCAAACATAAAACCCCAGTAATGCAAGTAGCTGTAGATGGAATTGTGCTGAAAATAAGGAAAAACTTTGATTAAAAGAAAGTATCACACGCGTTCACGAGTGGCGACTCAGATCCACCAGTAGTTCTCAAAGGCCGCACAAATAATAATGTCAAATGGCGGCCAAAATCAGTGGGTTTCACTCCTCATCCTCCCCTGCCGGACCAGGAGAAACTCAAACGGAAGGAAATTGGCTCCCAAGGCGAAAGCTAACAGAAGCTCGCAAGCACTGGTCTGAGACCAGTTTCTTGTGAAATACGTGACTGGGACATATAGGAAAACAGCTTTATTGTTTTCAAAAATCCAAAGCCCCTCATTTATCATGCATTGTCCATAGAGAGAAAATGGGGGGGGGGGCACAGCCCGAGTACGATTTTCTTTAAATATTACCAACCAAATCGTTGCCTAAAAACAATTTACCTTAAATGTTTGACTTGCAAAGCACCAAGTGTCTTTCTGTGTGATACCCCTCAATGGAGTTTGTCAAATTTGCACTTCAAGATATTCGTATTCAAGGCAGGGTAGAGGGGGAAAATATTAGAATGTTAAACTTCGGCATAATTTAAGCTCCAGGTGCGAGCTTTTATACAGTTTCAAAAAAAAAGTAGGAGGGAGAAAATGGCAGGCAGGGGTTTGTAGAGTTCGCAGGTGAAGATGCTCAACTTTAAATAAGGGAAAAGGAGGAAGGCTTTGCATTGCTTCAGGTGATGCGGCAAGTTGCCCGAGGTTGTCTATGTACCTTCTTGACTGCTGGAGCTGCTGGCTCATCGTACATGGAACCAGGTCAGAGAAGTGATGCGAATGCCCAGGAGATCGAAACAATAACCTGAACATTACTTCACGAAAGGTAAGGTAACTGTAAGGTAACACTCGTCCATGTGTGAACATGAGTCCCTGAAGATAATTCGGCCTCTGCTTGAAAATCAGTCTTGAGAAAAGATTAAGGAGAAAAAAAAAAAACTTTTGGTCTTGTGACTTTTGGGATAATATCAAAATAGTTTTTTTGACCAGGCTACACAACTGTAGGAAGAAATAAAATATCACAAATGCCACAGCAGAATGACTAATATCATAGTCTAAAAACCCAACACAAAGCAAATTGCTTCTCTCCAGCACCAGGGTCAGACCTATCGTTTTGCTTCTTTTATTTTAAATTCTTCTAAAATGAATTTCAGATGTCCCAGTAATAGATAAAAGCTACTTCACTTGTCCAAACATAATAATTTTAATCTCGCTCTGTAAATCAGTCTCCTCACCTGGTTCGAATCAAGGGGGCCACGCTGGACCTGCCTCAGAGGTGGCCAAACAGTTTCGTCTTAGAAAAACAGCTATACCCATATGGCCAAAACTTTAGGTGATTCTAATCACTTTATCCCCATTCTGAGAGTCTGGAAGTTCGATCGATAGGTATCTTTAAAACTACGAATGCCTGGACATTTGCGCTGACTTAGCGGAGGAAGAGCATGCGCACAGATTTGTTTTTCTTGGTTCAAAGTCTCATAGTACACCCCCCCCAAGTACATTACTGAACGTCCATTTCTGTTTTTGACCCCAAGAACACCAGAGAAATTTGAAACTGGCAGAAGGCCACAGCTAAAATTAATTTCACATTTCTACGTGGGTCTTACCATTAACCAGTCCACACAGCAACGCGAGAAATCAGCTCCTGTACAGAAGCTGAAAACCGCACTCGGCTGCTCACGCAAGAACGTTTGGGGGAAAAAACCGTTTTGTGTGTCAGTGTGACAATAACACAAGACAAGATTTTTCTGCTTTGGATATGACAGGCAAAACTCAAGCAAGGTCACTTTCGTGATGTGTTTGTGAGGTGTTGGTTGCACTTGGCGTGCAGTTTCGCTGCACTGTTCACACTGAGCTCACATGGACTCTCTCTCTCTCTCACACACACACACACACACACACACACACACACACACTTCTACTCTTCTTTATGCCTTGTAAATTTTCCAAAACGTTATAACTGTAAACACGTTTAAATAAAAAAAAATCTATCCAAGGCTGCACCACATCCAACTTTATGAATGCAGCTTTAAAATCCAGGCAAAAAGCTTGAACACACTGTTATTTTTACAGCATTTTTAAAATGTTTTTTCTATCACATAGCGTCTAGGCCCTGTTTTCAACACAGAGGTTAAAGCTCGCCTTGGGATAAATCCCTGCCCATTGAATTATTGCACTGAAAACCCTTCTCAGAGTAGCAGGAGGTTTCATTTCTACCCGGAAAACTGTCCTGTTCTGTAAATCGTGACGAGATGTTTCTCTCTCTGTACTGAAACGAAAAATCGATTCAACACGCCTGTGCAAACATACAGCTCTGCTGTGGCCCCATTGTGGATGCAAATATCGACACGCGACTCTGCCGCGTTCCTTTGTGCGTGGACAAGATACGAACCCGGTGTTTTTACCGCCCGTTTGCAAGCATTTGATGTTACTGGGTGTGTTTTCGGTTCAGGGATGCTGTTGAAACGACGCCGAAATGTCTTTGACCGAGGAGGCAAAGAAATCTTTCCAAGAAGTTTGCCGTAGACACGTGACGTAAAGGGGGGACGATTTATAAGTAGTGGACAGGTGCGCGTTTGTTTAAATATATGCTTCGAATGTCATTGTCTGTCCTTTTCAGCCGTTCCACGTCCTTGTTTTCCGTTGTGCTGAAATGAAGCTAATGTGATTTTAACAGAGCGAACAGCTCGGATTCTTCTCAGCCAAAAGGTACGACAGTGATTCCCTTGCGCTTTGTTTATTTAGGGGTATCGTACCATGTTGCTGGATCCGCCGAGTGAAGAAACTCAGGTGGTTTGTACATGTGCAAAATTCACATCTCTCTGACCTGCAAAGTCCTGTCCTTGAGCTGCCGGTGTGCAGCGTGTGATGTCCACAAAGAAGGGAACCGTGATGTGTGAGACCAAAGGTTCTGGAGGTGATTAGCTCCATACATTGTCAGGAGGGGCCTGTGCAAGAAAGAAGAAAGTGCACTTTGAATTAGATTTCTTTTTTTTTTTTGGCAAACTTTAAGCAGCTGACCCGAAATAAAACCTAATGGTGTACACAGATGTACCACGCTTCCCTAACCTCAATAATGAGAACTTGATTCATCCGTAGTGCCCGACTTTATTACCCTCCAGAGCCCAGCAGGGCAGAGGCATCGTAAAGCCGGCAGCACGAAAGCGAGGTGTAACGCTATCTCAGCGGAGCAATGGACGGGACGGCTTTCCAATAAAAATCGGGGAACGTCCAAACACGGGGGATTTTTTTTTTTTTTTTAATTTTTACGAGGCCTTTGTACTGTGCTGGAATTTCAAACGACCCTGTGGAAAAGGGAACTCTGGGAAAGGAAGCAGAGAATTAGCTTTTTGATTTACGAGGACACCCATCGGTCCACAACTTGGCCGTCAACTCGAAACAACACAAACGCGTTGCTTGTGAGACGTATTGTCCCCGGTAAGGCAGGGTGGCTGGCTGTATTAAAACCTCACGCCGAGTTGCTTTAAACACGTTTCCCTGCTCCTAACATACGCTGGCGAGCTTTGATTTAAAAGCTGACAGCCCGGTTTACGCCGTACCGCTTTTGAAGGGTTTGTTTTGACGCCTGTGTGTGTTCAGCTGTACGGACCGTCACTGGATTTAACGTCATGCATCTGATGAACTGAGACCCTACAAAGGACGTGTGACTGCAACATTTTTTTTTAAAACATGAAATCCACACAAGTGTTGGGTCTACACATCTCGTGCACCAAGCAGCTAATGTACAGAAGCTCGATTTGGGTGATCTATAGGTGACAACTCACTGAGGTGAGGCAAGCTGTCAGAAGTCCCACTCCAGTAGGTAGCTACGTGGGGTACGATACTGGACGTACTGGACAAGGAAGCTCTGCTTCAGTAGTCATGTGTGTATCCGAGCCCTCTGTCTGCTGTCGGATGTCCTTCTGTTTACTTTGAGCTCTTAATCACTTTCCAAATGCATAACTGTAAAAGTAAATGTTAACATTTCTCTACAGTTAAGCTCACGGTTCGTGCAGAAAGATGTCAACTAGATGCGCCTCAGAATTTGAAGACGAATCACCCTCTGAGCTCCTTTCCCAGAGCCCAACAACCAGCAGCGCACGTTTAGTGTTCGGCACCGTATCGCCTCCCGTCGTCGCAAAATGGCGAGCGATCGTTGCGTAAAATAATTCACGTTCAAATTTCTTCTAAACGTGTTTGTGACAAAACTCAGCGGTACTCAACAAAGGTACGAGGAACAAAAGGTTCCGTATTATCAGAAGGGTTCAGACCTGCTGCAGAATCCCGCAAAACGTCAGCCTCAACACCTGAAGAAAAGGACGTTAACCAGGGCATCGTAACTAAGCCCTCGCCTCATTCCAGAGGCAAATAAACAAAAATTATGTGACATTTAACAAAGGCGAAGAGCCATGACTCTGGAGAAACTGACATTTTCGCACTGAAACGTTCTTGCGAATGTTTTCCAGCGTATGAGAAATAGGGTGATTTTTGCCAGGAACTGCTATCGCTGCAGGTTTTAGAGCATTTAAAAATGCTAAATAGAAGTAATAAAACTGGTAATGTTTTGAATCAATCACTGCCGGGGTCCGATTAACCGACTGGTTAAATACAGGTTCTTGTGCTGCAAGTTTAAACACACCGCATGCACACACCGCAGCTCTGAGCAAAAGGCTGCTTTAGAGAGGGGTTAAAGAAACGAGAAATAATACGATTATATTTTCAGATTTTCTCACACTGTCTGGCCTTTTGTGGAGTTAACAGACACACTAACAGTGTCAGCTTGGGTTGCAGAACATCTACCTAGTGTTCATCAGCATTTCTGGTGGGTTCTTATTTCTCAGTAAGGTTCTTCCACCAGAAATACAGTAGTGCAGAGCCAGGTCTCAGTCCTTGAGAAATGAGGCACTTCGTGAAGCAGCACTACTAGAGGAAAATAAATTGAAATTGGAACTAAAACGAATACAGAATTTTGTGTACATTTAGCTTGAAAGCTGCACATATACAACACAACACACATCATTTAGTTAAGCCTGTGATAATAGAGAATAAACACAGAAAATCGTCTGTCCTGGATAACAAATATTAAATTACAATTTTGTTTCATTTTTTTTTTCCTAGAAAGGTTAATTATTATGATAAATTATTCCAGGGACTAAAATAAAAGGGCTCAAAAAAAAAATGCTGTCGCAAAATGCTGCTAAAAGAGGTAACATTAATCAAGATATTACTGCGTTTGCATCACTAATGTTTACATTTGCTGCTTTTCTAATAAACACTGTTGTCATTTTTCTTCCCCTGTCCGACGGGCCTGTTCCACCTCTCAGCCTGAACGATGACCAACATACCTGGCGGTGGACGTACTGATGAAGAATTAGCACATTGTCTCACTAAATGGGCGCGATGTAAGATGGAGGCCTTTATAATCTGCCAGGAAGAATGTAAATTAAAAAAAAAAACAAATAACCTTCCATTATGCATTATTATAATTACGGCTTCTTCTGATGCTAAACAAAAATCTATATCTGCTCAGAAACCCCATGGCATGCATATACACACACACACACACACACACACACACACACACACACACACACACACACACAGGCTGGTGTGGACACAGTGATAAAATATGTGGTTTATACCCCCGCTGCTCACTCATATAGGAAGGAAAAACATGATTAATATCAGCCTGGCTACAGCTTTAGTTAAAATAAATAGTTATAACAAGCTAATTATTTGCACCTTGAAAGATGGCTGTTTGTTATAATTTTGTGGAGCCAGGTTCATTCTTTTACTACCCATGCCTGCACAGTAAATTTGAGGGTTATTTTAAAATCACTCATCGCTGCATTTATTTTTCAATCACGGCGGGGAGGTGATTTTTAGTGGATATAGTGACAGAGTTTAAACGATGTATTGGACAGTTGAATGAAGCAAATATTGCACCATTCGGGTGGGTTTTTGCTGACTAGTTGGCCATCGAGGTCCTTCTGGAAGAACGTGAACCCCGTGCTTGCGGGAGGAATCACCGGGGGAAAATCAGCATAAATCTCGTACGGTCTGTCACACTCTGGTTGTTACAGATCAGGCTCCATGTATGAAACCAGATGGTTTTTTTTCTTTTTGCTGCTGTGATAACAAAAGATAATCTTTAGAATTTAAACTATTCTGGCCTCCCATACTGATCAACCCTGATGGAATTTGGACCTTAATATACCCAGTAGCGATGACTGCTTGACCTCTTAATATATAGTCTGGGGTAACTTGTGATAACTTCTGCAATGGGTTCGTGGTAGTAGTGCACAGCCGTCCTGAAATTCGCGGTAATCCAGCGGTGGTACCTTCCCTGTCGCTCAACTATTTCTTCAACATTTACCGAGGCGACAGAAACAGATGGTCCTGGCGCCGATTTTTATTTGCTCATTTTCTTCTCATAAGCCAAGAGCAAGAAAGAGCGGCACGTGATACGTACGGAAAATAAAATCTGTGAACACTGAAAACCACCCGTGTCGCTGTAGGATTTTAGCTGCCGTTCCCTGCAGCACACAGCTTCCCCTCCGGGTAACTGGCCAAAAACACAGTGATTTCAGTTATGATCTGGCAACCGGGTAACGCAGTGATTGACTGAGATTGTATGCAATGGGCTCGCCTCGAGAACATACCGGCGTAGCGTGTTGCTTGTTAGTGGTTGAAATGAATCCAGAAAAGTTTAAAAAAGAAGTATAAAGTTGCCCGTGCCCGGGTGTGCGGTGCTTGTTCGAAGCGATCCATCTTCGAAATAGGCGCTGGCTTATTAGCATTTTAATATAATTTTTATTTAGTCCCGTAGGCACATCCCTGGCAATCTAATCACAATGTTTTACTCTCTCATTTTTGCAGTCACCAGATAACGCGTAACATAAACTGACACACTTGAAATAAAGTGTTTTTTCATTTTGGACATAAAACCCTTCCAGGAGTAAATAATGACCAGCCTCACAAGGACTCAGTTTAGCAGTTCGACTGATGCTATCGTGGTGCGTCGCAGCAATAAAGCGCCATCTGCGCAGAAATGGGCCCGAGTTAATGCAAAAAAAAAGGGGAGGGGGTAAAAATGACCACCCCGCCCTGGTCGCCGTGGAATCCGCTGGCCAGGGGGGCACCAGTTGTGCAGCGCTGGGAACCGGCGGTCGAAGAATCACTTTCCTGACACCACGTCAATAAGAGAACGTGCTCAGTGGGCCTGTTTGCCGTGAGTTACTTCTGCACGGGCATCGATTACACATAAATCACTGCGGGGCGGCAGACAGTGTTTAGTCGCCCCGGTGATGAGCTGGAGGGAGGAGACAAGAGGTCACACTGACGGCAACGAAACCACTAACCCCACCTGAGATGTTTCTGTTGCTACGGTGATGTCAGTGCACGTGCCCCTAGAGATTAGTACTTCAAACCTGGCAAATCTGTAGTAAGTAAAAGTTTTCTTTCTTCATTTTTGGAAGGTGCCGACATGATAAAATTGTGCTTAATTCCTGCGTGTGCGGCCGTCCTCACACAGAGCCCGAATATTTGTACGTTTTCAAGTTTTACGTCTGTAAAATTCAACTAGAATCAAATGCCTGATTTGGATAATGTGCATTTTGCCGTAGATAATCAAATCAATGTGTTCGAATGACTGAGGCTCCCGAAGCACTCGGCGTAATTCTGTCCAAAATTTGCAACGTGAAATGTACCAAATTAAAAGCGACGCGGGGTTATTGGTGATCGCGTCTGCCAGGTGCTGAATCGTGACCCTTTCGCCCGTTTCGCATTTTCAGTTTCACGTTCGGCGCCCTCTCTGCTCGTCTCATTTCAAAAAAAGGGAGAAAAAAATTCCTGAAAAATCCATTTGACCAAAACAAAATCTCCTTTTAAATGTAGGCATTCTGAGGCTCCGTTCCTCCTCCGCTTTACTCTCATGAATGTAACATGAATTTAAAAAATGCAAATTGCTTTGGGCCAATTTTACGTTGGCAGCGCATCCAATTCAGCGCTTACAGCTCTACGCGGCGGCTGGGCCGACGCAGCGAAACTGCGGAAGAGGCACAAAGGGACTGATGAAAGCGGGGCGAGATTGAGCTCGGACTAACGCCGAGATAAATCAGAGTTGCTGCCCACGTGACCAATGAGCCCTCTCTGCATCCTGCCATACCGAGCCATCTTTATTGCATCTTTTGAGGCCTCCAAGGGGTCACATCCTGAGGCTGTAAGCAGTGCCTTGTCGATATATTACCGCGCAGTGCTTCTTTAATTATACTCCCCGAGAGGTGGAAAATGCAGCTAGGCTGTTGTTTTTTTAGTGTTTGGCGACAAGAGATCCCAAATCTCATTCAAAAACGGGGAACGAGTTTGGAAAACGATTAATCCGCGCCCCTACATCCGACATCCGTTGGAGTCGCAGACGAGAAAAAGGACTGAAACGCAAGGGTGGCATATTGCTGAATGATTCTCGAAAACCGGTATGGGGATGTATGGAAGAGGCTGCAAAAAGCCAAACAATGACGCCCCCTTCAGCTAACAGCGACAGAAGGTGCCGACTAGTGTTGCTCGTGACAGGACGTCGGTAAAGTGGTCGTGACCCGTGCTTTACCGCTATAAGGACAGCAACACTGACACAGCGGCTGCTGGATCACTCACGTGACCATCGAAAACCCTTCTGCAGCAGAGAGCCGTGGCCCACCTCTCTCACACACTTGTCTCCTGGAAGGCAGGAAAACGTGAAAAAGGCTGGCGGTCTCCACCGTGACCCCCCCGGACTGCCGCCCCCACGTGAGCGCCGTTTAATGAGAAAAGCGCTGAGGCGCAGGCCCGCATTTGCATTCCTTTGATCTGCGTCTGCCGCGTTCGCCCGTGTTGGTTCGCGCTCATTGTACGGCTTCGCCGGGCGCCCGCGTCTTCAGGTCCCGTTTGATCTCCCGGCTGTTAGCGCAGCCCAAACGAGGACCACACCACATCAAACCCCTCCGTGCAGACTGCTGCCTCTTTTGTGGTCTCGGCAGGATATTTCGGGATCCATTAAGACAAAAATCTAATGCCTGGGTTCGGATTTATTTATTTATTTATTTTTAAATGCATTTGTTTATTTAATTTCTTTTTTTTGGCTTTATTATTAATGACTTGGGCGTTTTAATTTTGCCCGACTCATAACGCTTGTGTGTGCGCAGCGCGGCGTCAGAAGTCCTCTGTGGAGGGATCGCCAAAAATGAGCGCGGCGGAGCTATCGGCCGTGCGGTGCGGATACTGCAGACGCGCCGAAGGCTCCAAATAAAGGCCGGTTTGGGATGATCGTGAGGACGATGACAAAGACCACCGTTTTAACGCTGTGGGAAAAGCAGCACGGCTCTGCCAGTGTAAAAATGCATTACGGGATACACGCGCCATCTGGCCTGCATTTGTTCAGGAATCTTGTGCCTTTTGAAGGTTTTTTTTTCCCAGCTCGCTGTTCTGGGCCGCTTTCACGATGCAGTCGCTTCTTCCCTTCAGGCCCACGTTTGCCCCGACGAAACTGAGCCGCGGTAACCTTGAGAACATCGATCGCGCCAAAGAAGCCGAACCTTTACACGACTGAATAACCCGGAGTGTCTTTAGAGATCCGTCATGTCGCCGTCTCTCCGAAATGATTAATCGCCTCGGATATTGGCTTTTTCTCCTCGCGCAGCACAGATACTGGAGCCCATCAAATATTAACGTGGAAAGCCCTGCATCTTAGGTGCGTTTTATACTGTTGAACAATCTGAATAATTGACAGGACCTCGGAAGCGTGCAGCAGTGGTCTGACAAAGTTTAGTTCCTCATTTTTTACTCGGAAGAAGTTCACGTTTATGTAACGCTCCCATTTCTGTTGCAGAACTAAACGTTCAACTTTTTTCGGTTTACTTTTCTGCTGAACACCGTCGTACCTCCTTCCCAGAACTTAGTATACGGCCACTGATCTGCATTTACATTAACGTCGGCTGAAGGGATAAGAATTTTACTAAGGAAGGATTCTGAAAACAAGATTGGATTTAAATTCTGGGGGGTCGGCCTTGTGTAAATACTCACGTCAGGCGGTTCAAGTGCAGAAAGTTGCTTCAAGTGGATTTTGTGCTGTCAAACGTCTCGACGCTGCTGATTTGCTCTGTTTTTGGGGAAAAAAAATTAAGCGATCAGCTTCATTGCTTATTAACTGGGGGCCAGTTATCGAAGACCAGCCAGTCTCAGGGCAATACTCAGATGTGGCTAAAAAGGACAACAAATTCTATAAAACGTGATTAAAAAATATACTAAGGTAATAGTCAGAGTTACTCACTTTCGTTAACCGAGTGTCCTCGTCAGGGTCATGGCTGTCCAGAGCCTACCCCAAGATGAGGACCGCTGGGGGCTAAGTCAGGAGGGGTCCACTCTGGGATGGGACAACAATCCATCACATGATAGCCACAGGGTATCCTACACCCAGACAACCCAGGAGCTGAAAGTAACCTGGAGCAAAACCTGACTGAATACTGCATTTGCTGGTGGCCAAAAACCAGTAACACGGGCCGGGTTGTCATCTACACCTCACAAAATATCACCTTGGTGTGGATATGTAGAATTCACGGGCGGTTTCGCAGACATCTTCAGACACATTTAAAGGTGAGCCTGTGTTATATACCAATCGTAACCCTTTATTGCACTGGGATGTCCACATGGTCTTCGGAAAGCGAGACGGTCCAGCATTTAGTGTCCGTGTGCTGTTATATTGGCCGTCGTGAGCATCAGGTTGGCTCACTTTTTCTGTGCTTGACATACACTCCCATAATGAGTCCTAATCCAATGAAAGCAGAGCTAATGAATAATGAACTCCGGCAACAGGCCGCACAATGGCTGTCAGGCACATACGCGTGAGGGGGGCCCCCCATCCAGCTGCTCCACGGTCCCAGTGATGGACGGGGGTCCGCGGGCCACCCCTTTGTTACTCTCCCCATTGACTGGAAGAATGAAGCCTTTCTGTTATGGTATCTGGAATCCCCTTCATGCCCTGCTCTACCCTCTGCCCCAAACCAGAATGACTTTGTGGGGGGGGTGGGGTTTAAAAGACACCACAAAACAGAGAGGCATGGCCAGCTGGGGGGAGGTTAACAAGCAGAATTCTACCTCTAAAGCCTGGCCCTGGGCGGTGTCAGCACCCCTGGCCTGCAGAATCGCAGCACAATCGGAGGTGTCAGGCAGCCATGTTCCAGACCCACCTCGGGGGAATCGTGGCACAAAGGGAGCCCAAGACGAGCTTCACCTCTCCAAAGCGGGGATCAAGGACCCCACAGGCCTTTTCATTCTGCCCCATGGTGGGTGAGAGATTCCTCTCATAGCTGGCTTTCTGCGAGGATCGTACCTGGAGACGGGAGGCCGGCGTCAATCGTTTATGCAAAGATATTCCACCGAATAAATATTTTCTACTTAGATTTGATTCCAGCATCTTTAAAGACTATATGAGTTTGGGGAAAAAAAAAAACAAACTTTGAAGTGGGTCGAAATTGCTAATTTTTTAGCGTCTTTGTTAACTTCGCGTCCCTGAATAACTCGTAAAGTACGTTTGTATCACAATGTCCCCACACGGCCACGTCTCTTCCGTCGCGACGGACTTCTCGCGGCCGTCGACGTAGCGCACCGAGCTCGGCCGCGTCGAAAACGAAATCACTTTGCCGCCTTTCTGCAAAAGTCCAATTAAAGTGGAGCTCGGAGGCAGCGGGTGGATTTATGTCGAGCTTATCAAAAACATACTGAAGCTAAATCTTTATTAGCACAGCATGAAAGCCAATTAATAGTTGCAAAAGAGAATAAAAAACCATGCTTGAATCGTTGGAATTTAGTGATGTCGAAGGTGGTGGTGGGGGGGGGTGGCCTTTTTGAAGGACAATTATTCTAATTTTAATCACAGCAAAAAACACACACACACACACACACACACAAGCTAGTCTTTCCCTCCTGTGTAATTAAGCCCTGCATGCCTCCCTGTCATTTTCACCACTGGCAAAATGAGATGCAAATCCGAGACCCTATGCAGAAGTCAGGGAGACAACCCACCGCGCGCACAGAGCAAGGAAAATGCGTGAAATCCATCCCTTCACAGCGCTATTCAAATACAACCATCCCATTCAGAAAGTGTATTAAAAGGTATGTCGAAGGAACCTTCCAGTGACCTGGATTATTTTCGGACATTTTTTTTTTTTTTTTTTTGCACCCGGTCAGCTAGCAACCGACACGTCTCGGTGTCGCGAACGCCGCCGTCTCTGAGAGATGCGAAGGATGTCTCAATTTGATTTAAATGAGGGACCTTCACATCTGCTGAAGACAGTGCAGAAGTAAAAGTGCTCAGACAAAGAAAAAAAATAAAATAGGCTTAAAGGACACGCAGCGTGCTAATGATGGACAAATACAAACAGCGGTGTGGAGAAAGTCAGAGGACAGCAGAGGAGCGGAAACTTATCTCCTAAATCTAACCGGAGAAAATATTGGGTCTGCTGACCGGTTCCTTGCGGCTTGGGAAAGTAGTAATTCCGAGACAATGCCGTGAGATTAGATCTTAAATACACAGATAATACACCAAATCGTGATAAAAATCTGGTAACACAAAAGAATAGTGTTTGCTGATAGATACCATGTGTCGGTAGAAGAAAAAAATGACCAGCGTATGTTGAGCAGGAAGCAGCTGCATTCGTCCCAATGTGGTGTTTTTATGCTTTGAGCTAGATGTGCATCTCAGGACCTTTCTCAACTCTGATTTCAACAAGGCCACCCCCCCACCCCCCCCACTCAGTCGCAGTTCACACGCTGGCTGAGGAGCAGGGTAGAAAAGTAAAAATGCCTTCTGCATTTCCTCCAGTTTGCATAATCCATCTCCGGCATCTTAACCTAACAAGTTACCCCCACCGGGTGAGACGTAGTGAGTTAGGAAGGCCTTACTCTGCTACTTTCGGAGATGGGGTGGAATTCCGCTGACCTTCTTTCACAAACAGGCAAACTGTTCTTCTCCCTTAAGTGCATTTGTGCAGAGGCTGAGCATAAGCAGGCCAACGTCACATTCCTCCACGGAGAGGCTCCCGCCCCGGTATGAAACGGCAAGCAAACCCCCCTTATGAATGTGGTCCCTTTAGACGTTATAACCCGACAGGAACAAGACACTTCCGGTCAGTCTTTCAGGAGAAACTAGACGGGATAAGACTCCTCTGTTCATTTCTCCCCGTCTTAGACCCATCAAAGAAAGTGCAGCCATAATCCTTACAGCCCACGTTCACGCTGAAGAGGCAACCAAACAACTGCGCAAGGGTCCGTGCTCCATATTTTTCCAGCCTTATCTTTGAGCAGCGGTTTCCAGAGCACGGCGGCTTCAGCGTGAGGGAAGAAGAGACAGTAAACCTGTTTCACGAAGCGTCATCCCGAAACGCCTCGACGTGTGAGTCAAACACAAAGCCGCCATTTAAAGGCGATGATCTGAGGAACATCTGAGCTTAAATAAGTCTTCTGTGTGCAGCTGCCGCCAGTTGCCATTCGTTACAAATGTGTCGGCACGGGCATCAAAATATAAAATAACCTTTTAAAACTATTTAAAGTATTTTATCAGTATCATCTCTCGCTTTTTTACGTACCAGTTTTTATACCGTATACAATTGTAAAAGCAGCACGGAGGCTGCGACTGAATGCAAAGTAACGCAACTTTGAAACATTGCGTTGGTCAAGTTTAACATTTACGAACGTTTTAAATTAAATCACATGCATAAATACCATAAACTGTGTCGAAGCAATTTTATACTTCCAGTGAAAAGCTTCAATAGTGAAAACACGGATTAAATGTTTGTATACTAAAACGCAATAGGAAGATTCCAGTAGAGAATTTCCACCCATCACGTCCACAACCGTACAGTTAGCTAAGCAGATTAAAAAAAAAAATTAGTTGAAAAAGTTGAAAACTAATGTACAAACTTTTAGTTACTAAACACACTCAAAAGTATTTATTTGATGGCGCAAACAGCTACTATAAGGGGAAAACAGAGCAAATATTCCTCTGAAGTTTGACACACTACAGGTGAACGCAAGCAAGCTTATCGAGTTTTATTTTTTAATCAAAAATGTTTAAAGGTCGAACAAATGAATAAGAATTAAGTATTTAATCCTCAACCGGCCTTTTAATTCTCAGTGCTTCTTCAGGACATTCTGGGCGTGTCCAGTGAAAACGAAAGATGTGTGAAAGATGAAACGTATGACCGTCATTCCGGAAACATAGATTACTAAGAACAGTATTTTTCCTAAGAGTTAAAGAAAAAGACCAGATAAAAAGGGAATCTGTAGCCCACTGAATGGCCCCTGTGTTCGGGATGTTGTGTTAAGGCTGTGAAACAACACATTAGCCAAAGATTGTAAAGGAGGCTGAAGGAACACAAACCCTCCCAGGCAGAGTTTGCATAGTATGTGGAGGAGGAGGAGGTGGAGGAGGTGGAGGAGGAGGAGGAGGTTCATAGCGTCTACAGCGGAGAAGCTGAGGGCTTTTGCTCAGGCCTGCAGAGCTGCCATAAGTGTTGGCCTTCAAGGAGGAGACCGGTGCGACTGGTCATGACTAACAAGATAAAAAAGAAAAACATGTGTAACGCAATGAGTCGTCACCGGGATTTCAGCGTCTACACATTATCTACAGGGTAGATTAGAAATGGAATTCCGCAGCCTTTCCTTAGCAAATCTAATGTCAGAGATTAATGTTGTCTGTGGCTCGCAGAACCAGCAACTGCCGTCGCTTCCATTCGTAGCTGTGATGTAGTGACAGTGAAAAACAAACCCAAATATTTGTGCGCGAAGTTCAGGGCGACCGCGTCACGGACGTAGCGGAACACAACATGGTGCGAAATCAGACCAAAATTAGATGTAATATTTCTTATTATTTATATTGTTACCATAGTCACCGTTCGGCGGCATTTGCGTTTTGGAATCGCTGACATTCCTCAGCAAGATTACCTTCAAAATGTGTTTTTAGACTTCATGTCACACAAGAAGGCAAACCCTTATAAAATGCTTCAGATTATTTTTTCTTTTCTTACGCTATTAATCTGCCCTTCCTGACTCTGAAATAGATCACCTGAAGACAGGTAAAAGCGCTTATCGGTAACGTTCACTGTAGCGAAAACATATTAAAAAGAAACGTACGGGGTGCGGTTCATTTTCAAGTGTACTTAGAATTTTTCTTTGTCCTAAATTCTCCAGCTTCCCTTCACTTAGGGATCCGTTAAGATTTCTAGCAGGTTTCTCACAAGGGATAAACAAGGCCTTATGGCGGCAGCCCTGGGATTAGCGGGGGTCTCCTCACCAATGTCAGTGGGCTGCCGTTACGATCCAGACTCATTCGGGACCTCCTTAAGTTCACGCTGCTGCTTAGAGCGCAGTAATTGCAGGGTTAGTGGCCAAAAATACAGCCCATGGGATCCTCAACCCAATAAAGTTTTCACACTTGTTATAACGGTGTCCTCTTAAACTGTACCATTAAACTAAAAATAATTGTATCCCGAAGAACCTCGGTGTATAAACGGTACGCGTGGTACGAGGTGTTTCTGTGACTGTGCGCAAACCTACGTAAGCAAAGTGACTAAGGGTGCCGTAAAATAGGATTTATGGTTATAGTTGCTCATTTATTCAGGAGGGTGTCGTTGACCGATGGTTTGAAAATGCTTTTTTCGTAATCTAAAGAACATCCACTCTGCATGTGAAAGATTTCAGTTTAACAGCTCGGTGTACTTTTCCTCAGAATAAAAGGGCATTTTTCTGTTAAAAAAAAAAAAAAATCAGAATCAAAACCAATCCAAGTAGGGGGCGGGGCTTGCAAGGTGGACCTGTTTGAATGATGGTCATCCTTTCTGACCCCAATGGACTTGGATGCGAGGTTGACAGGGGTGAGGGTCCCCTAAAGGAGGAGGGTTTATAGGCGACTGACCTATTCGTGTTGCTCCCACGATATAAATGTTCAAACCCGACGCTGGCCAAACTGCAGCTGCCTGGAGGTTAACAAAACAACTTGTCGTCTCCCACGACCTTCACTTCCTTACCGTTCCTACAAGTCACCTTGGATTAAAGATCTCGGATAAACACTAAAGGAAATTACGACAACAAGAACAACGCAGGGCTAAATCTACCAGGCTTGTGAAAAAAACACATTATCTAAAAGTGAATCATACATTCAGCTGCTACTTGCCAAACCTTCTAAAACTGTCATAATGTTTCACAATTTGCCTTATGTCGATGCAGTTAAATTTGTAATTGCATTTAACAATGTTAGTCGATGATTTTTAGCAGGTTTTCAATACAGTGCGATCAGATTGTTTGTTTTTTTTTTTTTTACTTTTATTTTTGTACGCCCCCCCCGGGTGCACCTGAAAAAAAAGATTATCATAATAGTTTTAAAACGTGGACGGCGCACGACAAATTTGTGGATGCGATCACAGTTCTTCTTTAACCTCTCGACCCAAAACGCAGATAAACGGCAAGCGCAGTTCAGCCAGAAGTGTCGGATAATAACTTTAAAAGCAGTATTAAATACGGTTAGATTAACTGATGGTCCCCGCCGTACATAAGTCACTAAACTCGAGTTCACGTACATAAAGTGTACTGAGTTTCACACAGTTGCCAAGGACGTAGTTAAAGCCGTATTGAGTGTTTCGCGTGGTAATCTTAGGTTGGTTGTGGAACTGGAAGGCAAAGGCCTTGTGAAACTATTAATATTCTTTGACGGAAAAAACTGGATGGTGATAAGAGGTACAGAGGAATAACAAGGGTTTGAACGGGTGTCTAGCGAATAAAGCAGGTAGAACGTCGTGGGATCGGCGAGCTCTTATAACAGCCCTTTCCAACGCAGAGTGCCTTCGAGGTCAACCCTCTGCAGCGCCGTTTTCCAGGTGACCTCGGAACGGGAAATCTGAAAGGATAACCGGCAAATTCCAGATTGTTCCAGAATTATCAGCCGCCGAATCCCCCTGTTGTTTTCCTCCGGCCAGCGCGTGGCCTTCGAGCCCCGATGAGAGAGTTTCAGTGAGTCGTTTTGATTGAACACCGGAGCCCTTTGCCGCTCGCCAGGGGCCGAACTCGACCCCTGGAATGCAACTGGGACGACATGAATACACTGAGGGAACAGTTGCGTCTTGTTAAAAAGGCCTCAAATAGGTCTCCCCTCCCCTAATAATCGTACTTCTCTCACATCCCTAACACAGTCGAGCACAACGGCTGGCGGATGACGAAGCTGGAACTTCGTCCTGTCGGCCCCCGTCACAAAGTCAGGAGGTGCAAAAGGGGACTCATCAGATTCGTGTGACTGGGCGGGGGGTGGGGGGAATGCATTATCTCAGAGGCGGTTATGCCCGAATGGCTCCAAGAGGTTTCCCATCCACAGGCGGTCAGCGAGTTCACGGCCGACTGCGATGAAGCCATTAGGAGCGTCGGAGCCTGGACGCCTGCCTTCGGGGCATTCCTCCTTCTCGTTTCTCATGCCCCACCATACGGCATCCATGACAGATGCATTATAGAACAAGGGACATCGATTTAACTACGTAGCTATTACTGCTCATCTAATGCAGTGCATATTATAGTAGGGGTTAGTGGATAAATAAAATTTCAAAAGGGTTCATGCCCACATTTTGAAGAAGCATATGACTGCTTCATCCAAGCAGGTATTGATTCATATATTGTGGGTAGGGGGCTCTACTTTTAAAGAAGAAACTCATTATTGACATATTGTTCAGCCTGCTTTCGTGTGCAGCACAGCGTAAAATCTTTTAAGTCCACGCCGAGACCTCCAGAGGGAGGATTTGCTGGGCAGTACTGGTCCGTATCCCTGCCTGAACCCATCGCTTCGAAGTACCCAGACAGGGCAAGTTCAGGCTTCTCTGTTTCTCAGCATCATCCTGGAATCGATCGTCTTTGCGCTGGAAAGAAGGGCAAGTGCGTTGTTTACGTGAATTCTCGGAAGCAAAAGCCCACCTTCATCTAGAAATTGTTTGCAAACTCATTTGTCGGCAGGATGAAGGGAACCTGTAAGTCCTGACCACCCGGGACACAGGAGGAACAGCGACCGTCATTAATCATTATTTAGCAGGACAGTAAATTCCAGGCTTCTTTCAAAACCTTCAACATAAACCTCCGGATCCAGCTGTACGTGAATATAATTTGTAGCTGCCTTGCATGTTATTGTTTTCCCTGCACATGAAAGGACTCATAATTTACCCAGCAGGGCCTTGGTGCCATATCTTGCCAGCTGTATAATTGGATTGTGCAGATTGCAGAGCACAATTAGCAGCCATATTTTCTCCGCAAAATAAATTCATGTCTTCTATAAAAGGCTGTGAAAGCAATATGTTTATCAGCTGGTCAATACACTATTTTCTTTTGCTTAGAGACAGTTTAGGCAAAATAGAATTTCCTTTACACACACACACACACACACACACAGTCCGGCCTTCAAAGACTGACCGGATGGTCTGAAAGCCACTTCAAGCCAACACAGGGAGAATTAATGGAGATTGAGAATCAGGCCAAGAAGAAGGATTCAAGGCCAGTTGTTCTTATTGTTCCGCACAAGTCAAAAGTAGTAAATGCGGCCGGCTATAACACGTCCGGCTCTACCTCACCACGTTCACCAGTATTAAATTTCCTCACGGTGATGAGCTTTCCAATCTAAATGCAAAGTCAACTCATTCACATTGGTACCAATATTTGCAGAAAAATCAAATGTTATTGTGTATTAATTCAACATAGGAAATGTTCCTTTTTTGAGAAAAAAATGCATATGTAAATTGCCGCATGTCCTATCCAGGGTGTTGTTTTATAACCTAGTGCCCACTGATCATGGGACAGGTGCTGGACCACCACAGCCCTGACCAAGAGTAAGAGGTTAAAGGTGATGGATGGATGGATGGATGGATGGATGGATGGATATACTAAATTGCTATAAATCTTAGAGCAGCCAAGGTGTTTCGTGTTACTATTCTGCTGTCGTATATAATCATTAATAATTAGCAATAATAATATGTTATTGCTTACTGGAACTCCTTCCAATTCGCAGCTGTTCATTTAAATTCTGAACATTTTATAAAAACAAAACTTGAAGATTCACAGTGTAAGATCCTAAGAATCACTTCTTTTCACCGAATGCCACTTGCTCGCGGTCTTGATTTAGTTTGGCATTATTACTTTTAGGCGCAGTTTATGCAGTGACACATGAGTTTGGAAGCTGTTGAGCTGTTGCGGTGTGGAGTGTAAACAGCACGTATGGACTGCGTGGACCTGGCTATATGGAAAAAAAACACAGAAGGGGTTGGAGTAATGATGCGGTTGAAGCAAGGGCCAAATATCGAGATTGCTGCTGCTTTTCTGGACAATTTTCTTTTAGTGCTGCATTTATTGGTGACCCGCAAACAACCCCCCAGAGACCAGAATAGAATTTTCTGCTGACCAGTGCGGGAAACATCCCCCTTAGCCCACAAGAGCCAGAATCCCCCCATCTGAGGATTAATGACCTCCTACAGTCCAGGAAACACAATGGGAAGAAGGACCATTCCTCCTCCTGTAGTCTGTCCTCACACTGTGAGCCCACAGCCTGGGGGTCTGTCAGTGTCCTCGGGGGGGGGAATCTGGCTGCCTGTTAATCGCTCCTGTCATGACAGTCATTTGATGCTGCCATTGTGTACCAACCTCAATTTACACAGTTTTCTCAACCACAGCTGAACTGATGTCAACCAAAAGCCGTGATAAATGTCACTTGCAGAACATTCCTCTGCGATGAGGACTCAGCTTTTGTTTATCAAGCAATAATTCATGCAGACACACGGATATTTCTACATGAAATACATACAAAAAACAAAAGTAAGCAGTTATTTTTCAGGCAAACCTGCATCAGACCGCAACGTATGCAGCACACACACCTTGAACATGACCAGAAGTAATGATTCCGTCCTCCGGTCATTTTGTCCCGCAGTAGGTGCCTCGCTTCATTTTGGCAAACAATTTCGATGTCGAAAGAACAAGAGGAAAAAAGCAGACTTGATTCTTGACATAATCGCAGGACAGGGCTGCTGCATTTCTGTCCTTATCAAAGGCTCTTTCAGAAGACATTTGGGCACGCGCGTGTGTGTGTGTGTGGTCTCCGGCCAGAGCTACAAAGCCGGTCCCTTACTGTCTATTTTCGAGGTTTACTGTATATTCTGCAGTACATTTCACTGCGAAGCCATACGGATGGTCTTTTTCCACAGCATTCTGAAGCTTTGCCTGAATAGCTTTTCTGTAGAGTCTTTTCACAGTTCTCTAAGACAGACAAAACACCCCCTTATGGGTAAATTCACCGGTATCTCCCAAAGATACAGTTAACAAGCTGGGGCCTGGTGGATGAAACAGTCAAAATCCAAAACAGCTGCTGTGTGTCTTTGGCTGTGCTAATAATAAATTCAAACCCATCTCCATATGGTCCTCCGTGGCTTAATTAAGGGCCTCTTTAATTGATGCGCTGGAAGTTCACAAGCAGCCACAACCGGCACTGACCACCGCACAATGGCATTCAGTCTCCAGCTTCTGACTTCTCCCAAACTTCTGCTTAATGCCGGTCTTACTGACAAAAACATAGTTTACAACGCAAGATTTATCAACCGAGAAGCTTGTTGCACAAGCGAGACATTCGTAGATACGGCTTACATTAAAACCTTAGTTATCTTTCCTCTCAAACATAACCTTAAATTGGTACTTTGAACCAATAAAATTAGCCCTTATATAACTGGATGTAGAGGAAGGTTTATGGGTGCAGATTACAAGATGGGTGGATGCAGCACTTTATAGGACAACATTTATGGAAATCCAATAAGTTCTGTTGTTTTTTTTTAACGCTAACTGAAAAGGCCGGAACAATTCTAACGTCTGACTTTTCCGTTTATTCAATGTAAAATAATTTGGGAAAATGCCACAAAAATTATTTAAACTCAGTGAGCGAGATGCTTTTCTAAGTGATGCCTTTTCTGAAATTACGTTTTCAGTTGTTCTGCTGGTCTGCCAAAACGGAAACGGTCTAAAATTTTTCACATTTAAACAGGCAGCAGCTGGGAAAAAATGCTCTTGTCAGGCAGTCTATCGGATTTCTTGCAAGTCCGGTCTCTGCAAAAGACTTTACGCCAAACTTATTTACTAGTGTCTTTTTTAATAAGGGGCAGCTCATTGTCACCACCGGAGAAGAGTTCGACTATAGTGAGAAAAACCTGTCAGCTTCAGTTAAACATTGAATGTGTGTATATATATGTATTGCTTCTGTCCTAGGGGTACAAATCAGTACATCTATGAGAGAGTTTATAGGAAAAACTCCATTACCCAGGGTGCACCACTGCTGACAACAAGCTGCCAATTTCATGCCATCCATTTTTTTAAAACGGCATTTCTAGATTGTTTAAAAATGTAGACATTATGTAAAATTCCAAACAGGAAAACCCATTACTGTCTAAAGAATAAAGAATTTTTCATATATTACAAACAGAATTCTTTCAACATATTATCCTCCATTAAAATTGTTTTAGTCACAATTATTTATGCTAAGCAGCTTTTCAAGTGTATGATTTAGCATTCTGCCATCTCTCATCTACAGCGCTAACACCTCGGGTGTCAGTAATTTAAAGTCCATTCAGCAGTATTTCACAAAGAACATCTACAGCAGCCATGATGACACGGCCGGCCTGAAGTTAAATCTGCGTGTTGAAACATCTGCAATGCACAGCTTGAAAAATAACATTTAGTTGGCTAATAATTACAGTTTAACATGTTAAATAAGCAGTCTCTGAATCAAAGGGTCTGAGGAATTAAAAGCTCATTTATGAGATAAGGATTTGAATCTATTTCTGGAACCCATCATTTTTAAACTCTGGTTCAATACAGTGCTGCCATGGGTGTCTGCCTGCACAGGGAATCAGGCCTAGAAGGTAATGTCACGTATAAATGAGCTCTTAACTGAATAGTCCGTGCAAAAGGAGTTTAGTTTGTTTTAACTAGACTTAATCACAAATGTTGGACTTGATATGTTGGAGTGCACGAGTGCGTGTGACTATAAATGAACTGCTTTTTTCAAGCTGCGTGAGAAGCAGCTTATGAAAGTAAGTTGGAAGTTGTGCTTTATGGACGGAATCGTAACAAACGCGGCTGTAATGTCACAGTTTCCCCAGGAAAGCGTCCACATCGGGACCCCGGTGTCCATGGCATGAGTTTTGAACCTTAAACTGACTGGAGGGATTCGTTTAATTGGAGCAGATTTGACTACAGTACTGTGCAAAAATCTTAGGCACCTGTGGGAAAAATGCTATGAAGCGAGGATGGTTACAAAAATAATGTCATGAATACTTATTAATCAATAAACCTTCTAAAAAGTGCAGGAGACAAAAAAAACCTCAATCACATCAATATTTGGTGGGACCACCCTTTTCCTTTAAAACACCATCAATTCTCTCATGCAAACTTGCATGCAGTTTAAGGTAGAGGTTGGGAGGTTCTTCCAAACATTCTGAGGAACTGGCCACAGTTCTTCTGCAGACTTTGACTGTCTCTGCATGTCCTCCCCGACTGACTCGATCATGTTGAGATGAGGGCTCTGTGGGGACCAGACCATGTGTTGCTCAAGATAGTTGTGTATGACTGAGATTGGGTGTTTGAGGTCATTCTCGGGTTGCACAATGAATTTGGGACCAACCAGAAACCTCCCCGATGGTAGATAAGAATCTACCTGAACTCCTCCGCACACATTCAAGCTGCATGCCTAACACTTCTGCACAGTACTGTATTTCTAATACAGCTGCAGCGTATTAATGTTAACAACCAAATCAGTTCTTCGTCTGTGGTTTCTGGGTACAGACACGACATTATACACGTAAAAAACGTCCTCGCGACGTAAAGTCTGATTTTTAGACGGAAGTTACGCGCGGAATTTATGAGTCAGACTGTAAGAAGAGTTTACCAGTGATAAACAACATTTTTCTATGCAGAGTGGTGTGCAATTAAAAAAGGCAAAACGAAATATCCACTTAATGTGAAAATGTTAACATTTTGATTGACTGCATCGAAAGGGTAGGATTACCTCAGATCAGCGCCGCCGAACTTCCACTTGACCTTTATTTGCATGTCGTGCATTGATTGTTTGATTGTATGTTTAATTCAGAACACTTGGGGGCTGAAACCAAATGACACTATTAATCATGCGAGTTTTTAAGGTGCTTTTTTTCAGTTATTGATTTACCTGACATTTGCTCCGGCGCTTCGCGACGACGGTGGTAATAATAGTAACGACAGATTCCTTATCAGTTAATGCGACGGCACTATGTGTCGTCATAAATATGCGCAGAAAAGTTTGATGCGCACTTTGAGACGCAGCGGAGGTGGTCGTCACCTCGCTAACGTTTTGGTGGGCAAATTCACGAAAGTAGTAGTTGTAAGTAGCTTTAAGTATGAGGCTTTGAAGTTTTTTTTTTTTTTTTAAAACCGTTCATATTTAAAAAGGTTAAAAATTTTATCACTTCTTCTGGGTTTGTCTTCTGTGCAAAGGCTATTTAGTTACATTGTTTTAGGTGTGTTTTTTTTGTGTCAGTTGCAAGGAAGTGTGTTTTCTGCTGACAAAGACCCCTTTAGTTCCCATACGTGATTGTTTTGGGGGTCAAATTCCATCCCTGGAAATCATATTTATTACATCTCTATGATGTTTCATTACGTTGGGAGTATCATGGTAGCAAGGATTCTGTGCGTCTTTCTTTGGGTTTTTTTTTTTTTCTCTGAACTTTGCCTATTTCCCAACTCCCAGCAGCCTGCACAGAAGATTGAATTGAATGTGTATCATATCTGATATAACAGAAGAGTTTAAACCAATGTTGTTTTGTTTATTACACTTAAACCTGTTATAAACAGTAACTGAATAAGCCGTTGCCTTGCAGTAGGAACATTCTGGTTCAAATCTACTCTCCAGTTCTAGTGCCCTTGATCCAGGTCTGCCATTCTTGGATTGTTGGTCCCATGAACTACTTGCAGTAAAGCAACCGAGCTGTTTAAATGGGTAAATCATCGGAACTTGTGATATTAACCTTGGTGCCTTTGACAGATGTATTATTTAAATAAATGCAATTGCTGTGGCTCAACAGGAGAGAAACAAACATGTTTTCCGTCATGTCTGCACGGAACCGTGGAACATCACCTCGTAGGCCAACCCGAAATGTTTGCCCAAAGTACAAACGTTTCACACGGTGGCCTGATGGTTCTCTGAGGGCTGACATGTCAGGTCACATTCATCTCAGTCACGTCTCCCAACATGTTTCGAGTCAGGGACCTGGCTCTTTCCTAACCAAGAAGGGTAGCTTTTAATGTGAACATAGAGGATGAGTTTCCTGCAGCTTATCCAGGAGATAAGATATGTAAACTCTGTTGCTGATGGGTGGTGCCGGCGGGGCGCTTCTCTGTTGTTAGACCCCGTCTTTCCTTACTTTCCAGTTATTTCAGTAGCCAGATAAAGAAGAATCACAAACTAAAATAAACAAGTCATTAACCTCACCGATTAGATTACCACTCAAAATGTTGTTTTTTTTTTAAGTCTCCTCCTTTTATATTACAAACCAGTTAGCTTTGAAAGGAATTTAACAAAGCTGTTTAGCTTTGAAATTTGCATAGTGATCAATGTCTTTACTCTTACGGCCGTTCAGAACCTCAGCTGTGAGCGAAAAAGCAGTGTTTTCTGTCTTGGGATTGAAATAGTTAACCTATTGAGTGTGAATCTACTTCCGTCAGCACTACGGTGCTTTCAGGCTTGATCGTGAAACGGGAATATTTCGTCCAAGCAAGCTTCACACGTGTTGCCCAAAATTAGGTGGCAACAAGCATTGTTATTTAGCTGTATGTGCAAGAAGAACAGTGACATATAAAGGTAGTAATAGACTGGTTCTGTAAATAATCTGTCACAAGATCAGTGGCTTAGGAGACTAGAAATTCATTTCCCAAATGTATTAGCAACCGGCAACACCTGGGAAGAGAAGAAGGGCCCTGAATTTCCACCATGTTAGACATTCATCTGAAGTGGTTGGGATCAGGGGACAAGGCTGAGGCTAAAGCCAGCTGGGCCCATGTGAGATTGAAAGCTTTTATGAATCTTGACTGACTTTACCTTCAGCACAAACCCCTCAGAAGAACCAGACCCCTAATTTACATTGAATGGCACCTTTGTTTAACATAGATTATGGCTGTCCATCACAGTTAGCATTCTTCTTCCTGCCACTCTTTCAATTTACAACTTATTTCCCAACGTCTAGCAGGAGGGCCTGAGATGCTCTGCATCACCCTGGAGATGGTGGATGGATGGCCAGATGACAGCAGAACCAAGAAGAAGCTAGAAGTTGTAAGGAAGAAGTGTGAAGGTAACCTGTTAACCACAGACCAGTTGTCGTGGATCCTCTACTGAGTCCTACACACGATACAAACATTTCACAGCTCAGTGCAATCTTGTGATCCCGAACCCCCAAAACGTGTGGTCTGTCACGCAGGGCGATACCGACTGAAACGTATGTGCTGATTGTGATATTTTTGATATTTTTTTAACTGCAGGTAAAATAAATCTATTAATGACGGAACCCTATTACTAATTGTTCCAGAAGAGCGATACGTTTAAACCTTTTCGGACAGGTTTTCTCGCTGGCAAGGAAACAAAATATTTAAACAACAAAAAACGTGACATTTGAACAACCCTGTAAACATTGGAAACATATAGATCTATCAGTACCTATTCCATATCTCCTCTTGGTGATGAATTCACACACAACATCCTCGAAAGCACAAGTCAACGGTAGCCCTGAGAGGTAAGAATGACTGTTAAGCGTTTCCCTGGTTCTGGCGGCCTTTGCGTGTCAGCCCTTTCCCACGTGAGCTGTGCGGCCACGCAGAAGGAGCAGTGAACGTAGAATCTCCAGCTGACAAGCCACCGCCCGACACTTCTTCAACCTCATGAGCAATTGTCAGTGTGTGTTGCACTGGGAAACATATGTCGCAGTGTGTGCTTGGCTCCCTCGTGCATTCAACTTGAGCCACCTACACGATCCTCCACAGCTGGGCCAAATTTGGCAGGAGATCAAAGCTGTGACTGGATGTAACTGCTGCATGAACTCAGCTGCGTCGCTGCTGATGTGATTCATATGTGATTCCAGGGGCCCGATCATGTCTCGGATGAAGCTTCCCATTATTATAGATGTCACAGCTGTTGAAGGCCGAGGAGCTAGAAACTGAAGGAATGGAGGAATGAAATGTTTTTTTTTTTTGCAAAATGTATGTTAACACGCAAAGTCAAACACCTTGAAATGCTCTTGCAGTGGGCAACACATTCAGTGGAGTATTGTCATTTTAGGTTCTGGTAACTTGATCCAGGAGTGCTGAGCTGCTGACCACTTCTAAACTGGAGGAGTCCTTATTACAGCCTGCATGGAGCTGGAAGTGCTGGGCACGCGTCGACTCTGGGGACTCTGTAATCATCTCGTACTGGAAGGAAGAAGCCTCAGGCAGAGAGAACTTTAGAACCCAGGACACCCTCTGTGTTGTTGTATACTGGCATCACAGGGAGGAAGTCAATTTGCATGAGACCTGGCTTTACCTTTCTGCCAGAATATTGCCTGAAATAAAGCAACTCCATTATAACTGCAGAGCAATATTGCTTCTGGGTTCCCACGGGAGTGAATTTTCCACATACGGTAGGCAGTTAATGTAGCAGTTTGCTGCTCTGAAAAGGAAGGAACCAAAAGGAGGTTCAAGGAGATCTTCTGCTAAGTTGACTGACAAGAATGTGTGGAGGATTAAATTTACGTTGTTGCTTGGTGACGGTGCTGTATGTCACGTGACGCGCAACAAACTGTGCTTGGTTCACAGTCCTGACTCTTGGTTTTCCTGCTCCTCAAAAAGGTAGATCAGCTGAGCTTTGCAGTTTTTGCAGTATTGGAGATAGTCCCATAGCTGGTGAAGACGCGTGAACATTTGCAGGATAAACTGAATGCAAGAAAAATAAACTTCCTGCCAACCTATAAAAAACACAAGGCCTTGCCAAACTATCCAGATCCCTTGAAAGTTATCAACGTTGCCTGCCACGCGTGTTTTCTGTGTCTTCTTCAACTGATGACTCCACTTTTTAGCGTTCTCGTTGCACTGATGCCCAGATTTCTGCAGAAGTTTCTATGCGTCACTCAAGTTAACACACATTTTTCAAATCAGTATTGTTACAGTGATCTATATATATGATCTAACACTTAACTGCCAGAGCCAAACTGTTATTTATTTGCAGATCTTTTAAAGAAAATGAAAAACCTGAAATTTTCCCTTTGCATAAGTATTCAAACCCCAAGCAAAGTCACCTTTTGCTGAAATTTGCAACAGCTTTAAGTCTTTTGGGGTCATTTCCCACCGTTTGGGAGTTATTTTTCCCCCAATCATCTTAGTAAATCTGCTTCAGGCTGTTCAGGTTGGTTGGATGATGCTTGTAGGCTGCAGTTTTGAAAAAGCGCCACCGACCCTCAACGGGGCTGAGGTCAGGACTTTGAGCCCCTGTCGGAGATTCACCTTTTTGTTTTCGAGCAGCTCCAATACTTTCGCAAGGCACTGGATATTAAGCAGATCCATCTTTGCAAAGTTGGACACCTCAGTGCTCACTTTTGGCTGTAAAGTGATCTAATTCAGCAGCGATTACTAATACATTGCAAATAATGAGGCTCAAAGTTAATGTTGTTTAAGTTGTGCAGCATATCACAGGATTTACTCAGCTCACAGTTGTGGCCTCTGAGAAAGAAATGTTTTAATCATCTACATTAATTTTTTTTGTCCAGTTCTGCAGTTTAACACCATTTCTGCGGTTCCAGACGAAATAGGTTAGTGTGAATTGGACAGCTCAAACTTTTAATAAGTTTTTTCACGAGTCAATTCTGTTTGAGCAGTCGGGCAATTCGCGGCGGAGCTGACAAATGATACGTTGCAATGATATTTTCATTTGTTTTCTACACTTAAAACGCAATTTTATTTTTAAATTCAGATTATACCGTTTGCCTTTCCGCGTTTTCCGTGTGTTCTTCGACTGATGACTCTACTTTTTATTATTCTCGCTGCGCTAATGCCCAGATTTCTCCAGATGTTTCTATGCATTGCTCAATTTAACATAAAGACCAGTATTCTTGTCTGTAGAGCGGCTAACCATCCTGCTCCTCTACATTTACACTCTATCATTTCTTCCCACAGTCCGCCTTTTGTTCGGTGACACTATCGTGGACTGGCAGGCTTCTCCGCTTGTCACTTATTATGAAGTCTTGCTTTCCTTCTTCTAAAGCGATGAAACGAAGCTTCTTAAAAGCTTTTGGCCTTGCCTCGAGACACAAATACTTGGCATTTGCATATAGATCGCTTCCATTTACCGTGTTTGGTTTCACTGCGCCTTTTCCCACCTGTCCAGGGGAGTTGTTTGTCTTGACCTGCAGTGACATTCAGGAGCCAGTTAAACTGGTGTTCCTCAGCTTGCCTTTGGGAGTTGGTTTACGGAGGAATGCAAACAGTCACCATGCTGAGCTGAAGAAATAAAGTTGCCTATAAGTTTACTGAAAGCTACTCATCTCAAATTTATACCATCTTCTACAGCGTTCGGGGAAGTACTAAGCAAGGTGAGCTGCCACGTGAAAATTAGTTGATGCTCAAGTGTTGGTAGGAAGATGAAATGAGAGAAGCTCACATCACAAGTTTGAACCCTCACCGAATGAGTTCATAGTTAGTTGGTGATGCAGATTCCTGTACAGAACTGAAAAGGGCATCACGAAATGTCTCCCTCCACCCCCTGCAGTTCACAGATAAAGGTCATGGTTTCCAAGGTGACGTTAAAAACATAGTCAGACTTTCCTCTTATTCTTCTGTACCATGCTTGACTAAAGCCAGAGCATAGATAAGATGATTTTACGTTCTCCAAGCACAAAAAAAAGTGTACCAATCTTGTCAGCTTTGCACAGGCCAATAAAAAACCTCTATACCTTTGTAAGGTGTGTTTAAAAAAACATGTAAAACTAATGACTTGAAATATGCTTCCTTTTCCGCACTACGTTTGACTCGTGTCACAGTGTGAAACAGCGGAACGCACCGCAGAACTAATGCTAAAGTTTAAACGAAAGGTGGCGAGGAACAAAAGTAGAAATGTCCCGCAAAACACGCCTGACAGAAGAAAGGAGCGAACAGGTTTACAGTAAAAAGGAGCTTTATTAGGTATGAATTTCACATTGTGAAAAAAAACACATGTACAAAATAGTTAAATTGTAGTAGTCCGATAAAATAAATAAAACAGAAGCACTCGTAACAGATGCATTCCATTTTTGTGCACATTTTTTTAGTGTATGCATATCAGACACGAGACAGTAGACGACCTCGGTAAGTCGGAGTCCAAACTAATGTCAAGAAGTTCAAGAAAGAAGAGAAACACTCAATTATGCAAAAAAAAATGGCAGGGCAGTCATTGTTGACTGTTTCCATAGCAACTGCTGGACAGAATGGGAGGAACCCCATTATCTGATAGTGCGGATTTGAAGTGCAGCGTGCTGTGAATAGCGTTTTCGTGTCAAAGCTAAGGGGGCTGTACAGATTTGCAAAGGATAAACATCAAGCCAGGATTTCCACATCAGTCCCGCCATGCAGGGGTCACGGAAAACACCGGAGCATCGTAAGATCTACCCCTCAGAGGCACTGTGGAAAATCCACAGCTTACATACCAGAGACAGAGGACACTACATTTGTAACCCTTAAGGGACCCCCCCCCCCCCTCCTCAGAAAGAGTCTAGCTTTAAATCCTCACCATTCACCTGTGTAATGTCACATACTGTTTATGGAAAAAAAAATACTGAATATTTTCTTGCTTTTGAGAAAAAATAAATCTTCATACCGTCACGGACATCAGAACTGGAGGTGTAAATTAAATTTAGACCACGTACTTCACTTAAATACTAGTTATCCACTGAATTTCATGTTCTAACTGTGCGTTTCAATCATGCTTGTACATTTTCTCCCAGATAGTGAGCATGTTTTATAGAATGACGATATCATACGACAAATGCTGGTGTGCATACATACACGTTCTGTTTCTTTGGATCTTTCACATTTGCTTCAGAACACACAATATTAACGACATCTACCTTAAGACATTGCAGGTGGATTCAAATGGGGGAGAATCAGGCACATGGTAAGAGAAGTAGCCAAAACAAAAGGAAGACTCCATTTAAGCAAGGACAAGACCCCAGAAAGTACAGCCACTGTGTTGTACAGGTGTTCATTTGGGCTGCTTCTTTACATTCCTGACATCACAATAGTCTTTCTTTTGTGGGACAGCTTATGGCACCAGTCCAGCATCCAGTTTCTGCATTTCGATTTCATTCTCTACGCCCGACAGCGGATCAGGAGGCACACAAGGAGCGTGACTACACGGGCCCCACGAGCACAGCTGGACTTAAAGCCAGGTCGGACTCTCCTGGTCCACCCCCCCCGCTCACGTGCCTCTTGGTCACCTGGCGCTCCGTGATCCTTCCACTTCCACCTGCGACGCTCCTGAGACACTCGACAGCAAGAGCATGCGTACAGAACCGGCCTGCCCCCAACATAACCCGAAAAAAAACGGTTTCCGCTTCAGAGAAACTCAAAATGTGCAAAATAGCCCCATCGACGAAACAGAGGGCCATGCATGTGTACGAAACGTAGTTTAAACCTCCATTTAGGACTGCGAGCAGTGAAACAATAAATAAATGAAGAATGACAAACACCACATTTGGAAAGTAAAGCAAAAATATATCAACAGAACAGCTTAATTTAAAGCTAAGACGTCAAACTCTTTCATATTATCTTGCAGAGAATCCTCCGGTGCATCGGAGCGTTTCTTCTCCTGGTTTGTCAGCTCTTTCGTGACCCCAGTCAGTGTCCACTAGAGCCGTCTCCCGCAGGGGAGCAGCTGTGATCTCACCCCAGCGGACATGTCGGGGCTTGTTTCTCTCCTCAGCACAGCTGGTACCGGCGCTCAGAGTAGCAGAGAGGTGGGCCGATGGCCGTCGCTAACTTTTTTTACACCTATCGGAGTAAACACGGCTCCGGGTCTGCCCCCACGTAAGGTACGAAGAAAAGTTCGGCCTCACTCCCGGTGAAAAGAACTTCAACGCGAACTATGCTCGAGGACTGCGCTGACATCACTAAAATGTCAAGCTGAGACACGAGCCAACAGCTGGTCCTTCGCCAAGGCCACTTTGTGGCCTTGGCGAAGGACCCACCAAAGAGTCCAGTCCAGATGACCGCTGAACTGAGGCGTCGGCTGCTTAATCCTTCATGCAGTGTCAAAGTCCCTGTGCAGTGCTTTAATTTGCATCTGAGGACAGTTAAACAAATATTAAAGTCTAGACAAATGCCCTATTTTAGAAATCAGGCAACAATAGCTGGGTGATGCGCCCAAAGCGTGTTTGACTAAAAACAAACACCTACAGACAAGATGATGACAACGTTGTGAACTTCCTGCCCAGTGGGAGGACAGCGAGATGAGGTCCTGTGCGTCTTTCGTACACGTACATCTGCGTTCGTTTTGGCACCGGTTTAGCACTCGTCCGCGTTTAAGAGCGCCGCAGCGCAGCGCTCGGAAGATGACGCTACATTCAGGCTCCGTGCGCTCGCTTTCGGAGAAGCGACCGCCTTTTTACGACCGAACTGGAGCACAGCGTGTGAAATGTCGAAAGGACAGATGGGTCCGCCTTGTACGCCAGCAGCGCAGTGGATGTGAAAAGTCAAAGCGAATGTTTTCCACTGCACAGGGACTTTAGGGCGTCCTTCACAGTTCAAATTCCGCAGATGTGTGTGGAAATGCGGGGAAACCTGTGAGAAGAAAAAAAGGAAAAAACGGAGGTGAACAAATCACACGGGGAACTTGGAATAAACTTTCACACGCTTTTTCTCCATTTCTAATATCGAGAAATCCGTTCTCCCAGAACATGTACGCTTGCAGGCTGGGCTTTGTGTGCCTAAATCTGTGCTGTTCAACAGTGGTTCACAGTCACACTGAGGTGTATGGATTTTAAGTTGAAAGCCACTTGCCGGCGCCTCTGTAACCTTGGATGCATCGATAGGTGGCGCACGACAAATAAACATTTGAAAGATCGATCCCCCCGCCGCAGTCTGATTTAGAAAATGGCTTTAACCGCCGCCTCCTTCGGTGAAGATAATTTGGACGGCAACAACAATTCTGCTTCCTCCACCAGCCTCCCACTCAGCCTGGCTGAACCACTCTTTAATTTGTGTTCCCAGTCATAAAAATGATTTGCTGTCCAAATCCACTGCCTTTGGGCCGCAAAGTCACGAGAGAAGAATGGCAATTAACAAACGCTTGTCATCTCTGTCCTCTGCAGACAGGAAAGCGTGAAAACAACCCCTCCCTACCCCCCCACCGCCCAATCCGCCCACCTCCCAGGGACCGATGTGTCATGAATAAAGGCAAGTCTGCAGACTGTAGAGCAAGAGTAATGGGACTTTCAGAATAAATCCCTGTTTAAGTCTCACGCTTTCTTCATTGCCGCATCCAGAACGTGAACAGGATGCAAATTTTGTTGAAAATCCCACGATTCCACCTCGAGACACGGGGGGTCCCCGCAGTTAGTCTTCAGTAACGTGCGATGAAAAGATCGGAAGGGGTGGGTGGATTAAAGTTTTTGCTCGACCAGTGTGAAGTCAAGAGGGCATCTGAGAACGAGGGAGAAGAGAGGGAATGGGAAGTCCTCTGTCCTGCGGGCGTGAACCGGGGCTCCACCGCATTGTTGCCGGACCCCTTCGAAACCACGAGCACTTCAAACACGGTAATGGCCCGGAACAAAGGAACCACCACTTTTACTGCCCAAACTAGGTGGTCAACATTTTATACACAAACAAAGGAACTAATGGCACTCCTGATGGAGGCTTTGGAAGCCTCCAGAATGGAGGAGGGCTTTCCATTCCACGCTTCCTAACATCTCAGGTCTACTGACTTTCATTCTTTGCCATCTTGCAGCCGCCTCGCTTATTTCTATATGACCCAACAAGGGATGCTTATAGATCAAACCGAGTTTTTCTTGGTGTTATTTTACAAACAAACAATGTTGGAGGGAACTCAGACGCTTAGGAGACATTAAGAGAACATGCAAGAAGTAGGACAGATCATCTTGCTAATCTTATTCCATCTTTAATCTGTTGCTATAATTTGTGGAAACTTTTTTTTTTGTTGTTATCATTATACGGACAGATTAATTCGCGACAACTTGTACGAACCGCTCGACATCCTCGCCGCCGTTTTAAAACGCAGCTGCTTGTTTGCGTAGTTTGCAGACGAAAATGAAAAGGCAGCTGACAGGATCTCCATCAGGTCCGTTTATCATCATTTAATGGATTTAATGGAAGGTTATGCCGGCACTCGGCAGATGGAGGGGAAAGAGACACCCTTCTCCCACGAACAGCCATTTCTGAAGGGCCAGATGTCCGCACACTTTTTCATCAGTGCTTGTGCGCGGCCATGAAAAAACATGCTTGACCCCCCCCCCCCCCCCCCCCC